>JAEOAD010001656.1:435000-800929 GCA_036365145.1 Orientallactaga sibirica
AACAAGTAATATGCTTCCAATATACAAAGGTACAGAGCGAATATTCCCATCTCAAAGGGTTGAATGGTAACATAGAGCATAGCTAGGACAGACAGTTAAATCAATACTGAAACCCAGCAGGAAAATCCACAAACTCTGCAGTTGCATGTCCCGTATGTAGCTTTTAGTCTGGAATCATGCAGACTCTAAAGGATTTAAGTGGCTACAGCACTCATAACCACTCTTAGGAAATCTCCATTCCAAGTCTACAGCTTTCCTGCATGGATAGCTTGTGGTCCTTGTGTGTGCAAAATCTTGAGCTCTCTACTGCGACTTGGGTTTCATCTTCCTAGCTACACAAAATGGCCTCTAAGAGACTCTGAGGAGGGAATTTGACCTTGTTCCATATTGCTTGAACTCAATTTCTCCCACCCTTGGGACACAGGTGCGTCAGCTTGTAGGTGATCATGGAGAAACATTTCTCCAGATAGGCAGTTGGTTTTGAGCAGAAAATACCTTCCATGACATCCTCACTCTCTTCTTTCAAGTGAATTTGCATTTTCACAAGTTAGAGCCTTTAACAGCTGAGGTTTTGTCTTTAGGGCATTTCCTGTTGCCCCAGTGCAGAACACATAGGTTTCTGTTTAATGGTGTTAATCTATTTAAAATGTATAGCTGCTTTTTAATGGAAGGTTCAGGAGTCACCATGGCCATACAAACCACTCTGAGGAAAAAATGAAAGCTTTTATTCAGGAAAAGCACAAGCTGCCAAGGTTGGCTCACAAGAGAGGAGCACAGTCCAGCTGAGTTCCTCAGGTAGTGGGCTTTATAGGGTCAGTTGGGGGAAGGTGAGGAAAAGAACTCCTTTGTTCTTTACATTATCCACTTCAAAAAGCTAGGATGTGAGACCAGAACAGTGACCAGGAGATTTACAAAATAAGGGGGCAGGAAACCATGACTTGGGGGCATTGCAGGCAAGGAGGGGATAATGGCTGGGTTATTTCTTGAGGAATGTGGATATTCCACTTCCTTGTTTCTCTCACCATCCTGCTGTCCCTGCTGACTCCGTATTGGGACCTGTCAGACCTAACATTCCAGCCTTTTGTAAATGATAGGTAATTTTTTTTTATTTTTTTTTTTATTTTTTGTGGTGATGACCATAGGGGTGATGAGTTCTTGGAGAAGGCAGATAATGCAGTCCGTGGGTCTCCCTTCAGGGCAGGTAGCTGTTACATCTTGATCCTGAACGAAACAGAGACTTCTCCTACCATCACTGTATTGAGCTGGCTTTGGGGCAGTAGCTGGTGACATCTGTTAGAGAGAAGGTCAGGGAGATGGGCTCTGTGCACCTTGTGGCAGGACAGAAGGAAGAATTAAGGAGCTTGTTATCCTTGTCAATAGATAGGGCATTAAAACACCAGGCATAAGGGAAGGATGAGCACTCAAAGGCAAGAGATAAAGGGCTTATGGCAAGAGAGAGGAGCATTTTGGGATCAGGGGAAGAGTAGGAGCATGAGAGAGCTTAAATTTGAGAGTGCCCTTTGGGGTAGCGGTCTACTTATCCCTGTATGAGGTAGGGTAAGGGCCAAAGCAAGAGGGGTCCTAAGGAACAGATCTGATTCTGGCTAAGGCAAGTGGGAGGAGCTGGGGTCAGGGTAGGTGAAGTTAATCAGGGACAGGCAGAGGCAGAAGGCATGAGTTAATGTTAGAGTTTAGTATTATAAGTCAGTATCAGGTAGGGGAGTCTATTAGTCTATTGTAGTTATATTTTGTAGTTATAATTTTCTTATTGGGTGATTGAGACCATATAGGTGGCCAGAATTAACTGTATATTTTAGAGGTCAATAATGGTGCTGTAGGAGAGACTTTTGGGAACCTGTGTGTTCTGTGACTCTCAGCATTGTCATCTGCTAGGATAAGCCAAGGCTGTGCTGACCAAGTGGCCCTCCCTCTTTTGGGATGTGTGGAGGACTGAATTTCCTCTGATGTGACTCTTCTGTTGTAGATACAATGACTTGGAGTTTATCTCTGATCTCCATATCCTCTCTGATCAAGAAGATAGGTAACTTACCAGAGGCTAGAAGTTAGCACTGTCCCATCATCTCCTGTGGCCTTCTGACCTGTGAGCAGGAACCAAAATATTGGTTATCCTTTTAACTCCAATGTTTCCATTTGGTTTTGACTTCTACATGTGCTTATTAATCACTCAGAGAGATAGTACATATCTTATTAGTAAAACAGATTAGTTAAAAAGGTGTAAAACATATCTGGTTAGCAAAGCAGAACTGGTTTGAGAGTGACAAAATAGTTTAAAATCATTCTAATTACTATTTAAGTTTAGTTGTCAGGTGATAATGTGAGCTATAAGGACAGTATAGGAGAAAAGCAAGAAAGAACATCTAGAGAATGACACAGTAGTTTAAAATCATTTTTACTAATATTTAAGTTTAGTTGTCAGGTGACTGGTAAGCTATGTCTGTAACATATAAAGCATACACATTCTATCTTTTAAGTATTTGTCGGTTATAAGTATAGGCAGAACATTTTAGTAGCCCTGAAAACAATATTTTATTAATTATTTTATCAGTAACTTTAAGGCAATTGATTTAATCTAGAAATTTTATGTCAGGAAAAAGACAAGACAGTGTAAAAACTTGGCATCTGTGTTTGAAAACAACTTTGGACAGTCTGTACACCATCCTGCTGTAGTTGCTGACTCCATATTGGGGCCTGTGCCACCTTACACTTAACCTCTTTCTCACTACTTTATAGGTGTTCCTTTCCTTTCAAAATGCCACATTTTTTTTCATATTTTTCTGTTGGTTTTTGCTCTGTTTCACTGTAGAACTGGATAACAACAGTGAGTCATTCTCTAGATGTTCTTTCTTGCTTTTCTCCTATACTGTCCTTATAGCTCACATTATCACCTGACAACTAAACCATTCCACAGCTGGAATGCTATCTGATCTTGACGTCTTCTCCACCAAAGAAATTAGTCAGTTAAACTGCTCTGACAACAACCTCATAGACATACACAGAGGTTTGTTTCTATAGTAATTATTCTCAATCCAGCCAAGCTGTCTATCACACAGGCCTTTCTGGATAATGTTGTCTTTGAAACACTTACTTTGATTGTCTTCAAGTGAAGCTGAAAAGCTTCAGCTTCTGTGTCCCTTAGGATACTGTTCATCTCTATTCAACGTACTTATAAACCAGAGGTAAGCTCTATTTGTGGTTTGATATATTTTTTTTAATTTCTAATTAACCTATATACCTGGCCAGAACTTCCTTCAATTCTGCATGTTTCAATTAAAAAAATAGTGTTTAAGCAAGCATATACCATTGATGGCTGGTATAGAAGGATTTTTAATATTCATTTAATAAAGACTATGTTTTCAGAGGTCAGTAGTATATCTTAGAGAGTGAATATGGGTTTTTAATGGTTGTGTTTGCTCCCAGTGTGGATATTTTTTATTGATTACATGAGTATTCACAAATGTAGTGTAAACTGGAAACTCTGAATTTCCCTTGGCAATATTGGAAAGTAATATGATAAATACATGTTGAAAGTTTCTTTGTTACTGGAATTTTTAGGGCAAAAGCGTGGGCTCAAGTACTAGTTTCTGACAGCAACCTCCAAATCTAGGCTCAGCCATGTGTCTCCAATATGTCAATTAATGACATGAGTAATGTTCTAAGGAAGAGAAAGGAGATTTATTTCACATGGCCACATTGAAGAGAGGGGCACATATTAACAGGTTCCTTGATCCCAAGTTCATTTTTAGAATTTTGACATAAAGTTGGGCTTTCAATGAGAGAGAATTGAGGCAGGGGACAAAGTATGCAAAATTAAGAAATCTTGGCCAAGGTGTGGTTTGGTTGTTACTGGCTCAGTAAAATGATCTTCATTCCTAATTAGATCGAGTTTCCTACAAGGTGAGCATTTCAGAGCATTCCAGGTTACAGATGACCTTCGTCTGTGGGCAACTTTGTCCTGCCAGGTCTTATTCTGAAAATCCAAGATTACTTAAGAGGAAAGGGTAAAAACTATGACATTTCCATACTTGTAGCAAAAGTAAAGAAGACAGGGATGTCATATATTCATCCTCTTGGTGGGCCCATGTGAGGGGTCAATGCTTCTTAGCAAAAAACCCCATATAAATGCCTATATCTTGTGTATAGTTTGGAATTAGCATCTATTATTTATCTATTTATTTGTTAACTTCGTTATTTATTTGTTTGTTGTTTGAAATATTTTGAAATTGTGGTAGAACGCCTTCCATCAGCTCATGGAAATATTTCTTATAATGTATGTGAGAAACATTGTATACTGCTAATGTAAATAAAAGATTATTTGCTTCTAGCTTACAAAATAAGTTTAGAGGAAAAAAAAACACTCAATGGGGTTTATTACATATCAATAAAAATAAGAAATATTAATATATTAAATACTAAATGACAATTTGTTCTAATATATTTATTCATATAATCAAAACTCTTATTATATAAGTCTGATAACATTTCAAAATCACTTAGTCTTTGAGTATGCTTCTCCTTCTCTTAATGTAGAATGATTTACCTGTACGATATTGACGGACATATTATTGACACACTAACTCTAGCAGCTTTCTATCTATTGTTTTTCCTGCCTGTCTCTCTCATGCTCACCTTGCATATTTATTACAAAGGAAGCCTCAGATTTATTACTGTGTAAAAAAATAAAACAAACACCTTCTGGCAGTCCAATCAACCCATCCATCTATCTCTCCTTATCTTTGACTCTTGAGAAAATATGCACTATGCAAGAACTTTTCCACTTAGAATTCACTTCTGAATCACATCTGAATCCTCACAACATATTTAAAACTTTGAATGTTTTGTTTTGGATTGAATTCAGTTTGTACTCAGCAAGGAAACTACTACCAATATTAAAGCACATTTGAGCATCCTTGTATCAGTTACTTTCTCCTTGTTGGGACAAAACTCTTGGTCAGAAACAAATTAAAGAAGGCAAATTTTATGCAAAATAGAGAGGGGAAATCCTTCATGGTGGGGAAAACTTGGCAGAAGCCCACTTCTCTTCTTACTTTCATGTCTTTTTGTGACCATCTGAGTAAAGGTAGGTTGCTTTCCTGAACCAAACTAGCGGATTTTTTATGACTTCCCTTATCCAGGAATTTTACACATATTATTTTTTCATGTTGTATGGGAATAATGTTAGTACTCTGGATTCCCCCAAGTAAGCCACACCCCTAGACTGCTCTCACGGATTTTTGAGATTCTTGAAAATAATTGTATTGAAAGATACACCAGGGCTGGAGAGATGGTTTAGCAGTTAAGGTGCCTGCCCGCTAAGCCTAAGAACCCAGTTCAAATCTCCAGGCCCCACGTTTAGCCAGATGCAGTGACACAAGGGTGCAATGCCACACTTGACCACAAGGGGACGCACACATCTGGATTTTGTTCGCAGCAGCTGAGAGACTGCTGACGCGCCCATTCTCTATCTGTCTCCCTCTCCCTCACTCTCTGTGTCTCTCTCCAAATATAAAAATAAAAAAAAAAAGATACTCCAATCAAGGTATAAGTAGAATTTCATAGTTCTTCACGTAGCTTTTACTTTTGTGTTATTGATGAAAGCTTAGTTTCAAGTTTGTGCTTTATAACTAGCAGAAGAATTTTAACTGAACTTGCACCAAGTTTTAAAAATATTTTTTATTAGCTCTAAGGATTATAATCTGAATTAACAACAGCACAAGTTTTTTTTGTAACTTAAAATGAGCAGCAATTCGATAAAATGTCATCATTAAAGAAAATAGGGAGTGTTTACTTCTGGCAAAGTGAACTATGAGCTTAGGGACTGAAATTGGGAATAAGTAAGTGCATAGCTATTATGGCTATACAACACACAAAACCTATTTTGTAAGTAAATCATACTACAATAAAGTTGACTGAAAACTATAGTAAGGACAATTATTTATGAAAGTTCATGCATTCATGTTGCTTTCTTGTTTTTTTTTTTCTTTTTAAAAATATTTAATTTATTAGAGAGAGAGAGAAATGTGACACAGAAGGAAAGAGAGAGACTGAGGACACCAGGGACACTAACCACTGCAAACAAATTTCATATTCATGTGCCACCTTGTGCATCTGGCTTTACATGGGTTCTGTACATTGAATTGAACCATGAAATTATCATTAGGTACTATGGGCAAGTGCCTTGGCTACTGAGCCATCTGTCCATCCCTGCTTTCTTGTATTTTTGATGTTTTTACTTTTACTTTATTTATTTGCGGAGATTAGAGAGATGATACATGTCTCAACTCTCCCATGCACTATATTTTACTGAGTGTGTGTGTGTGTGTGTTGTGAGTTGGACTCAAATGCCTGGGTAAGTGTTCTACCACTCTACCATACCACCAGCACCTGAGATTTGTTTTTAGGTAGTTTGTTTTTTTTTTTTAAAGTAATTAACATGATGCCATTAACTTGTAATTTTGAAAAATTCAAATTCATTTTAATTGGAGCCACTTTCATCAGTAAATGTTCATTTCTTTTTATAAATAGTTCCATGTGTATTATAATGACTCTCATGTAGCCTGTGGATGCATACAATAATTGATGGTGCAGCTAGAAAAATATTTTGGATATAAACATTAACAATCACCAACCTTTTGTAACTTTCTCAGAGTGACAGTTCACAAAATGGGTTTTGTGCTTTATTTTAGCTAGCAATCATGGTAGTACTCACATGGCATATAACACTGGGATAGGGACAAGATAGTTCTTTCTCACCTATAGAATAAAAGCCTTTCACAAAAGACAGATTAACAAGAACAGAAACCTTGTAAATGTACTTAATGTTTGTTCTATGTGACAGGAGCTTTCTAAAAGGATGTGTCCAATGCCAGGGAAATCTATGTATTACCATGCTAAACTTGATGAAATGGATAGTGATAAAAGGGTATGACCAAGATTGGGTGGAAACTTCGTAAGGCATACTGGTTCGATTCTTCTCTGTATCCTTACATGACCTCCTTTTTTTCTAAATACAAAAAAACATGTATATCTCTTGACCTTCTCTAGAAAAATTACCAGGTACTGTATTTTTGGCCAGCATCAGGGTAGATAGATAGTCTTGGTGCTTCACTTATATTCTCAAATACTCATTTTTAGACCAGCATGTCCTAGACACTTCTAGAGACTCTATCAAAGACTGTTTGTTTCTATTGGCCCACATTCACAGAAAGAATATATAGTTTCATTGACATTAATTTTTTAATAATATAAATGGTTAGTGCAATTCTGATTTTGGACCCTGGGGTCTCTTTGATATGGAGCTATTCTCAGCTCTTGGATGGGCCTTAACCCAGGAGTTAGAATGCTAGCGGGCATGTCACACAAAATTTCTACTGAATCAGTGGACTTGAAGCTCCATAGACCATATGGGGTGAAGTTTTGAACGATTTTATTGTAGAGCTTAAGAGATGGAAGTTCAGCAGTTCTACTACTATAAATTAGGAGGGCAAGAAATGTGGAAAAGCATGTTTGGTGATTCTTGTTAGGGTCCTTTATGTGAATTTACTGGCTGACGCCTGAGCTGTTCAGTCCAGTTCCAACAACAGCTGCCAAGACACTTTATAATCTTAGATTCCTTAGTATGGGAAACTCCTTTAAGGAAGGAGAAATAAGGAAAAACCAGAGCCCATGCCATATGTACAGACACCTGATATTCATGTCCTCTAGACATGTTTAAAAAAACAGGGAGATAAGGAAAAAAATCAGGTATCCCCTTGAATGCTCAAAGACATTGCTTATCTTAGCCAGGATCACTATGAATGGGCCTTGTTATTCTCAGCTGCAAAGTGAATATCTGTCTCCTCATTCCCCAGAAGATGCCATCTTAAATTTCTCAATTCTATCTGTACTGGTAAAGATGTTTCATTTACTGGTTTTTGCACACCAGAAAGTAGAACCCAATGCCTTATGTGTGCTAGACAAGTGTCTGCCACTGAATCGGATCCTGGGCTCCCTTTAATTCTATTTGAAGGAAAGAGGAATGAAGTGGTGCTTGAATTTGTAATACTTTCGCCTCAGCAACCCAAATAGCTGGGACTGTTGGTGTGCTCCAATTCTAAGACAGAAGGTAAAAATAGTGTTAGTGTTCATTAGATATGACTTGTTTAGTTAAGCTTGTCTTTCTGATTTTTGTACAAAAGACCACCCAAATAAAAGTTAAAATGGAGAGTCTTTATTATGCTGACATCTGTCCCCTCACAGCAAGGAGGAGAGCAGCCCCATCCTACTTTTACAGTGAGTTTTAAAGGCAAATACCACATTCCTTTACAATGATCTGAAAACCCCCCAGCCACCCCTCTAACCACAATTGTGTTTAGCAAGGGCAAGCAAGCAAGCATGGCTACAAAAGCAAAGGTGTTTATTTTATTAGTTTTTTACATACTGAGTGTGTAAACAGCACATGTGGGTACCATCCTTGGCCGCCTCCCTGTCCTCCCACCTGCGAAGTGACCCTCCTCGTTGGGGATGTCAGTTATTCCCATGTGGATTGTGGATGGTTCACAGTGGGGGTATAGATCAGTTATGGGGAAGAGGCAATGTCCCTGTTCATAGTGTCCCAACTTGTGACTCTAATAATCTTTCTGCCCCCTCTTCTGTGAATTTCCCTGACCCATGTTGGGTTTGTTTTAGGTCTACTTCAGTGATGAGGTCTTGGGATGCTCTATATCACTGGATCTCTGGTTTAGTAGAAGTTGAGTGTTCTTTGTGTCTATCTCCTTATCCCTTGTGCTGATACCAGGTTCACCAAGAAAGCAGCATTCCTGTTTATTCCCCCAATCACTCTATAATTTCAGCTGGGGCCCTGGTGGGATGTGATGGGCTGCTTCTTTCCTCTGGTTCTGCATCCATCTGAAAAAGAGAAGCAGATTCTCCAATGGAGAGTGAAGTCAGCACTGGATGAATGTGGATAACCATTATTAGTTTAGAAAGAGTTTAATAGGTATAGTAGGCCCTCTGGTAGTCCAAGACTAGTGGGAGCTTGACATGGGAGTGCAAACTCATTTTTGGGATATGATTCTCAATTGTTTTCCAGTTCCAGCTCTGGGTTCTGTTCCACTGAACCGATCTGTTAGCCAGTGCAAGAGCAGTTGGTTACCCATCATGGTGGTGTGCCACTATTGCACTTGGGTGAGCATCACATCAGGTGTTTGCTGTTGAGCTTCGACAAATGTTGCCATTTTCCCTAAGTCACTTATGTAGCACCTTCTGGCACTAAACAAGCTAACTGTCTGGGGACTGACTTTCTTCAAAATTCCAGCTAGGTTTCTCCATGTTCCATATCAACAGCATATGGTATCTTTGGCAGTAAGGTCTTACCATTAACCTTTGGTGGGTAATCAAGTGCTCTGACCGAAGTCTGTCTTCTTATTGGAGACCTTGTAGGTCTCTCTGATCAACAGCTCATTGTGAATGTTAACCACATCCTGGTATTGGGAGTTACAGACCAACACCAAGGGAAAAGAAGGAAGGAAATGATAGCTAATATAAAAGAGATAAACAGAAAAGAGACGGAGAAAGAAATAGGAGGTTAAGGTTAGTTTTCATCATACCCTTTCCAGTACCCTTTCATTCCGATGTTCCTTCTAAGGACCTGATAAAGATTCAACCTTTTACTCTGTCTTTGAGAATAAAGAATTTTATAGTACCAGTTACATTTGGGTGCAGCTTTGTGTCCCTCCTCCACCCTTACCCTCCCATCCTGCACCAGCCTCCCTCTTGTCTGGTCCTGGATATGTCTATTTGGTTTGTTAGCATCTCAGGCAGATACAGATTAGGAGCCACAGATAAGTGAAATCATGTGACAATTGTCTTTCTGTGGTTGGGTGAGTTCACTAAGAAATGTTCCAAGTTCCACCATTTTTCTTCAAATATCATTGTGTCATGTTTCCTTACAAAAAGCAGAATTTTTGTAGTTAGCACAAGGTTGGAAGCAGATACCAAATATCAGGTCATCTTGACCTCAGGGTGAGAACAAACACCAGATGCCTCACTGGGACCCATCCTCATTCTTGAAATTAATGCCCTGTGCTAATCTTTAATCTCGTATGGCTCCTTGAGAATGTCAAGATTGTTGAGTGGCCTAAGGTGGCTTCCCTTAGGTCTGTTCACCAGAGGTTGTTTCAAGCGTTTAACCTCTGTAAGCTTTAGAGTATCTATGCAAGTATAATTACAGTGAACATTTATTAAATGCTTACTATGTCACCATGATAAGTGTTCTATATCCATTATTTAATAATTTATAAATTTTCATAATAAGTATTATAGCTGCTATATTATTTTAGACATGAGTAATTAGGGGCAGGGAGATAACAAGTCCAGGTCACATATAAGAGTTATTGCTAGATAAGACCAGTGGCCATATACTGAAGCTTAGAAGTGGTTAACTGTCACTCAGTTTTGGAGGCTTAATCTCCTGCATGTTGATGATGGTGCAGAATCTTCAAGAGTTTGATCCTGGTATGAGGTTCCTCAAATCACTTGAGGGATTGTGGAACCCTAGTCTCTCTTGTTTCCTGTTGGGTATATATTGTTTCTGCCTCTTAAATATTTTCCTATTAGCTGTGATGTTGCCTGTAATTTATTAGGAGGACATGAATTAAGCTAAACACTTTTGCTTGTGTTATTGAATTCCAAAAACATTTTTTTAATCAAGTTAACCTGCTTAAGGTATCTTATTATATTGATTGATTATATACAATGTAACACATGATTTATTAAACCAAGATATTTCTTTCTTTTTATGCATTGCAAAGCGATTTTCTGGCTCTTATCTTCATATTTTATTCATATATATATACATATTCTAAAAACACATTAATGTGTACATATAATCATCCTGTTGTGCAGCACAGTTTTAATGTCTTACAATCTATTATCTGATATCATATCTGTTTCTTTCATTTGAAAGTCTATGAATCTCATTTTAAAAGATTAATACTTCCACTTTAGTATAGCATGGACATGTGAGGTTTTGATTTAACACACATTCTTCTCACTAGCTTTTCACATATTAAACAGCCAGGAGAGTTGTATTTAGGAAATGGCCTAGGAAGAAACAATAGTGCAATATTTGTCAAAGATACTGTGTTATCTAGAGAAGATTATATCTACAGTTCTCTGGTAAAATATGTATTATAAATACCACTTTACAAAGAAAAAGTTTTGTCTCAGTACATAAAGTACAAGGTCAAGTAATTAATACTTAAAATCACAACTGAGGTCAAGAAAGTTAAAATGAAAGATGAGTCTAGATTTTACTTTAAGAGACTATAAGAATTATTGAATATTAGTTCTTATTTATTATCCATGGGCCAGGGTGTATATTTTACTCTTCTCTAGTTCCAAGGAAAAGGAGTAATGATCATTCATGGTCAGTTATCTGTCTCATTTGAGTCGTAAAAAGCCAGAAATTTTGTTTACAGACATACAATCTCTCAGAAAAGAGTTATTTTCCTGCTTCTCTCTTGTATGTTTTTTGTTGTTGTTGTTGTTGTTGTTGTTGTTGTCGTTTGTTTGTTTTTTGTTTTTTGGTTAATACTCCTTCACATGTCATCTCCTCTCTGGTAGCTTAGAAATGTGACAGTTCCCGCCTTTGTTCAATCTAGAAACCATAAAGTGAGTATTATGAATTAATTCTCTTACCTCCCCCAAATAAAGTTCTATCCATCTAACAAGCGTTAGGAGCTTCCCTCAGGTATTGCTGTTTTGGACTTTGGAATTCTCCATGTCACTGTCCTTTAAGAGCCCAGGATGGCAGTCATCCCAGAGCCCTCCACCATATCTTATGATGATATTTCCATATCCTATCATGAGCGAGTCATTGAAAGGTCTCCTGATAAATTTGCATTACTAAAGAAAAGTACTCCTGTTTTCTTTTTGGAGTTAATTTGCCTAGAAAGTTCAATTTACTGTTCACAGTGTGTGCCCTTTGTTAAGAAAACAATACCTAAAACATGAAAGTCTTGATTAATTTTAAGTTTATTCTTCTCAAATGTGGTTAGACATAATGACATTTCTTTATCACACATGTGTTCTATAAACTCCTGCAGAAAAGCTAAATGCATGCCATCTATTCCTATATTAAAAATGTGTTTTGTTATTTATTTATCACAGCACCATTCTTTCAAAAACAAAACAAACAAAAAAATCCCTGCTACAACTATTTTTTTTTTGAAATGCATAATCAGCAGTGGCCAAGTTGTCATTTTTCATAATGATCATTTATGATCTGTCAGGGAAGAGATCAGCTTTGGCATTTGGGATGCCTCCAACTTGCCAGGCTTTTAAATTGTTTGCTGTAATATTTAGTATCTAGGCATAAGAACTATTGTCTGGATTATAATACTGACTTTTGTATTGCTTGATTAAACCAATAAGATACCAGTGAAGTGCCAAGATGCCAAAGGCTGATAGCTATTCATTATGAATTCCTGACATAAATTTCAAGTCTAAATAGAAACTACCTGATGCCAATTAATTATGTATGAATGAGAACATATGTGAAATTAAGAGACTGTTAAGAAATGAATTTTCTAACTTATGATGAATTATTACTTTTAAATCTTTATAGTTTCAAAGTTAAACTAACTCAATATTATAGAAAGTGTTATAATAATACAACAGAATAACATTTATGATGATGAAGTTTCAACATGGTAAATAAAGAGGCTGGTTGGCTGGAACTTTTGTTAAAAGTATTGAACATGGAGCTAGGAATTCATGATTAAATTTGAATTAGTAATGAGATGACTAGAGTTAAGTTTAATGTCAGTGGACTTTTATACACAACAAAGGAAGAATATGTAACTATAGGATAAGGTTCATATTGTTTTTCCCCATCTAAGTGTCAGAATACATTGAAAAGAAACCAGTGCACAAAATTAATGTTGAACTTGATAAGACTGGATAATGGATTTTTTTGATGTTTTTATTTTTATTTTTTTTAATAAATATATATATTATTTATATTATTCTGATTTTACATTCATAGTATTGGTTTCATTGTCCTCCTCCCCGTATAATGTATATTTTTGATAACAAACAGCTGCTTTTATTTACCACTATTAAAAATTTTATTCTGATTTTTCAGTCTTTATTGGATAATTTCTTTGTATATCTAAAATATGATAGCAGGAACATCTGAACACATGAACTTGGTGGCAGAGACTACATTACTCCATAATAGTACTGCAGGTTGTTGTGTGCATAAAATACTTTCTAGGGAATACCATCTTCCTTTTTGCGATATAACTCCAGACTTCTGTGCCACCTTGTGTGCATGTACAACCTTGCACAATGTGTCACCTTGTGCTTATGGTTTACCTGGGATCTGGAGAGTCGACTATGGATCCTTAGGCTTTGCAGGCAAGCCTCAACTGCTAATCCATCTCTCTATTCCTGCTGTCATTTTTTAAATTAGATATGGACATATTTAGTATGTAAGCAACACATGTTGGTACCATCCTTTCCCTTCTCCCTGCCCAGTTTTTGAAGAGGCCCTCCTCTTTGGGGATGCAGGTCAGCTCCATGGGGATTGTGGATCATACATTATGGGGGCAGAAGTCAGTTATGGGGGAGAAACAATGTTTCTGTTCAAAGTGTCCCAACTTGTGGCCGTAATAATCTTTCTCCTCCATCTTCCACAAAATTCCCTGAGCCAAGTCTACATCAGTGATGGGCTCTTAGGAGCCTCTGCATCTCTGGTTTGGTAGGAATTGAGTGTCCTCAGTGTCTTTCTCCTTCACCCTTGTACTGATACCAGAAAACAGCACTATTGCTCATTTCCACAATTCTTCTATGTTTTCATGTGGGGCTGGGTCATTTATCTCCTCAGGTCCAGTTCCATCTGAAAAAGAGAAGCAGATTCTCCAAAAGAGAATGAAGCCAGCACCAGTTAAATGGCATAACCATTATTAATTTAGAGAGAATTTAGAATGTGTAGACCCTCTTATATCCCAAGATTAGTGGGAGCTTGATAATAGAAAGCAGAATCATTATCTGGATATGATTCTGACTTGTCTCCCAGTTCCGAATATGATTTCTTTTCCACTGAGCAGTTCAGTTAGCCAACCCAAGCAATAGCAGTTGGTTACCCATCATGGCTGTGTGCCATTGTTGCACTTGTGTGAGCATCACATTAGGTTGTTTGCTTTTGAGTTGCTTAGACTTTGAGTTACTTGGACAGATGTTGGCCACTTTTCCCTGGTAGCTCATGTGGTGCCTTCCAGCACTAGATGGGCTAATTGTCTGGGGACTGGCTCTCCTCCAGATTCCAACCTGAAGACAACATACCCTCCTGTCATTTTTTAAAGTAAATTAAAAAAAATATGTTACAGATATACTGCATATCAAACTATTCATTTTATTTTCCTGTTCAAACAAACTTAAATATGAAAATAGATGCTTAGGTATAAAATAACTACTGATGCTCAAGGAAAGTTCACTGAGTGCCAGCCTGTTTACCTTAATTAGTGAGTTCTAGGGCAGTGAAAGAACCTGTCTTAAAAAAGGTGGATTATGTTCCAGAAGAATGACATCCTAAGTTTTCGTCTGCCCTCCAAAGCTATGCACATCCATGCTCAAATACTCATATTACCACAGATATACATACCAAACAATTATAAAAGGAAGACATGCAGAATGTTGTGAAGTGTAGTGGAATAAACTAAAACACAATGTTCTGGAGGCTGAAGCAGGAGGATCATGAACTTGAAAACATCTTGAGCTATTCTATGAGGAAAAAAAATAGAGAGTAACACTTTCTGTCCAAGAACTAATGGATGAGATCATTAGTATTAATAAAGCTTCATACTCAATTAAACTAACTTATATATAAGTAATATTATTTTAGAGACATAAGTGATCTATATAATCAAAAAATGAAATCATTGTTTTAATGGAAGGATAATATGCAGCTAAAATGTAATGAATGAGGCAAGATTTGGGAAAGAGTGAAATGAGATTTTTAATAATTTTACAATAATTTTTATAGGAGCATGAGAGAAATAGGACCTATTTTTAAAACTATTATAGTCTCTTAATATGTATTTTTCCAGAACAGGTACTTAAGTGTCCCACCAACTTTTTAATGTAGACTGTCTTAATTCTAAAAGGGCATTTTGTGAATCAAGAGAGCACTGGGGTTCAGATGCATTAGAAGGATATAAAAGCACTGGATGGTACTTTTACTTTAGATGGCTTTCTTCATTTCTCTGCTCCTACATTTTCTCATGATAAGAGGGAGACTAATTATTTTCACAGTTCATTAGCAAAACCTATGTGTTAGTACATAGTATTTGTAAGCTTTTAGAAAATACGTGTAATTATACTTTGAAGTTAAATATTAAATCAAATTCCTCCTCCCACCTTAAAAAAGGGGTGTCAATACTCACAAAATCTCTCCTAGATTGTTTCCTCTTACCTGCCTAAAATTGGTACAGATCCCTGCCTTTTTAGAATTATGTCAATGATCAAATGATGTAATAGTATAAGGATGTGTCTCAGAGGTTTATAAATTTGCTTCTTTTATTGCCTTGAATAACTGAGTATATTATACATATGTGTTTAATTTTCCAAATATTAGGTTCTTCCTTTCTGTTTCTATGTGGTACTAACTCCAGTAATACTGCTGTTTTACTTTACTATTTTTTCTGTTTATAGAGATATGTAACCTAGTGAGATTTCTGCTTGGAATATTAAAACTGTGACTCAGCATACCTTTATTGCCAAAAACAGGATGCCAAATTAGGCTTCCTGGTTTGAATTTTAGAAAAAAAATAATTAAAATTAATTTTTATTATAAAAATAATAAAAACCATTCATATTGCACACTGATACATAATATGCAAACTTAGATAAATAACTATACAAAATATTTAAAACAGTTCAATACATATCCTTGAAACAGCCCTGTGAAATTGCTGATGCAAGTTTTAACCATGACTATTTTGGAGATAAGCAAGATAAAAATTCAAAAATAATTTTTTTTTTTTTTTTTTTTTTTTGTAAATCACACTTCTAACAGTGACCCAGCTGTCACTTTGAGTGTGCTTGTGCTGAGTCCAGACTTGTGGACTTTCCATTGCATTACAGTACCTTCTGAGATGCAGATCCTCAAGAAATTCTATGTGACAGTGGTTGCAGCAAAATTCCTGCTGGATCTGATTAGCAAGAATCCTCCATTTGTGGTCACACTGAATATCTTAGCAAACTTCCATCATCCACCATTCCCCAGATGCAAGGGAGCTCAGAAAAGCTTCCTCATAGTTCGGTCAAAGACAGTCTTCATCATATGATATATGCAATTGACTTATGAGGTCATCTGCACATAAACATTTGTACACTTTGCATTTGCACTGAATGCCAACAGATTCTCTAGGAATATTTGTATACAAGCTTTGTGTTCATGTCTCTGGGAAGAGGCACTGCACAATAACTTCCACTGTGCAAAATAGAGTTTCTCTAGGCTGTACCTTGCCCTGGGAGACTGCATTTTACAAGTAGCACTTGGTTCCATTTTGCTTATATATGCAGAGAGGAAGTCTGTGCACCTTGCGGTGTCAATAAACACAACACTTGTCCAGCACTAATTATGAACGGTCAATAACGTTTAAAAAAAAAGCCTAAAAAATGGTACCAATCTACAATCTTATCAAAGTAAATTGGGACTATTGAGCATATAATATATGTATTAAAATTTATGCCTAAGAGCTTATTAACTCTTCACATTGAGGAAAGAGGTACAGCACCATCACCAGGACCCCATATAGAGAAGGATGATGCTGAAATGGCAGTGGTGCCCACCTATCTGTCATTTGATCATGCAGTGGATTTAAAGGCGCAGAACTCCAAACTGTCCCAGGAGCATCAACTCTCTTCTCTCTTCACTGTTAATATAAGCACACTTCAGTTGCCATCTGCCTGGCCATATGTCCATCTGGACTAGGCTCTATGCCTCATCATTATGAGTTCCCTGACCCTGAGCATTGGTTCTGTATCTCAATATCTAGTCTCTATGACCTCCATGTTCCTCAACATTCCTTCTGTATCACAGCACAATTATGAGGCTGGATGCCTAACCCTCTGCCTTCACTCTACAGAGGTGTCCCCTGCAGATCCTTTACAGGGTTCGTTTGTTATCTAACCCCCTAGGAAACTATTTGTATCTCTATAAGATTTCTATCTCTCCCTCGAGAGAAATCTCACCAAACTCCTTGAACGCTGCTATAGCCTCTTTAACCTTTTTTGGGGATGCTCCTCAGTGAGGTTGCAGGTATTCCCTATGGGGTTGTGGGCTGTGTGTTGGAGGAGCAATAGTCAGTTTTTTGGAAGTCAATTTTTTTGAGGGGGAGGAATGCCTCTGGGCATAATGTTTCAATTGGTGGCTCTTGTGCAAAATTCCCTGAGCTGTGGTGGGTGAGTTTTAAGTCTATGTCAATGATGAGCTCTTAGAAGCCTATGGATCTCTGCTTTGGTAAATGTTAAGTATCCCTGACACTGATTATCAGGTTCACCATGGAAGCAGCTCTCTTGCTCATTTCCCCAATTCCTCTTTGGTTTCAGCTGTGGCTTGGCTGAAGTTCAAGGGGTAGTTTATCTCCTCTGGTCTTTCTCTCTTCTGAAAAACAAAGAACAGATTCTCCAAAGGGGAGCAAAATCAGCATAGTTGAAATGGGAAAACATTATTAATTTAGGGAGACTCTGATATATGTAACCCTTCTTTTAGCTAAAGACTAGTGAAAGCTTGACACTGGAGAGCATTATCTTTGTCTCCATAGGATTCTGATCTAGTTCCCAGTTCCAGATATGGGTTTCTTTACACTGAGCAGATCTCTTAATCAGAAAGCTGTTGGATACCCACCATCATTTTGTTACTGAGTTCTTAAATTTCTTTGTGCATGCCTTTTGTTATACTTAAGGTATGCAAATATATATATTTTTTTCCTTCTTTAGGTTGTTCTTTTCATTTTCTCTTCAACATCATTTGGAGAGCAAAGTTTTAAGTTTTTAAAAATTATTATTGATTTATTTATTTGAGGGGGGGGTGTCAGGTAGAGAGAGAATGGATGCACCAGGGCCTCCAGCCACTGCAAACAAACTCAAATGGGTACTGGGGAATTGAACCTGGCTCCTTAGGCTTCTCAGGCAAGTGCCTTAACCACTAAGCCAGCTCCCCAGCCCAGTTTTAACTTTTATTGACTTTATCAAAGTTTCAAAGATCATTCTTTTGAGTGTTGTACTAAAAACTTTGATAGGAGCCATAGTCATAAAGTTATTTTTCTTAGTTTTGCTTTTTATTTTTTTCTAGAAGTTTTATAGCTCCAGTTTTTATATATAGCTCTATGATTTATTTTGAATTAATTTTTCACATGAAATGAGGTACAAATGGAAGTTTTTTTTTTTTTTAATTGTACTCATGTACATTCATTTGTTCACATATGATTTGTAGAAAATAAAGTTATTTCTTTGAATAGCCTGCGTACTTTGTCAACCCACAATTATCTGCATGTATGAGATATCAAAGGTCTAGTTATGATCTTGCTCTTCTAATGGTGCCTGTTCTATCAGGAACTAATAACTATATGATCTTGATCGGTATCACTTGTATCTTCAAATATACTAATGTGAGTCCTCTAGCAGCTTTTACTTCCTATTCTAGACCAATTGCATTTTTGCATGAATTATGAAGACAGCTTATCATTTGTACTAAACAATTCTGAAGGCTTTTATTGTGATTTGTATGTAATTTATTGAGGCAAATTAATTTTTACTAGAATGGAGTCATGTAAACCATGAACAACATATTCCTGGTTATTTAGCTTGGTATTAATCTTGGCAAGAAGCATTTTATTTTTCAATGTCTTTCAATTTTTTTAATATTTATCTCATATATATTGTTATGATAAAATTCACTTTAAATGATACTTTCTCAATATTATCAATTTAAATAAATATATATAGCAATAATGTGTTTCATCCTTAATAAATCAACTTATTATTTCTACAGATTTCTTTAGTAGAGCTTGGATTATTTACTTATTTATTTTTTGAGAGAATGAGAGCAAGAGCACACAGGAGAGACAGCAAGAGAATGGATTGTTCTTGACTTTTTATGAGAGTTTTACCCACTGCAAATAAAGTTTGACATGCTTTCTGTTTTCCTGATTTTATTTCATTGGTCAGAGCCCTGAATAATATTGAGAGAATAATAATGAGAGTGGTCATTCTTCTCTTGTTCCTATTTTATTCCTATTCATATTCTGAGCATGCTTTAAGCATTTGAAATGAATCGTTGACCTTACTATGATAATATATTTACTGAAATTTTATATGGCTTATTATGCAATTAAACTTTGTCCCTTATTTTCCAGAGCAAAATTATAAATGTGGATATAGATAAAACTTTACTGTTAAAATTTATTTTAACTCCTAGGTTATTGTCAAATCTGGGCCAGGGACTTTCCTTAGTCTGGCTGTGTATGATGATTACATCTTCTGGTCAGACTGGGGAAGAAGAGCAATCCTGAGGTCCAACAAATACACTGGGGGAGACACAAAAGTTCTTCGTTCTGATATTCCACATCAACCAATGGGAATCATAGCTGTTGCCAATGACACCAATAGTTGTAAGTTATATAACCTATCAATTTTTTTAATGTTTTTTAGTAGTGCACATTTTCTTTCACCATCTTGAGGAAAAGTATTGAATATTTACTTTCTCAATTTATTAAAATTCCCTGAAATACTTAAGTAATTTCTATAGTACTTTATCACCAGAAGAACAATCTCAACATTAATTATTTGTAGAATTCTATTTAACTATCTACTACTCTTCATATCTTTGAAAATTCACATTAACTTATTTTAAGAATAGTATTTGTTGACAAGATTTCCATTTGGGCTTAAAAATTCTCCAGTCACTGTAAAACTTGAAAAATCTTAGTTTGTAGTATTAATGTAGTTTCTGGTGAGACTGCTTCATTTAAAGTCATGCTATTCAAAACAAATATATTAGAAAGACATAGTGATGCATGTAATGCAGTTTTATAATGTGGTTGTTTTTTTTTTTTTAGAATGCTTACATTTTTCAACACTCCTGAATATTATTTATTTATGGACTAGCACTGTAACATTAAGGCATTTCTACAGCTTACTATTCACCTATACTTAACATAGACTAGGCATTCATTACCAAGTATTACCTAAAGCCTCTCCATTACAGGTGAGCTCTCTCCATGTGCTTTATTGAATGGTGGTTGTCATGACCTCTGCCTGTTAACTCCTGATGGGAGAATAAATTGTTCCTGCAGAGGGGACCGGATATTGGTAGATGACAACAGATGTGTGAGTAAGTAAAGAGAATCAAAACATAATAAGACATATCTGCTTAAAATTCTGAATGCACATGTTGTAGATATCTTAGTGGATCCATAAATTTGACTTACCCACCAACAGAAGTTCAACTTGTTTAGATCTCTTTTGTGAAAGGAACTTGGTCCACTATTGTATTTAAAGCTCTATGTGATAGGTAATGGTAACCAAAACAGTAATAAATACTGTCCACTTTAATTTGGACTTGACAATATTAGGGTTAGCTTAAATAATTGTACAGAAGAGCATTTTAAAACTTGTAGCTGTAACTTTGGAAATACACTAATTAAAATATTAATTAAAGCTGAAATGATAGAGAATTCATGCAGTTGATCAGTAGCCTTGCAGGAAAACCACTCAGAGTCCATTGCAGTATGTAAATGAGAGGATAGTACATGCAGGTTATTTGTAATCATTTCCAAACTGTTAATTAAGAATGTAACATTCCAGCCTTGCATGATGTTTATGCCTCCCAAAGGCATTGCAGTCTTTAATTAGTATCATTACAATATACACTTAATAACAACTAAGTTTCTAAAATAAATAATGGTTCAAGTGTTTTAATATTACCATGAAAAATTAGCAAGCAGCTTAAAAAGGTTAATTTCCCTTTAACATTGAAACTATTTGTGTATGAGAAAGGTGAACAAAAAAAGCACCTTGCTGGGAATTGGTGAATTAAATTTGAAAATGTTGACAAAATTTTCTCCGTATGTATAGTCTCATCTCTTATCCTTTCACTTTAGAAAACTAATAGGGCAGGGTAGATTTACCCTATAAAACAAGTAGATTTCATCTTTATCTTCAATAAATTTCTGCCCTTATCCATGAGGATGATCTTCTCTATTTTCTACAAATCTTTTCTTCTTGAAATCTAGTACCAAACCCTTGGCACCTATTAGAATCACACTGCACAAGAACAAATGAGAGAAAGAGGAAACAATTCCATAAACTGTTAAGGCACAGACTAATTTTATTATTCAAGGCCACAATTTTCCATATTTCTTTGTTGCTTAGCACTTTGCTAAAAAACTTGGGAAATTGCTTAAACTATCTTTCCATTTCTGCATGTGTCTTCAGGCCTAACGATCTGCATCTGATGCTGTCTGCTAGCCTGGATAGTCCTATGTTAGAATCACTCATATTTCTTTCACAGGCTAGTATTCATGTGACTCCTTTGACAAAAACAGCAAGACTTATTTGTATATAGTGGAGGCCTGCTGCTTAAAGTAGTTTATATACTACTGTCCCTCCCATGCCACCTGCTTCTCTTTGATGAAAAGAGGAGATGTTCCAGACAGGAAAATATCATTCTAAACTAGCACAGCTGTATCACCATGGAGCTGGATAGTGGAACTGGGCTCCTCAGAGGTGACAATTTCCTCTCCAGGCAGACTCTATTCCCTTTGAATTTGTTTTGTAACCCTGTGGTCCAATAGTGAGAAAGCAAAGTAGCCGTTGGCTTTTTCATGTCAAATCCATGTCAGAGAAAAAAAAATCTGGGATATCTATGTACACACCTGAATGAGTTCATTCAGAAATGTTTATGAATGTTAATGCTTGTTCATTTATAAACACCTACCTGAGGACAAAGAGGTTGGGGAACCATTTACTGTCATAAGCCTTGAAAAAACATTCATGCAGTTTCCTTCTATAAAACATTGCTAACTTGAACAATAGCCATAATAGAAACAGTATGAGCAAGTAGAATTAGATAAAGTCATTGTTAAGAAAGAGGACAACAGAACACAAACTCTACTGTTCCTAGCAGATGCAGAAAGCACACCATACTGTATTATCAAATGCACACAAATGAGAAAGAAAAAGTGTATGTGAATGTATGTGTATATATATATATATATATATATATATATATATATATATATATATATATATATATATACACACACACATGCACATGCATGATTTCCCAAAAGGAAACATGACTATGAATACTGAATGTGGATTTTCCAATAACAGAAAATTGCTGTTGGAAATTGGAAAGTAACTAGGTTATAATGAAGCAGGCCAAGTAAGCCAGGAGTAAGGATAAACTTCCAGTCTGCATTTTGCCAGTACTGTTCTTAATACTTCATAGTAAGTGTAACATTAATTTTTAGCATTTTAAATATTTTTTATTCATGACTTTAAATAGTGATCAATGAAAATATCTCATATATATGGAAAAATGCAATAGTAAATTGCCTGGGAATTTAACTTGGGTTTCCTGTGGTGCATGGGAGAATTCTCTCACTTTACGTCCAATGGTGATTATAATTTTTAGTTTTTTTTCTTTTTTTTTTTCGAGGTAGGGTTTCACTCTAGTCCAGGCTGACCTGGAATTAACTATGTAGTCTCAGGGTGGCCTCGAACTCTCGGCGATCCTCCTACCTCTGCCTCCCGAGTGGTGGGATTAAAGGCGTGTGCCACCACGCCCGGCTAATTTTTAGTTTTTTAATTCTTTGCCATCTTCTCTGAAATGGTGTTCTTCTTTGGTGGCTGAACAGTAAAATTTATATCACACCAAGAAAAATGTATTTGGAATGTTTTTTTCTTATTGAAAACATTAAATTAGAAGCTACAATTTTGTACAATATATAAATATAATATTACTACTGGAATTCAAGGGATAATGAATATATAAAACACTAGGGTATCACTGTATATTGAATTGAATGTGTTAAAAAATCTGACTGCAAATTACAAAGTTAAACTATATGTCCTGTAGAAATCAATTTTAATTACAACAAACATAATTAATATGACTTGATGGCCATGTATAGTTGTTAAAACAAACAATAGATTTCAGAAATTTGTAAGTATAATTTTAATAAGAAAACAATTGATTTTCCTCAGTATAGGCCTCTAAAATCAGAAGTCACATGTGGCACTCAAGAGGAAACTGTGCTGTAGAAGAGATATTGTAGATTTTGTCAATGTTAGCCTATGCATGCAATTTAGATCAAACCATATTTTAAAAAAGAATGGATAAACTTGGACTAATTTCACATGAAAATCCTGGAAATAGTCGGACATGGCAGAGGGCAGTGGAAGCCACCAATGACAGTTATGGTTTTTGGGATTATAATTTTATCCCCAGATACCTGTGCTTTCCAGACATGGAGGGATCCAGAGACTGAGGAGGAGGGTTTTTAGTCCCAGTATTTCTTGGCAAGGGGATAAGCTACAGCATAAGAAAGTTTGACATTATCAACTCAGAAGTGAGGGACAGAGGCACCATCTGCTTGATTGACATGATTTCATGTCAGTTATTAAGGAATGGGTATTTTTTTCACTGAGAGTTTTGAAGAATACATAATATATTCTAATATGGCAAAAGTACTGTCAAAATGTATAAAGCTTATTTAACTTTTTTTTTTTATTGCTTTTGTTATTATTTTTTAGCTTGTTCTAGCAATGTCTGTGCAGCCTAGAGTGGCCTTCATCTCACTGTGTAGCTCAAGCTAGCCATGGACTTGTGATCTTCCAATCTCAGCTTCTCAAGGGCTGAAATTACAGGAATGAGCATCTATTCCTGGCTTACTGGATCTTTCTTTTTTTTTTTTTTAATATTTTTAAGTTGGACTACTAATTTTAAACTGTTTTTCATCTATACACATATAGTATCGATTGACTAACAAAATACATAATTAAGCTATAAAATTAAAATAATAGAGCCAGGTGTGGTGGCACACGCCTTTAATCCCAGCACTCGGGAGGCAGAGATAGGAGGATCACGGTGAGTTCGAGGCAACCCTGAGACTACACAGTTGATTCCAGGTCATCCTGGAACAGAGTAAATGAGACTCCACCTCAAAAAACCAAAATAATAATAATAACAATAATAATAATCCAGCAACCACCAAAACACCTACCCCATGCCTTTAATTCTATTACTCAGGAGGCAGAGGTAGAAGGATCGCCATGAGTTCAAGGCCACCCTGAGACAACTACATAGTGAATTCCAGGTCAGCTTGGTTAGAGCAAGACTCTACCCCGCGGGGGGGAGGGACTATCAAAGATAAAGCAAAAACAGAAATTTCCCTGCTAATTTTTAATATACAAATATCATAAATCATTGTCTTGTGATACATTTTATATTTTCATATATTTTATTTTTTAACTAAAGTTAAGGGCTACAATACGAATGGCATCAGAAACAATTATTACAGAAAACATTGAATTTTTGTTATTTCAGCTAAGAACTTCTCTTGCAACATTTATTCTGAATTTGAGTGTGGAAATGGTGAGTGCATTGACTATCTGCTCACCTGTGATGGCATTCCTCATTGTAAGGATAAATCAGATGAAAAATTACTCTACTGTGGTAAGTGTCTAACAAGGGATTGCTCATTATAGAGACATGTTTCTTATTCTTTTAAAATATAGTTTTTAGCTTGTTTTTCTACCTTTGTTTCATGTGAATAATTTCGTTAATGCCTCTCAGTAGCATGTATCTCTGAGGCAAACTCACTTGGCTTGTATTGAAATGAGATCCCTTGTTTCTTAGCCTGTAACCATGATGTTCATTGAAGAATTTTTTCATGATTTTGTATGCATGAAATGCAAATTAAAAGAGATTAGGTGTCTGTCTTTCGAGCTGCCTCGTATTTCATCTTTACTAATAAGGTTTTGACTCATATTCCTTAAAATGTAATTCAGAAATATTTGTGTCTATAACAGGCTGACTGCAGCAAAGATCCACCCTCAGTAAACAGGTTATTGGACTGGTTTCAGAGCATTTTTTTTTTTTTATTTCATTTGTGCTTCCAGCAGCTAGTGTTCTCTGGTATGAAGACTGACTGCTTTAATACTGATCTCCATCATGCATGGGCTTCCCCCAACCATGCTTCGGTTGGTGAAAAGGAAGATGCACTTTTCTACCATGGGAAGCAATGGGGGATTTTCCTTCCTTGCCTAATTTATCTTTATTATATAATTGTTCCAGATTATTATGAAATGACTGAGATTTATTTTAACTCTACACATCCAATATCATCATCAGGTTGTGTGGGTAGATAACCAGGGAACGCTATCTGGAATTGTTACTATACATATCCACTTTTATGCTTTGTTCTATTTCCTGAGTAACAATTATACCTAAGTAATCAACTAAAGGATAAAAGAAGGTGGATATTTGGCAACACACATGCATTCTTGTATCACAGATTAACATCCCCAGTTAAAATGAGTTTTGTAGCACCTTCCTTTAGCTGAAACAAAACACCCAAACCAAAACAAGTGATGTGTGGAAAGTATTTATTTTGACTGACAGTCTCAAATGGAAGCTCCATGATGGCCATGGAATGCAAGGCTTGAACAGAGGCTGGATATCACTTCTGACACAGCAGGTAAAATATAACCACAGGAGAGTGAGCAGAACTAACACTGGCGAGCTATGGGATAATAATCCTCAAGGTCCACTCTGAACAACACATCTCTTCAACAGAGACTCTACCAGCTGGGGACCAACCACTCAGAGCACATGACTTTATAGGGAAGGTCTGATTCAAACCATCACAATATTCAAAGGAAATTTGTTCATGGTTGTGGCAAATGTCAGGAAATCAGTCTTTTAAAAAAAATCTTCATAATATCCTGCTGTATACATATTCCTCCTTTTCAAAGGACCACTTAGTAATTTTATATCTTGTCTATGCTATATTTTGTCTTTGTTCCTCCTCAGCTGCTAGTGCAAAACTCTTGTTGCCATAGTGATTTCCATTTCCTTTGCTATGCACTAAGAAACAGGATTCATGGTTCTACACCTCATTTTTTTTTTTTAAACAAATCATTTCTTTATTTGTTGTGTGACTGTGCGGTTTGAGTGTATATGTTTTTATGTGTGTGTTGGTACACATATATGTTGAGATCAGAAGACAACCCCTCATTTTTGGAATAACCTCTACATTTTGCATAATGTCTATACTAGTTTAGGCCCCTGACAAAAGAAAGCAAAAAGTTCCATCTCTCTATTTCTGTGCCAAAGCTATCTTTTGTCTTTTCATTCAAACTGACTATATGATATTTGTATATGTCATTGACATGCATACATAGTTCTCATGGTTAGTGACTTTTGCACATGCTTATAGTTCATTTGTCTTCTGGGAAATGGGCCATTATTAAAATGGATTATTTTCATTTTCTATTAAAATTTTAGTTACTGTACATTATGTATCAGGTATGCTTTGTTTTCTTAAATACCCATTCCCTTTATTTCTACTATGGTGTTTATTATTTCTTTCTACCAATTTGGAATTTGCTGTATTGTTGCTTTTCCAGTCACCTTGAGCTGTGTTGTCAGGTTCTTTTCATTTTTAATCTTTTATGAATCTCATTCTTAAAACTGTATTTGCTATATCCTATAGCTCTGGGCATGTTATATTTATATTCTCATCCCATTTAATAACTTAATTGGTCCATTACTAGTTCAAGACAATTTAATTCAGTAGACATTTTAAAGATACATTTAGGAGAAATGTAGTGATATTTAGGTATTTCTCTGACAAATTCAGGAACACATGTTTTGCTCTTGTTTTCTTGTTATTAAAATCATTTTAGATGCAAATGTGTTATGAGATGAAATGCTGAAAGGTTTTTGCTACTTTTGAAATAGTGATTTATCTTTTGTAAACCAAATATGTAGTCTATGTTTCTTCCTGGGCTTCTTGACAGATTAGGAAACAATATATATATATAAAATCTCAGATACACTAAAATAATAAAAACACTAATAATAACAAGTAAAATTTCTAAACTTAATGCGGTCCTTGGTAATTGATGGGTATCTTAATTCAGTGCTATAATAAAGCATAGTACAGATTAATTACCAACATATAATGAATGAAATCTTATTCACAGTTTTCATTTTGTAGAAATAGTTCTGTGTGATCTCTAATTGTGAGTTTCTACTTTGATTTACCAGAAAACAGAAGCTGCCGGAGAGGCTTTAAACCTTGTTACAATCGTCGTTGCATTCCCTATAGCAAGTTATGTGATGGTAAAAATGACTGTGGGGATAACTCTGATGAAGCTGACTGCAAAGGTAAATGTCTTCCTTGTTGTTGTTGTTTTCATCAACAGAATAAAATAGTATTATAGTGTTCTAGAACTTTTTTCAGAGTTTGCTCCTGAAAGAACTGTGTCATGTATCCCTCCAAAACATCTACCAAAATACACTTTAATAATGGTCTTTGGAATGGAACTTGAGCTAATTTACTAACCAAGTAAGCCAGACAAAGAGAGACAAAGGCCACATGGTTTCACTGTTATGTGAAATGTGAAAAAATAAGTCAGTTTCATGAGTTGAGAGTAGAAAAGTTTGGAAATGATGGGCAAAAGTCAAACATTGTATACTGAGATACAGTTTGATAGAAAAAATAATCTTTATATATCAGTCAATAAAGATTTATTAAAAGATTATGACTACATTTTCACTTCTTACTTAGTTTTAAACTCATCATTTCCTACTGTTCTAATGGTATTTCCTTGATTGAAGGATCATTCTATCAAATATACATTGACTTTAAAATTTATCTTATTACTCTAAAAATGTTCCCTTCATTCCTTCATATTCTTTTATCTGTGCTTTCTTTTTTTTTTTTTTTTTTGGGGGGGGGGAGAGAGAGAGAAAGAGACAGAGATTAGGCCCGTCAGCAGCCTCTCAGCTGCTGTGAAAGAGCTCCAGATGCATGTGTCCCCTTGTGTGCAAGTATGACATTGCACCCTTGCATCACTTCATCTGGCTAAATGCGGGACCTGGAGTATCAAATGGGCACTCTTAAGCTTAGCAGGCAGGTACCTTAACCACTGAGCCATCTCTGCAGCCCTTATCTGTACTTTCATTTATTTTTTTTAAAATGTATTTGTTATTTATTTATTTGAGGCAGAGAAAGGGAGAGAGAAAGAGAATAGACACTCCAGGGCCTCTAGCCACTGCAAACAAACTCCAGATGCATGTGCCACCATGTACATCTGGCTTACATGGGTACTGGGGAGCCGAGCCTTGAATCTGGGTCCTTAGGCTTCACAGGCAAGCACTTAACCACTAATCCATCTCCCCATCCCTACTTTCATTTCTTAACAACTGCACATAGAACCTTGATACTATACTTTTTATTTTATTTATTTTATATATAT
Source organism: Orientallactaga sibirica (assembly GCA_036365145.1). Lineage (NCBI taxonomy): Eukaryota > Metazoa > Chordata > Mammalia > Rodentia > Dipodidae > Orientallactaga > Orientallactaga sibirica. The sequence continues at coordinate 463,564 of JAEOAD010001656.1, forward strand.
ATATTTTGGTTTTTGCGAGGTAGGGTCTCACTCTGGTCCAGGCTGACCTGGAATTAACTATGTAGTCTCAGGGTGGCCTTACACTCTCAGCGATCCTACCTCTGCCTCCCAAGTGCTGGGATTAAAGGTGTGCGCCACCACGCCCGGCTTTACTTTTTAATTTTTATTTGTTTTATAGCGAAAACAAATTTATGGAGGTATACTTTATATTATATAAATAAATTCATTCATTTCAAATATACATAATGACTTTTAGGAAAATTTCACACAATGATGCTCTTCAGCCCCTTTCAAGATATAGAGAAAAATGTCACTGAGTCCATTTCCTACAAGCCAGGTGCCTGTGACTCACTGATTAAGATGTGAGCTCACCAGACACCTCTATTGTAACAAATACAAGTTGTTTAAAGAATGGGAAAGACTGACAAAAGTCTTGTTTGTTCCAAGACTTCCAATTATTTTCTCTTTCAACAGTCAGTGCCACACTGGGATGATTTTTTCTGCACACACACATATGTGTGTGTGTGTACAAATTTTAAATTGAAATTATGTGTGAGTGTCAATATGCAGAGGCAGTCTCTAGTAACCCCAGATTTTTTTTTTTTTTTTCTTTTACTCAGGAAGATTAGAAGTTTAAGGCCTTCCTGAGTTAGAATGAGTTTAAGGCCAACCTAGGCAACTACCTTGCCAAAAAAGAAAAAAACAAAATAAACAAACAAAAAAAACTAGTTGACACATCTCAATGGCTCAATGACAGAATATTTTCCTAGCCCCAGGTTAAATCCCTAGTACTGAAAAAAGAAAGAAATGTACAAATTGAGATCTTGATTGTCTTTGTTGAAAGGCTATAAGAGGCTATATCTACGTTATTTAAATTGTTGCTGCATATGTATTTGTGTAAATTATACATCAGTGGTGATTAATACTATTTTTTTTAATACTACACGGTCAGTAAGTCTATATATAGTGTGGAAATGTATGTTATAAGGAATTATTATTTTTTTAATTTCATTCTCTTTTGGAGGAAAAGAAAAAGTCGCAAATCCTCATCAAATTTTTATCCATTGCCTCTTTAAAGCTAGTCCTTTCATTGCTGAGAGCTCAGACCTCAGACAATCTGAAGGGATATGAAGAGTTCAAAAACTCTATCATTTTGTATTCCTCTTATGGTTGTGTGGCAGGTTGAGTGAATAGACTGAGGGAGGTATGTGAAGTGCCTTGTTCCTGGAGAGATTAGTATAAATTGCTTCCCCAGGGAGCACATGAGTGTTCTTTGGACACTGGGATGCTTCGCAAAATCAGAGCCAGGAGTTCTGGGGCGACCTGAAGGAGAAAAACTTTCCCATGTTTTTGTTGTTGCTTGTTGTGTTTATTATCTTTATTTTATTTTAAGAGTTCAAGGAAAACTTTGAATGATTCTATAAATAAAAGGAAAAGATAAACATAGTTGCAGAGGAAAATTAGAATTCCTTCTGTGTTTTCATACCCTTGGAACCCAAGCAATAATGAAATAACTAAAGAGAACTTTGGTTTGAAAGCAAACAGAAGAGAGAGATGACAGCCAGCTTAATGTTTTTTTGTTTGGTTGGTTAGTTTGGTCAGGTTTGCTTTGCTTTAAGCTGGACAAAGGATTTGACACTTAGGTTATTTATAAGAAACATCCAATGGGCAACAGAAAGTCCATTCCATTTGACATTCTTCACATTCATTAAGGATTTTAATTGCCATGGTAAAAAGAAAGAGGAAGAAATAAGAAAGTGAAGCGTGCATATGAAGGAGAGAGACGCTTTACTTTTTCACTCCGGCTTCCACATTTGATCTACCGGCCCTGTCAGGCCTCACTTTGTACTATCTCATTGCTATTCTGTGTGGACACAGTGTGTTTTCTCTCACATTTTGTAGGCTAACATTTCCTTTTGTACAATCTGGAGGGAAAAACAGAGTGTTTTTCATGTGCCTTATCTGTATTGGACCAAATTATTTTCTTTATTCTCTTTTTCAACAATTTTACTCTGAGGAAAAATTGTCAGAAAAGTGTCATATTCACCTGACAAATTAAAGATTATATTATCTCTCTCCCTCAGAAATCAACCTAAGGTTGAAACAAATTTTAGTATATGACTGACCAAAAAAAGTAAGAAGGAATGTAGCTGAAGCAATGGACCAGAAGAAGTTTGCTTTGGAGAAGAGACCATTTGTTTACTGATTTCATGAGGTTTCTGTTATTTCCATTGTGTCATACCTTTCTTATCACTATGACCAAAATACCTGGGAGAAAGTCTTAAAGGTGAAAAAATTCATTTTGGCTATGACATCAGAGGAATCAGTCCATAATTCTCAGTGGCATGTTTTCTGGGACCCTGTTGAGGCAGCACATCATGGCTGTGAAGCATATGGAGGAGGCACTTCACCTACCTGCTGTCAGACAGCAGCAGAGATCAGAAGAGATTGGGTGCAGCAGTAGCCTTCAAAGGCAAGCCTTCAGTGACTTGCTTTATCCAGCTAGAGAATACCTCCTAAAACTTACATGTCAACTAACCAGCGCCATCAGTTGGGAACCGTGTTCTCAATGCATGGGCCTTTTGGGGGAATAGTTCATATCTAAACCATAATATACACAGTTCTTCTACCACAAGACTCTCTCATCTTTTTCTAACGAAGAAGGTGTTAACCTATACCACTACCTTGGCTCTATTGCTTACAAAATTTTACCACCCTCTAACATTGTAAAAGGAACAATCTGTTTACACATTTTATAATCTGTAATCTGCCAGCTCATCTCTTGTCAACAGGATTAATTATATTTATTATTGACCTCCTCTTTGCTTTGTCTTTCTACTGAATTCACTACAAAACATTGTACTGCCTTCCCTGCTTTTCCACTCTCTTCACAACTTATTCTCTGTCCCGTGCTTACCTCAAAGCTGTTGACATTATATTTCAAAGTCCCTAGCTGAACAGCTTTTCTTTCACAATCTGAAAGCCATGTTCATAGAGTCATTACTTATCTCTTCAGCTTCTCAGCCATCATCACTCACTCAGATAGACTTCCTAAACACCAGCATGGAGGATTCTCTTTGGAAGCTTGGTGTGAAATGTTGGGATGCCATTGTCCCTTTGAGATCATCTGGCATCCTATACTAACTTCATGTTTGCATATACTTTACTAGACAAACAATTATGGTTATTCATAGAAACATTACAACTGTCTAAAATGTTACTTCACAGAAAAATGCATACTATTTATAAACAAAGAGATGTAAGAATTCATTTGGCATGTAGTTAATGAGACTGCGTAATGAACTGAGAAAATGAAAATGATTGACATGATTATCTTCTGGGGTATGCATTTACTCTTTGTATTTTGATGAATGAATATGAAATGTGCTAGAAGGAAATATAGAAGAAATGTACTTTGTATGACATAAAATCTTATTTTTTTTTCTCTTTTGGAAGAATGAATTTATCTCTAATGTTAATGGCATTATCATTTTCACATGATGTTATTTTTTATGAAAATAACAAAGCAATTACAACTGCAAATTGTAAATAAAACATTTATTCTAATCATCATTTAAGCCCAAATAAGTATGCAATTTTAAGATACAATTAAATATAATAAGAGCAGTGCAATATGAAATACAAATGATATTCACACCCCTGAGTAAAATTTGCATATTTTAAGATTGCATTTTAAACATTTACAATTGGTATAATTTCTATTTATAATTAAATAGGTACTTCAAAATATCAACATGAGTAAGAAGCTGCATAGTCAAACAGCCCTTCAGGTTATACGTTAATATAGTCAACCTGTGGAAGTTGAAAAGTAGGATAAAATCTCACTTAAGTTAATCTAGCATATATGACATACCGAACACCTTTTCACAATATGTCCCTGGTCATTATTCTCTAGTTATGAAGCAATAAGAAAAGACTACATGATTATGAATAAGATATTTGGCAGCACATGTATATAAACTAAGCAGCATTTTGAAACTTATTTTCATGTAAAGAACTATAAAGCATTTCTTTAACAATATAAATAAGAAATACTTTACATATATTTCTACCATGCATATCATTGATGGCTCTTTATTCTCAGTTGCTGCCTATAACAAAGTGAATGTTCATTGTTCAATCCAGTATTAGTCCCTCCATTTCCCTTTCCCTATTTCTCCGTGACTACCATTGAAAGAAAAGCTCCCTCTCTTGTTAGCAACAATATTGGAATTGCTCAGTAGTCATCTGATTGGGAATTTGCTTCAGATCCTTATTATTTATCGTAGAAGATGGAAAAAGCCTCAGTGCTATATGATAGATCTATATGATCACGTATCCAAGGCATGATCCCTGCTTTACTGGAATATACAACACAGTGGTCTTGAGATATATGAACTGACAATTGCAATTCAGCAGGATAGAAAATCACCACTTAGGGAAGTATTGTATGAGAGGAGAAGAAATAGGAGAAACATAGTGAGGTGGGAGTTGGGAGGGGGTTTTCATGTTAGACTTCCTGGAGTTCAAAAAACAAACTCAAAATTTCATCAATTGATTACACTGCTAAAAATATGAAAGCCAGAAGCCTTTTTCTGTCTCATCTACCCATGTATTTATTTATTTGCTATCTTTTCTAGTTTCAACCTGTGCCACAGTCGAGTTCCGCTGTGCAGATGGGACTTGCATTCCAAGGTCAGCACAATGCAACCAGAACATAGATTGTGCAGATGCTTCGGATGAAAAGAACTGCAGTAAGATATTCCACTTCCTTTAGTTCCTTCATGCCTGGACACCTTTTGGCATTGGATTGAACACTGTCCAACTTTTTCCTGAACCTCATCCAGAACTGATTTGTAATTAACCCCTGTTCTGTAGGATAATTGCATATTTACTTCTTCAAATAGAATCAAGAATTTTTTTTTTTTTGCCTCTACGACCTACACAGTAGGCTCATAATCTTTGAAAATGAGGTGCTTTTCAGTTATTTTTTTGTTTATATCCTTCTAGATAATACAGACTGCACATATTTTTACAAACTCGGAGTGAAAACCACAGGGTTCATACGATGTAATTCTACCTCCCTGTGTGTTCTGCCAACCTGGATATGTGATGGGTCTAACGACTGTGGAGACTATTCAGATGAACTAAAGTGCCCAGGTAATTCTGAGAAAGACAAGCAGACCTTGCTTTGAAGGTTTAAAAGCTGGCTATTTTTACTGAATGAATTATTTAATTTTAATTCACTGTATTCATTGACTGTGATGAATGTTTATATGCTATAGAATAAAAGTAACCATTAACTTCCATGAATGCCACAAAATCTTTCAAATGAGTTATAAAATGATACCCAAGAAAGATGTCCTAGGTTCAGAATATTGTTTTCATATTTAGTTCCGAATTAGTTCTTCTAAAATTGGTGATTAAATCTTTAAAGTGTGTAATCTGTAAACCCTCAACAGAAATAGTATAAATTTTGATATGACTATTCAAAGAGTAAAAGGAGAGAGACACTTCTTACTTGTAGATCAGGATTTTATACTGATATTTTGAATCAAGCTGTTATAAGTGACACAATTTTTGGCATAAGGGGCAGTACTACTTTTTATTATCTGATCACTGACTGATATGAATATATACGTCTTCCTTTTAAATATCTTCACTTGCCTAAGCTCTAAGAAGCACCATTTGATTCCTTTTGATTTGTTTTTTTCGAGGTAAGGTCTCACTCTAGTCCAGGCTGACCTGGAATTCACTAAGTAGTCTCAGGCTGGCCTTGAACTCACAGCAATCCTCCTACCTCTGCCTCCCAAGTGCTGGAATTAAAGGCTTGCGCCACCATGCCCGGCTTGCCATTTGCCTTCTTAGATAATGACTTCTATGAAAAAATCATAAGTGCATCAATTTGAGACAAAACAAGAAAAATCAGAAAATATATCTACTGAGGCCAACAGCAAGTATATATTAATATATGTTAATGAGCATAATTGGCACATTATGGAATTTGGTCTCATATTTCTGTTTGCTTCCCCTCATACTAGCAAAATTCATTCTGTTCTATATTTTGTTGACATGTCAATTAAAAATATATTTTTAGAAAATAATATTTGTGGGAATTTGTTCTCCAAATTATACAAACACATAACTGACTGTGAGAATCTGCTATTCACAGTAGTTTATCATTAGTTGCCTTTGCAGGAAATAATGTATTCTAACCTTTCTGTTCATATGTAGCACTTATTCTGTGATGTCACTTTTGCATGAGGCCTTTGGTTTCACAAAGGAAGCAGTATCATGGAGGAAGTAGAGATGTGTTGGGCACTTCATTATAGCTCATTGCAGATAACATTTTTTAAAGCCTTATTATATTTTAAATATATTAATATTTTCAAGAAATAGAGAAATGTATTTATTTAGCTTCATTGAACTTGGGTATCAAGGTAACATTCCTTGATCATGGCTGTAACTGATTTTTGAAAGTTTCTTCAAGGCAACACATAATGGATATTTATTGCACTGATGTTTTCTTTTTAGTTTACTTGTCTCTTTCTAGGATTAATATTTTATGTGAAAGGTTGTTATTGCAATAATGAAGAGTTGTGATTTTCATATTTGGGAAGAGAGCAAGGGATAATCATGCAGGATTATGGCAAACAGGCAGATAGGCCAAATGCCAGGAGTAGGTCAGGTTATATGTGTCAAATAACAACTAGATTTCTTCCCAATAAACACAAAGTATACACGAGGCTTTGTGCCTTCATGATGAATTCACTTAAAATGTGTTTTTAATATTTCACAGAAATAAAATAGGGATACATTTTGTTTTAAAGCTCCGATAATAGATCATTGATTTATGATTGGCAAATAAACGTTAGGGTTCACTTCCTGGTTGACTTTGAGCCAGGCATGTCTAAAACTATTTAAACCCAAAGGCACATGGGGACAAATGGGATCCAATGAAGAGATAAATCCAGTATTTTATTTGTACTCACCAGTTATACTAATAACAAGGTTTTAACAGAAAAAAAAAAAAAACAAACAAAAAAAAAAAAAACTTATTGGCATTACATTGAATCAATATAGTGCTTGTAATAAGATTGCCATTTTTACAATGTTAATTCTACTAATACAGGAGCATGGGAGGTCTTTCCATTTTCATAGGACCTCCTCAATTTCTTTCTTGAGTGTTTTAAGTTTTCAGTGTATAGGTCTTTCACTTCCTTGGTTAATGTTATTCCAAGTCTCTTTGGAAAAGGGAGGACAGGGAGGAGGTTAGTGGAGTCAACACTATGAATGTAAAATGAGAATAATATAAATAAAAATAAATTATATTTAAAAACTTTAAAATTATATTAGAAATATATCCCTTTTATTCTTATGCTCTTTTAGAATTTATAATAAATTTTCATTATTTTATTTGTTATTTATTTATGATACAGAGGACTGGGCTGATGGCCTGACATATGCTGAACAGACATGCTACCACTCAGCTGCAACCAATCACAGTAATATTTTAGAGGTTCTGTTGTCATTGATTTTTCTTTCTTACAATAGAGAATATTTGGTTCACTCTTTTCAAAGCATGTTCAAAATAGAGGGGAAGTGCAGAATTAAATCCACACTTTACCTTCAGAGATAGACCAAAGTGTATTATATATGACATTCCATATATGCCAAATTAATTTCAAAGTGAATATGAATGTTTTGTATTATTGTCATTCTTCACCTTTAATTTTACTACCTAATATCCACACCATTTTGATTTGGTCAGATTTTCTATGAATGACCTTCTATTCCAGGGACAGTCATGAATCATAAGCATGACTGAGGCCTGGGGCATCACCTATGGGCTGTGACAGTTTCTAATCTTTCCTTGGTTTTCCCAATGTTGGTATTCTTTAGAAGAACATCCAAGCACTTTTGTGTTTGCTTATTTATCTTACAATCCTACATTGTTCTTGTTTTCTCAACATTCGTTGCAAAGTCCTTAATGTTAATCTATTTGACATTATATTTTATATCTTATCATAGTTCAAGAAAAACATAACTGTGAGGAGAACTACTTTGGTTGTCCTAGTGGAAGATGTATATTGAATACCTGGGTATGTGATGGTCAGAAAGATTGTGAGGATGGACTTGATGAATTCCACTGTGGTAGGACATTCTTTTTTGCTTTAATTTATGAACCATGTATATCATTATTGTGTATATGCTGATATTTTCTTTCATAGGGAATTAGGGCACAATATTTCTAAGTGATTTTAACATAATTTTTGTTTTATTAAATGATACAAATGCTAAAAATTAAAATAAGGTAAACCCAAAACCTCAACACTGAAGTAGAACTAAAATGATCCCAATGTGGCTCAGGGAAATTCATGGAAGAGGGGGAGAAAAGAATGTTAGAACCACAAGTTGGGTCATTATGCATAGAGACTTGGCCTATCCCCCCATAATTTTTGACTACCCTCACAGTGCAAGACCCACATCCCCCATTGATGAGGGTCCCTTTGGAAAGTAGAGGACAACCAGGAGGATAATGGAGTCACCAATATGATTGTAAAATTAGAATAATATAAACAAAATATTAAATTATTTAAAAAATAGAAGCAGCTATAATGGTGATAATCTTCTGCCACAGCCTTTTAACCCTGAACATTTTTGAAAAATTATCTCCAGTAATCTAAACAATATAACTTAATTTTCTGTTTTTTTTTTTTTTTTTAATTTCATGTGGTGTCATAATTACATTATGCTAGGAATGTTAAAGATTTGCCATACACAATGAATTATTTTTATGTATTTTTGGCAATTACATTGTATTTTAGCTTTTTATTACTTATATGCATGTAAATTTAATAGTCCATTGTTTTAGCCACTTGCCCACCTCACCCCATAAGAAAATGCTAGGTAAGCACTATGCCAAAGATCCATAACCCCTGTCTTTTATAGATTTAAATAATGTATTCAGATTTCCGTTTCTTTAAATATTTTTTCATTGGTCATATACCTCCTAATTTCTGTGTGTGCATATTTCATTTCATGTTGTGAAAGCAAGAAAGTATTTTAAAATTCATTTTACAACATTGATAAATTTTGTGTTTCACTGGCTAAAGAAATTCCTTTAGGAAAGCACTATTTTTTATAACACAACTAGCATACATTGTGGTGAATAGAGAGGGGGAAAAGATTAAAAATATATCTATGAAATGTCAAACTCTCCTGAAAGTAAATGTCATCATGAAATGAGGAAGTGTGTTTTGTTTGATTAAGATCCTCTATATCATTGTATTAGAGCCAGATTCTGTTCAAGAATATCAGATCACTTCAAATATATTATTGTTGATTCATAATTATACAGGGGGCCCTTTCTGTTTTTCCCAGAGAGAAGTTTTCTGAATTCTTCTGTTTTTTTTTTTTCAATGTTAACTAATCAAATTTTAAATAAAATGAAAACTTTAAACAGGTTTTTAAGAATTAATGCCAAATTGGTGAACTTACAATAATGTATGTTATGAATAATTTCATTTGGGAGGATTATATGTCTGGATGTCACCTGATAAAATAATATAGTGGATGGAAGGACAAATGAAGCATCATATTTTATAACAAAAACACTATTGAGGTGAATTTGGAGTTTTTACAAATTCTAATACTTTCAAACACAGAAGTAAAAATATGAATGTGTTAGTTACATAGAGATATGAGACTACTGTCTTATCATCAAATTAAAACCCCTTTAGTTAACTCACCTTTCTAAAAAAGAAACATTTACCTGCCAGCCTACCACAAGTTTACCTTCTGATGATATGATTTTTCTTCATTATTTCTATGGTGGAATAAAATTTTGAATATACTATTAACCTCAATAAAGTGTCTATTTTGTATCCAGACACACCATATTTGTAAAGAATGGATATAAAGAACATTTTTAGAGGACAGCAACCATAGTAATAATTATCATCTAAAAGGCAAGCCATGTGAGAAACATGTTGCATGGACACAGTTGTGTAAACTAGAAACACCCAAGATGTTATTAAACTTTTGTATAGAGTTGTCATAGAGGAGTTTGGACTGTTTTATTACAGTAAGGTTAATTTTAGGAGTCTATGAAAAACATTCTGTCTGGGAAATCAAAGAGTATCTCACCTATGCTCTTTTTTTTTTTTTTTTTTTTTGTAATTGACTCCTGATTATTACATATATTTATGGACTGCTGGTGGCATCTGCTATTTTGGTCCATGTATTACTTACAGAAGGTTCAAATTAGGACAAACAAATCTATCTGTTCAACTAAATATCATTTCATTCAAAGTCTTTTTCTGTACCTTAAAAAAATAATTTTATACTCAGCCATCCTCCTGTGCAGGAAATTTCCTAAACTTATTATATAATTTTATATATATATATATATATATATATATATATATATATATATATATATATTACATTATGATATCTAGACTTCCCTATGTGATCTTGTATATCTTCTAGATTCTTCTTGTTCTTGGAACCAATTTGCTTGTTCTGCACAGAAATGTATTTCTAAACACTGGATTTGTGATGGAGAAGATGATTGTGGGGATGGGCTAGATGAAAGTGATGACATTTGTGGTGAGTTCCTTTTGTGTGTTCTAAATAAATACTTGTTTTAATCAATTTTAAGTAGTATGTATGCTTGTTAATTATGGACTACAAATAAACTTATTTTGTACTATACTAAGCTTATTATTTTGAAATGTACATGCATTTAATATATAGAATTTTCTCCAGTTATTACCACAATGAATGCATTTATCCACTGTAGCAGACAGCTTCAGGTTTGCTGAGATGAACTTCCAGACCAGGCATAGTTATGGAGGAAGGGATATTATTTATTGAAACTTACAGATCCAGGGGAAGTTCCATAATGGCAGAAGAAGCTGGCCTGCCTTTACAGGGCCAAGCAAGAGAGAAAAAATCCTACCAGCCACACAGCACACAGAGCTAAACTACAGCCAAGCCATAGAAAGCTTCAGGAACTCCTATTAGGCACACTTTGCATATCATTACAATGGAATCTCAAACCCACCACCACACCTTAAGATCAGCCCCCAGTGACATTGCCTCTAGCAAGGTGATTTCAGATGCAAACTGTAACTAATAAAACACTAAATATATTGGGGGATGTATATTCAAACTACCACATCCATTTTATATCTAGGTTTCAATGCTTCTTTAAAGTAGACTTTATTGATTTAAAACTGGATATGGGTATGATTCCTGAGTTTTATGATTGTGATTTTTCCCTCAAAATTTATCATACAGGCCTGGAGAGATGGCTTAGCAGTTAAGGCGTTGGCCTGCCAAGTCTAAGAAAGGCCTATTCGATCTCCAGTGTCCACAGTTAGCCAGATGTAAAGTGATGCAAGGGAACTGTGTCACACTTGCCCACAAGGGGGTGGAATCATCTGGAATTCGTTCACAGTGGCTTAGAGGCTGCTGGCAATCTGCTGATTCTCTCTCTCTCTCTCTTTTTCAAATCTTAAAAAAATAGCATCAAAATTTATACTGTCACAAAGCACCTACTTTGTTTGTGTGTGCATTTTGAAGAGATCATTTCTGCTAAGTTATTTTAAATAGGAAATCAAATTTCATTATTTTAAATACCCTTTAAAATTCAGCATTTATAGGATTGGAAATATCAATGGTAAACAATCTATATTTACCTACTATACTGCAATAATAAAACCGATGTGATTTCTTTGTAAAAGTAGCAATGGTTCAACCAACAGTTACTATAGAAATATTACAGAACTTTTTAGAAGTGAATGAATGAAGTAACCTTATGCTATATATTTATTACAATTATTCAATAAATCCACCAAGTTATTGACCTGCCTGTCCATCAGTCTTATTAGGTACTTGTTTTTTTTTTTTAATATTTTCACCTTTATATGTTTCACTCACTATAGCAATCCTACTTGGTCACTCCTAGTAATCATTGTTTTAGAGACAGGAGAATATAATTCATAACAAACAGTCTGCACATAGCTAATGTGCTTAAAACCACCTCTCTATTTCCTATGTGTAGATAGCTGTTTAGGTCCCTACCATAGAACTGTAGAAACAGATGGAGTATTTAATAACACTCAAACCAAAGTAAATTTTTCTTTCAAGAACATAAAGTAATGATATTTCCTAATAGTAGGCAATTACTTCTGTGTTTTTGTGCCACAACGAACCTCTTTTTATTTTTATTTTTTTTACATAGCTACAACAGTTAACAGTTCTACAAAAGATAAATGTGAAGAGAAATCTTCATCATAATGCTTTAAACAGAATGTAATGATGATTGATTAGATGACTGGCCATCTCCTTAGTTTGCTTTCTTTGTAACTAAATCTTAATTTTATCAAAATAACTGATTTTAATATTTTCCTATTCTAATATTTTAGAATAGCAAAGGAACATCATGAATCATTTATCTACTTTCTTGCCAACATTTGTTATGTAAAATGTTCCTCTCACAAATCTGTTAAGTTCTAAGTTGTCAGCCCCCACTTTCAAATGTTCTGAAGAGGAATGTGAACACATTGTTTTTCACATTGTGATGTTTCCATGGGATATTTATTATCTCAGTGTTGAAATCCATGCTCTAGTGCAACTCCATCTTTTGATAGATAAAAAGAGAAATGCACAGAGATTAAGAAATTTACCTGAAATCATACAGATAATTGCAGATGACAGAGGTAAGACCAGAATTTAAATTTATGTAATAGTAAATATGATAGTGGCCAGTGGCCCATATTAGTTGACAATTATTATCTTAAGGGGTAATAAGGGAAATAAGATTAATTTAGTGAGATTCATCATTATGTTTTGGATGTTTTTCCTGTGAAAGGTGGTAGGTCTCCAAGATAGTGGTGGCAACCAGAAAGTGATGTCAGGAGATTTTGTTTGACCCATTTCCTTCCAAATTGACTGTGATGTTTTGCCCGTTCTTAACATAAAATCTGTTAAACACTATCAATGCAACCAGAAAATTATCAGCACACAACCTTATGCCAGTTTATTACTAGAGATGACTTCATAAGTAGACCCCTTATTCTAATAATAGGGACAACCATATGTTAGCCTTCTCCAAGGTCATGGGGAACTAGATGACTTCACTGAAAAATCCATGCTATTTCTAGTATGATTGCCATGGGGACAAGTTGTAATGGCAATATGGAGAAGATAGAAAGTTTTGTTTTGTTTTGTTTTCATATCTGATTTCTTCCAGTAACAGAGAACCATCTTAAAGCTTGTTCCATGAAAGCATGTTCCTAACTCAGTGAGTATCTCTTAATGAACCAGAGACTTCACTGGTCACTTCCCAAGTACATGTCAGGGCAGGAAAGAAAAGGAAATTTTTTTGGCCATCTTCAGCTTCTTACTATGAAGATAACTTTGACAAGCATTTTCTGCTTGTTACAATTCTATGGCTGAAAATTAAGAAAATAATCATTTAATTAATAATCACTTAATTACAGCACACTAATTATATCTTGAAATGATTGAAAGTAAATATCATCAATCAATCAAGTAGTCATATTTGCTTTCTGTATTTTTTTTTTGCATTGTTGAAGATGTAATCCAGGGCTGTGTCTATGCTAGTGACTCTGTCACTGAGCTATACTCATATAGAGATATATTTAAAGTTTATATAATTCTACACATGTTTTTTGTCATATTCTAGATAATTTCTGGTCATAAGAAAGTGAAATTCTAAAACATTAATTTGGGCTGGGCTGGGAAGATGGCTTAGAAGTCAAAGGCACTTGCATGCAAAGTCTGCTATCCCAGGTTCAAATCCCCAGTATCCATGTAATACAAGTTACACAAAATGGCACCTTCATTTGGAGTTCATTTAGAGCAGTATGCTGCTTTGGAGGGCTGAGACATAAACACACACATACTCTCCCTCTTATAAATAAAAGTATAAAAGCTTAGTGTTTAAGAAAAAAAAATTAATCTGTGGTTCTTATTACTTATTCCATCAACAAAATCAGGCATTCATTATATTTATCCCAGAAAGCATGGGACAAACATCAAGAGAGAATCTATGTATATGTGTGTGTGCATGCACACATGTACATGCATGTGTGTCTGTGCAGATATATACAACCCATACTCATGTGTGCACAGGCCAGAGGAGGATGTCAGATACCCTTATTTCCTTAAGATATGGTCTCTTGTTGAACCTGGAATTCACCATTTTTTGCCTACAACTGGCTTTTTAAAACGTAGTTTATTTATTTGTTTGTTTTTTTGTTTTTTCAAGGTAGGGTCTCACTCTAGCACAGGCTGATCTGGAATTCAATATGTAGTCTCTGGGCAGCCTCAAACTCTCAGTGATCCTCCTACCCCTGCCTCCCGAGCGCTGGGATTAAAGGCATGCACCACCACTCCCAGCTTTAGTTTTGTTTATTAATTTGAGAGGGGGAGAGAATGGGCCCTCCAGGGTCTCCAGCCACTGCCAATGAATTCCAGACACATGTGCCACCTTGTTCATCTAGCTTATGTGGGTCATTGGGAATCAAACCTGGGTCTTTTGGCTTTGCAGGCAAGTGCCTTAACCACCAACCCATCTCTCTTGCCTCTACAACTGGCTTTTTAAGAAGGTGTTGGCTATTGAACTCAAATTCTCTTGCCTGCACAGCAAACACTCATATGTACTCAACCATTTCCCCAGCATGAAGAGAGAATCCTTTGACCTATGTTCACATTATTAGAAAAGAAAATAATCTATGCCCCTTTGAAATTGCAATCAGAATCAAAAGCTTTTTTTTTTTTTTTTTTTTTTTTTTTTTTTTTTTTTGTGAGGTAGGGACTCACTCTGGTCCAGGCTGACCTGGAATTCACTATGTAGTCTCAGGGTGGCCTCGAACTCTCTGCGATCCTCCTACCCCTGCCTCCCGAGTGCTGGGATTAAAGGTGTGTGCCACCACATCTGGCTAAAAGCTTTTTTTTTAAAGTATATATTCAACCAAATTAGACATGAACTTGCAGGAGAGTAGGTTCGGGTGGTTCTATTAATGTATGAAACTGCAGAGAGCATGTTTTATTCTTTCCAATAGGACAGGGGAAGATGACCATAGCATTAGCATTTAAGAACACATTTTAACACACGCACAAAAAAGGAAAAGACATCAAAATAGAAGGAGTACTTCTACTTGGAAAGAGGAGGTTTTCAGTGTAATGGCATGGGAAAAGAGGGAAAAAAGCAAAGGAAGGGGATTATGAACCAATTACAGTAAGTCTATATATAGAATTCTTAATTTTTTAAAAAGAAAATAGGCTGGAGAGAGATCCCAGCAGTTAAGGTGCTAGCCTGTAAAGCCTAATGTCTCGATCAGTTCCCCAGTACCCATGTAAAGCCAGATGCACAAAGTGGCACATGCATCTGGAGTTCATATGCAGTGGCTAGAGTCCCTTGTGTGACAATTCTATCTCTCTGCATCTGTCTCTCTCTCTGTCTCCCTCTGCTTGCAAATAAATAATATTAAAGAAAAAAAGATAAAAGTGCTCAGGAACTAGAAGGGATGTAGACTCCAGCTTAGCATGCAGAACTCTGGGCAATGAGACAAGTAGGGGTTCTACAGAGTATATATATATTTTTTTTGCATAACTAAATCAGTTAATATGCTAATTAATTCACACATATTAAGTAATAAGTATAAGATTTGATCTTTAATACATTTATTTTTATTATTCATACAGTTTTAATTCCTTCAAAATGGATGTCATTTTATTTGTAATTTAGGTCTTTTCTATGCTTCATCATATTTTACCCAAAGACATAACTTTCTTACCATCCAGCTTCAAATAATATAACACTTGAAATTAGGAGCGAATATATTCTTAGACAAAAACAGGTAGACCTCTGTGGGGAAATGTATGTGATGATTGTAAATTATATGATCTGTTCCTTCCAAGCAAGTTTCCCCTGCTTCTCATTCTTTTGACAGGGAATGTGATTGGTAGCTATTTTCTAGTGTGAACACACTTGTCTTATTGTGTCCTTTTCTTCTGTTAAAGGCGCTATCACCTGTGCTGCTGACATGTTCAGCTGCCAGGGCTCCCGTGCCTGTGTGCCCCGACACTGGCTTTGTGACGGTGAGAGAGACTGTCCCAATGGAAGTGATGAGCTCTCCACAGCAGGCTGTGGTATGAACACAGGCTGGGGCTGTGTGTCAAAAATAAAAATAAAAGTAAACATGGATACAGCATGCTGGGATGTTAATATGTCTCATTCCATGTCACACTTTCATCAATTCTCAAGACTTTCAGAATGTTTCTGACATGTTCAATGGCAGTACCCATTTTAAAACCATTTTGGTGGCTACAGATAGATTATTTCACTTCAGAGATAGGGTAAATACACTGTGTGGATAAATGTGGTAGGTTTAGTATTTTCTTATTAATCCTCTCCCTTGGAAGCTTTATATCACCTGTTACAAATACTTTCTAAATGGTCATTTTCAGCTTAGACAAGCCCTGATTGGAAAGTCAATAAACAACCTGTTAGTCCCACAGAAAGGGTATTAACCCCTGGGTCATATAAAAATAGTGTGGCTATAGTTGAATGAAGCTGAGAGATCAGAGGAACACCTTTTCAGGTCAGACAATTTATTAGTTTCTGACTTTAGGTCATTTCAGGAAATTACTCAACAGACAAAATTTTGATAAATTTCTTTGCATGATCTGGAAGAGTAAGAGACTGTATATGTGAATGCAGATCCAAGCACCAAATAGGTGATCATTTATTAAAAAGAGTCCTGTAACTCAGTATATTAAAGTGAATTCTGCCAATCAGTTCTTCATTGGCTTGTCAAGTATTTAAAATATTCTAGTGAGCTTTAATAGAAATGTACATGATTGTGGGTATGAGTGTGTTTATAGTCAAAGCACAAAAGAAAAGTTAGAGGCAAGACTATTTGCAGAGAAAACACCATGTTGTAGAATACATAACACTTTGATCTCGAAACTGATATGAGTGTCTAAAAAGGTCAATAATACCGCTGAGGGCTGCATAATAAAGCATAGTGAATCAGTTTGGAAGTCCAGATGGTCTCAGGATGCAGTTGCTATTGTAGAAAGTTAACACACTGGGAGGCAAATTAACACTTTTGGACCACATATGTACTGATATAAATTATTCTAAAATGTAGCAAATTGTACTCAAGTGACCTAAAAACTTTAATGTCAAATAAGTTCCTGTTTAACTGTGTATTAAAGAATTATTTATGTGTGAGTATTGGCATAATTCACTTGAGTTATGTTAACTGTCACAGTGCAAAGTTTGAGTCATTAAAAACTGAGTTCTATTTTGATTACAGTAGGCAAATTTTAATGCTGTTCCTATGTGACATCATACATTTGTTTAAAATAAGTATGTTGAAAGTAAATTATTTTGGATTACACCACACACACACACACACACACACACACACACACACACGCTATAGATTTTTCTCCTCTACTTGTTCCTTTAGTACTATTAGCAAAGACCATGGCATTGCTTCTTTCTGAACAACGGGCCTGGAATAACTGACAACTACTAATATTGATGACTGATGTGGAAAGAACAGCAGGCAGGCTGAGGGCGTTATGTTTTATTATGGAGGAAAAAAGTCCATATTGATTGTTTTCATAATATGCAAATACTTGAATTCATCCTTCAAAAAACTTAGGCGAGAGCTGGAGAGATGGCTTAGCTGTTAAAGCACTTACCTGTGAAGCCTAAGAACCCAGGTTCAATTCCCCAGAACACATATCAAGTCAGCTACATAAGGTGGATCATGTGTCTGGAGTTTGTTTGAAGTGGCTAGAGGCCCTGTATCCTCTATGCATCTCTCTCCCTCCCTCTCTATCTCTCAAATAAATAAATAAATTTTACATGAGCTTTAATTTCAGAGTCAGTCTAAAATAATAGATTTACTTACTCTTTGTGCTATATAAATATATTGTTATATTGTGATATATGCATGAGATTATCATCTCACCTAGTATATTTAATATTAGCTTTTTGTTTATGAATAATACTGAATTATTACATATAGTTCTATTCATTGTCTGAATTCTAGTAACTTGATTTGTTATTTATTTCTTAGCTCCCAATAATACGTGTGATGAAAATACCTTCATGTGCCAAAATAAAGTGTGCATCCCCAAGCAGTTTGTTTGTGACCATGATGATGACTGTGGAGATGGTTCAGATGAGTCTCTGCAGTGTGGTAAGTCTGTCTTAACATTTCATGATTTCATGGGTGACAACTTCAGCTAACAGTTAATCCCTATAACTCTGGGAATGTGTAAATAACACAAACAAACATGTTTGTTAATGTCAGAAAAAAAAAGTGAACTCAGTACCGTACAATGAAGCTATTCACAACTTCTTTACTTTCTGACAGAATTACATATTCATTTTCCAATCATGCTTATGTGTAGTATTTTCATACTCAGTAGCAACCATATTGCATAAAATCTATCAAAATGGCCTTGGTTTGAAATATTTTTAAGAACTTTGATCTTTAAAGGTGATACATGGTTAGCTTATTCAATTTTACAGGTATATAATTTATTTTATTGAGAAAAAGCATACAATACAGAAATATCAGCAAAAAAATCTGATTATGTAACATTTACTTCAGGTTTTTTTGATATATGTGCTGATTTACTAAATTTAATGCCATTATCACAAATATATCTTTATATTACATATATTATCTAACCATGATCAATGTCTATATGCATGAATATAACTTTTTTGGATAAAGTAGGTGAATTAAAATGTTCAGGTGAAAAAAAAAAATTTCTGTGAGGCCAATGTTTTGTAAAATACTAAAATGAATGGAATGAATTTAAATACTTGATGAGGACAGGGTAAATGGCTTGGTGTTTAAGTTGCATGCTTTTAAAGCCTAGGGACCTAGATCTGATATCGTAGTACCCACATAAGCCAGGTGCACAAGGTCGCACTTGTGTCTGGAGTTTGTTTACAGTAGCTAGAAGTCCTAGCATGCCCATTCTCTATCTCTCTCTCTCTCTCTCTCAAATAAAATAAAAAGCCATGGGCTCTGCTTGTTCCCTTGCATTGCAGGAGACTCAGTGTCCTCTTCTGGCTCTCCCTGTGCAGAGCCTATGTATATCTTTGTCTTTGATATTAATCTCCTTGAAATCAGGGGATATATTTTCATAATCATATCAACATTGAGTCAGGCATTCAATATGATAGTTTAAAATCTACCTTATAATTCAAGTTATCATTCTAAAGCAGAGATATCTGTTGTGGAATATCTCTTTTCTACTTGACATAATGTTTGGTTGGTATGGAGGTGAATGAGAAAGCATAAATCCCAAACAGAAAAATCAGAAATTCAGTATAATGTGATAGCTTATTTTTTCAAAGGGAATCAGAGCTGTGAAAATAATACCTTGGATAGACAATGAAAGATTCAAGCATAAATGTTGGAGGGTCATATCTGGAGGTGATTGATCTTGAAGTTCAATAGCACAGTCCCTGCAACAAGCCTGAGTTCCTACATCTACTTAGGAATACCTGTGGAACATTGAGGAATCCTTCCTTTTCCTGTACCCAGTCATGCACCTATAAAACATGTATAGAAACACCACTTCACTCTAATGGTTGTTAAGAAAATTATATGATGACTAATTCTTTAAGCATCTAAAGTAGTTCCAGACATGTAGTAAATTCATAAAGACCTGTAAGTTCACAGCCAAGGAATAGCAATTAGCTTTCTGTGAAGTTACACTGGAGTTTAAACTTAAATTAGCACCAGATGAGAAAATGTTTCAAATAAAATTTTAGATAATTTGTATTGCATTGTTTTGCCTCTGAGGCCAGCACATATTTTGAAACAAGGGAGTGGGATATCACAGTCAAATTTATGTTCTAGAACCATCTTTTTCAGCGCAGTGAAAGAAATATTTCCATGGAGGAGAGCCAGAAGGCAAACATAAACTAGTTAGGAAGTTACTGGCATAGCTCTAAAGGTTAATATTGTGCTTTTGATCAGATGGAAGTTACAAGGAACCATTTCCAGCTGGATAGGCAGGATTAAATGATTTCTAGCTTATGGCTAGGGATGGTGATGCTTTGTAGCACAAGAAGATAAGGGTGAGGTTTTTTTGTTGTTTATTTTTTTCTGATGCAGGAATGTTTTTCTGATGTAGGTAAAGAACTTATTTTGGATTCTTTGAGGATGAAATGTTACTGTCCATCACCCAAAGCTACACAGTTGATTGTTTTAAAGTGTAGTTTTTTTTTTTTTATTTTTATGATTTTTGTTTATTATTTGGGAGAGGGAAAGATTGAGAGAGAAAAAAAGAGAGAGAGAGAGAGAATGGGCACACCAGGGCCTCCAACCTCTGGAAATGAACTCCAGACAGATGTGCCACCTGGTGCATTTGGCTTATGTGGGTCTTGGGTAATTGAACCTGGATCCTTTGGCTTTGCAGGCAAACACCTTAACCACTAGACCATCCTTCCATCCCTAATGTATAGTTTTAGAGACCACAAATATAACGAGGATAAGTAAAGTTCCAGTGGTGGTCATTTGCCTTGAGGTAGCAAGCTATGATAAGAAACGAAAGTGCCCAATGTCAAAAGACAAGGAAAGTGACAGGCTAAAAATTGAATGAAAGGTTTCACCTGCAACATTGTATGTTGAAAGCAGAAGAATTTTCCACACAAAGAGGAAAAGAGACAAACAACTAAAGAGTTGGAAAGAAGCCTCAGAAAAAGTAAATTAATGAATATGAAGCCAGTGAATTGTTTCCAAGATTGTGTGATTAAATCGTCCAAGGCTGCTGAAAAGCCAAGTAGATAAACTTCTGGATAAACTTAAGAATTTGATATTTTTATTTGTATGAGTAATTTCAGGAGTACGATGTTATAGAAAGATTTTTATTGATTGAAGGGAACTGGAGGTGTGTAAGTAGAAGCAGCATTTGTCAGAAGAGTAGAGAGAAAAGCATTAAGAAGGAAGTAGGTGAACTGATGTTGATTACATTCAACAAGTCAAGGAATTTCTTGACTGGGGAGAACAGCTAGTAGAGAGAATGAAGAAACAAGATACTTTAGAGCATTCTGGTTTGACTATTTCAGTATTGCAAGTCTAGTAATTGGATACTCATTGAGTTGGGTTTGTCATTATAATGTTTTAAGATCTAAAGTTTTACCTCTAAAAGTAGAATAAATGCTCAGTTTTATTAAGTTTTAATAAGATTAATTGTTTTTATCAGTGACAATAATAGGAAAAATTTATTGTAAAACCTAATATAAAAAATAAAATATAAATATAGTGTGGCCTAAACAGACAGATGTGAACTTTCTCAAAGAATGGGTTTATTTTACCAATAAAGTTGTTTAATGATTCTAACTCAAAATCAACATAGATAGTTTTAATAGTTTTTTGCTCATTGCTTTATAAATTGGCTTTTAAGTGTTTATTTTAACAATTTCTTTTCACTTTGAATGCTGTTTGCACACATAACTATGACATTACAACTTCTGAGAATTGCTTTTATAGCTCAGAATCCATTCATCCAGATGTTCTGTTGCTTCACCCACCAATGAAACAAAGCTCAGTCTTGAGAACAATTCTGTCTTCATTTTTATTTCCATTGTAAGGGTAATAGTGAAAAGAGAGGTAGCTTAGTCAGGTATGATGCAGTCCTCTTTCCTCACCAAGAAACAGTAAAAGTATCATGTTTCCAACTTTAATTCTGAATGTTATTTCTTATTTCAAACCACAAGTATTTCTTGGAATTGTAACTAGAATAAATGACAAATATTTCCCATATTAGGGCTGTGCGGTCTCATAGTTGATTAATGTTTACCATGATAAGATGGAGGATTGATTTTCATAACAGGAGTCAGAATGCTCATTTCGTCCTCTCTAGGATACCGTCAGTGTGGTGCAGAAGAGTTCCGTTGTGCTGATGGGCGATGCCTCTTAAACACTCAATGGCAGTGCGATGGAGATTCTGACTGTCCAGATGATTCTGATGAAGCACCGCTAAACCCAAAGTGCAAAAGTGCAGGTAACAAATATGTGATACTGTGTTCATTAATAAATTTATTTTCATGGTTTTATTTTTAAGTTTTGAGTCAGAGTTTCAGACCTGTAATCCTCTTGCTTCTGCTTCCTGAATTCTGGGGTTAGAGGAA
Source organism: Orientallactaga sibirica (assembly GCA_036365145.1). Lineage (NCBI taxonomy): Eukaryota > Metazoa > Chordata > Mammalia > Rodentia > Dipodidae > Orientallactaga > Orientallactaga sibirica. The sequence continues at coordinate 485,783 of JAEOAD010001656.1, forward strand.
TATATCACCAGGCCAAAGTGTGAAGAGTTTTTATAATGACTACTTTGCTAGTTTGATATTAATTGAAAGTAAATAGAAAATCTTAAACAAGTAATATTTCAGATGAATTTATACAACATGTTACTAGCTATATTTTCAAGCTACTTAGAAGTTTAAGGCTGTACCAAATGATATGAAGAACTTTTTGGCAATTTTATTGGCAAATCACTACCATGTTTCCTAACCCAACAAATACATATCTTTATTTCACTTTTTTTTCTTGCTTGCTTTGCTTGTTCTCTCTCTTCCTTCCTTCCTTCCTTTCTTCCTTCATTTCTTCCTTCCTTCCTTCCTTCCTTTCTTTTTTTCTTCCTTTCTTTCTTTCTTTCTTTTTTCTTTCTTTCTTTTTCTTTCTTTCTTTCTTTCTTTCTTTCTTTCTTTCTTTCTTTCTTTCCTCCCTCCCTCTTTCTTTCTTTCTTTCTTTCACCTCCCTTTCTTTCCCTTCCTTTCCTTTCTCCCTTCTTTCCTCACCTTCCCTTCCTTCCTTCCTTCTTTCCTTTCTTCCTTCCTCCTTTCTTCTTGGATTTGGGTTTTTATGTAGGGCAGGCTGATCTAAAACTCACTTTAAGGAAAACATGACTTTGAACTCCTGATCCTCCTACCACTACCTCCTATGTCCTGGAATTGCATGCTTACAACACCACACATAGCTTGTGTCTTATTATAATATATTTTATATGAGAACAATTTCCCTATATAGGCCTATGTAAAACTTCAAACTTAAAAAGTTAAGATTCAATGAGAAAATCACATTATCATAAAGTATTGTACATATATGTAAAATTATTATGTATCAATTAAATTTAAATGAAAAATATGTTTGAAATTTTATTTAGAAATGGCTTGTATCTTATGCATAGACAAAAAAGAAAAGAAAAATCTTATTATTTAAATAGAATCAAGGACAGATTCTGTACAAACACCTTCCTGCCCAAATTCACTTGATTTATCATGTCTCTAAAAATTTGTTTGGTCATATATGTTAGAACTAACTCAATTACTTTTATTCAGTAGAGTTTACATTTTAATAGGCTTTTTTAAAAATTACATATGATAAAGAGTAATGTTCTGGCTACCAGGTTGTAGGTGTCTACAAACTGAGCACTGTTCTGTAGCTATATTGGAAACAACTATTGCTCTCCATCAATGTTGCTTTGTTGCTCTGATTTAAAATGTCAATGCTGGGCTGGAGAGATGGCTTAGCACTTAGGTTGCTCTCCTGAAAGGACACAGATCAATTCTCTAGTACCCACATAAGCCAGATACACAAGGTGGTACATATGTTTTGAGTTCCCTTTTCAGTGGCTAGAGGCCTTGTCTCACCCATTCTCTTTGTCTCTCTCTCTTTCTCTTTCTGTCTCTCTCTCTCTTTCTATGTCTGCCTTTTATTTCTTTCTCTCAAACAAATAAATAAACATAAAATATTTTTAAAAGTCAGTGCTATATTTCTGGGAAGAAAAATAATTTAGGTACACCCATCTATACTAAATTCTAAGAGTTTTTTTGTTTTGTTTTTAACTGACATATGATTTCTCAAACATTTCTTGAGGGAAGTGTCAAATCATTGTTATGTTTGAACTCATTCTTCACAACCTAAATGAGACAGAAGTAGTCCACTAATTTTACTATCAATACTTCTTTTGATTGTTAATCTGCACAGGAAAGCTAGGTTCACCATCAATGTTGAACACAGGCATAGTTTGCCCTTGGTTTTCTACAGTTGTGTATAAAATATTACACTGTCTGAAAAGCATTTTATGTGCATATATTTATTATAATTTTGACAGATAAGTTATCATATTTGTGAATGTTTTCAAGAACTCTGTTATAAATTATGGCATGCCCTTTATGTTCCATTTGTTTCATTTTCTTTTTCCAGAACAGTCATGCAACAGTTCATTTTTTATGTGCAAAAATGGCAGGTGCATTCCCAGTGGAGGCCTTTGCAATAACACTGATGACTGTGGCGATGGCTCAGATGAGAGAAACTGCCATATAAATGAGTGTTTGAGTAAGAGAGTTAGTGGGTGTTCTCAAGACTGTCAGGACCTGCCAGTTGGTTACAAGGTAGGCACTCATCAAAAAATAGTTAATCTGAGATAATTAAAACTATTTCCAGTCTAACTATAAAACCTAAATTGTATATAATATTTTAGGTAACGTGTGTATAGGACAAGTGTCAAGAAAATTATAACATTGTGCAGTATGAGCCTTGTGAGAGTATACTTAGAAATTCAAAACTCAAACCATTTCTGAGTATATTTAGAGAAAGGGAAGATAGTAGTTAGGGACAAAGTTATAATAATAGCTGTATAAACACATTTACAATTTAAGTTCTCATTTCTCCCTTCTTCTTTCTGCATCTTTGAAATGAAATAGGCTAATAATTTATTTGTTACTGTATCAGAAAATACAATGTTTTCATAGAAAAAGAAGAGAAAACTGAAACATATGAATTATTAGGACCTAATGAAAGTACACTGAAAAATCAATTATGCCCAATAATGTAATAGCTTTTTCTTTGTGTCATTCCCCTGAAGAGGGTGATTCACTGGAAAAGTGATTGGCTGAAATGCCTTCTAAAATCAAGGCTGTGCTAAAAAAATGGATATAAACTAACACAATATTAAAATGTGTACTTGAATGTTGTGGTTAAAACTAATGATACAGATGCTGCAAAGCCTCATAACTAGAAATTCACTTGTGAGCTCAATCTTCAGTTAAGTTGGTAGATCATCTATTTAGCATATGCAAGAACCTGAGCTTAGACCCTATATCACAAGAGGGAAAAATAAAAGATAAGAGATTTACTTGAAAAATCACTTATTTATTGTTTTGGTTTTGAAAGGGGGTAATAGCTAGGGATGAACTGGCAACAGGCCATGCTTTTGTAAAGCACAACACAGATTATTGACAACTAGGCCTTATAGTAAAATTAGATCTCTCCTATAGAGTTCACCTTGAATATTGTATGCACGTATAAATATGGAAATTTTTCAAAAGCACCATTCACATACTGAAGTACATACAAGTTTATTCATATAGAAATGTAAAGTGTCAGGAACTTTGGGAGAAGTTTTGCATAGAACACAGCTGACTTGCCAGCTTCATTCAAAATGTGATTTACCAGAACAGGAAGACTACCTGGCCTAAGCTGTTTCAAAGGATCCAGTCAGGAGTGGGAAGCAGACACAATTCACTGTAAGGAAGAGGCTTCCCAGCATTACAACATACAGCATGAGCTAAACCATGTAAGACCTCAAGTATTTCAGCAGTGGCTAAGTGATTTATTTATTTATTTATTTATTTATTTATTTATTTATTTATTACATTATGGCTGAAAGACTGTGCCATTCATAAAAAGACTGGGCTATTTTCCCTGTGAGCTTTAATAGTATATGACAAGCTATTCTATAAAATGTAAATTCAGCTGAAAATCTATTTTGCTATTTTTAATCTCCAAATGTCAGATAGTAGTCCTTGCTTAAGTCTGTTGGTAAAGATTTTACTGTTCCTAGCTATAACCCAAGTACTATAACAATTAGTTCTTCTCTGTAAACAAAGAAGATTAAAAACAAAATACCAGGTCTATGGGTGTAACTCAGTGGTGGAATGCTTATTTACCATTATTCAAGGACCTGGAGTATATCCTTAGCACTGAAAATAATAAAGTTGTAGGAAAGAAAAGAAAATTAAGGTAGTTATACTTCTTTTCTAAATTTTTTAGGCACAATATTGTTTTAAGAAGCAGTGGATGAATTTACAGATTTAAGCCCCACAGGAAGTTAAGTGCTACATTATAGGAAGAGAGGGGCAAAAGAACTGACCCAGGGTCACTTTTAATTAGAAAGTATGTATCAAGTAGTTAATTTTGTAAGTAAATATTTTAGAAACCATGAAACATTGAAATATTTCTTATGATTTATAGACTACAAATATAGAAATATTTTCTGACTCTTACATATACCACATCAATATATATTCTATGTGGCAAATTCAAAAGTTGGTCTCTGCTTATCTTTTGTGGATTTAATGTCTGTATAGCAATTCAGGCAGTAAAATAAAAACATAATATAAGTGTATCATGTATAAGTATATTAAGTATAAGAAGTATAAAATACATAAATTAATATAAAGATTAAAATAGATACTTTGAAACATGATTTAAAAAAGAGATATCTTTTAAAATTCTTGACTATAAAGATCTAACACATATCAACAGAATATTTGGAGATGCCATCCTGAAAACCACATCATACATGTCATGCTTAATAAGTTACCCTTAAACATCCTTCACCTAGAAACACTTGGATACAGAAAACCTTGAAAAAATCCCACACTTATATTCTCTCCTTATAAGGTGGTATACAAATTATTTTATTACTCAAGCATGTGCACATCGAACCTGAAGAAGTGACATCAAAAATGTCCCTAAATACATATGTACATATATGTCAGAAATAATGAGCAAAGAAAAACATAAGTTAGGAGAAATAAGATCCATAATATTTTAAGTCCAGAATCATAACTATTGTGTGTATTTTGTTGATACATAGACAGATTGGTCCCGATTATTGTTCAGGTTTTCAAAGATATGATTAAATGCAATAAAAATGAACAAAATATGTTGAAGGCTTAATCCAGACATGATGATGCATATCTGTAATCCCAGTCCTGGGAGATGATGCAAGCCTAAACTACAGAACAAGACCTTGTCTTCAAAAGAAAAGAAAGAAAAAGAAAGGAGATATATATTTTGTATATTTTATAAACTTGCCAATTTCTAGCCACATGGCTTAACAGGGTCAGTTAACACCCACTCTTTCCAACCTAAGAAAATCACATGCTTTTGAACTTTGCATAATATATGTGATTCTTGTTTTTTAATTTTTAGTTTTATGTATATTGTTCTAGTTTTACATTCATAGTCGTGACTCCATTATCCTCCTCCCTGTCCTCCCTCTTCCATAGGGACCCTCATCAATGGGGAATGTGGTTCACACATTGTGGGGGTAGTTACGAGCTCTGGGGAATAGGCCAAGTCTCTGTGCATAATGCCCCAACTTGTGGCTCTAACATTCTTTCCGCCCTCTCTTCCGCAAATTTCCCTGAGCCACATTGGGGTCATTTTAGTTCTACTTCAATGATGAAGTTTTGGGAGCCTCTGTGCGTCTGGATATCTGACTTAGTAGGAGTTAGATGTTCTCTGTGTTTATCTCCTAAAACCTTTTTCTGGTGTCGTGATCTTCAAGAGCGCAAAACCTCTATGTGATTCTTGCTAAGGTTAATTGCTAGAAGAGAGAAAGACTTGCCATTATCCATTCTCTTTAAATACTTTCTAGCTTGAGCCATGCTAAAGAGATGTTCAAAAGCAAAAAACACTGATGATGATATAGATAGATTGTGTTCATTTTTATCTCCCCAGTGCAAATGCTGGCCTGGATTCCAACTGAAAGATGATGGTAAAACCTGTGTAGACATTGATGAATGTTCATCAGGCTTTCCTTGTAGCCAGCAATGCATCAATTCTTATGGGACCTACAGGTGCCTCTGTGAAGATGGGTATCAAGTACAACCTGATAATCCAAATAGCTGCAAGTCACTCTCAGGTATGCAAGTGAATTTGCTCAGGAATCCAACCTCAGTTACACAAAATAATCTTGGAGTTTTGGTCACTTTTTATTCAACTTGTTGCTGTTTCTAAGAAGTCAACATTTGTCCTTCAATCTTACATTCTGCTTGTGATTTTGAACACTTCAACTGCTCTGAATGTGATAAGGCTGAATTATGCTCTTGAGGATTAGGAACTGTGTTCTAGTTGCTGACGTTGTTCATTGGTAAAATAACTGTTGCTAGCACTACTGTCTACTGAAGCATGTCATTAGAGCAAGCTGACCAAAAATATGAAAGAACCCACTGTGACACCATGGTAATGGTTTTTCTTATCTTCTAGAAAACATACACTCACACATGCATTCCAAGGTGAACCAGAGATTATTAATAATAAATAATAATATCTTAATAAATCAGTCCTGCAAGGCTATGTATATGATTCCAATGATTCAGCAAATATTATTAATGCTCTTGTTATTCCTAGTAGTGTGAATGACTCTGTAAATTAACTTTTTAATAAAGCATGACCCATATTTTGAAAACATCATGAACTATTAGGGGAGAAATCACACACATTAAAATGATATAAAGTAATATATGACAATAACAGTTAACATGGGGAATATGATATGTAAGGCAATCTCTCCCACTGAATTTATTTTTAAAGACTTTGAAATAACTACCATTGCCAGTTTTTCATGTAGCTATATCCCAAAGATGTTATTAAAACATTAATATTGGCCAGGCGTGGTGGCCCATGCCTTTAATCCCAGCACTCGGGAGGCAGAGGTAGGAGGATCGCCGTAAGTTCGAGGTCACCCTGAGAATACATAGTGAATTCCAGGTATTCCAGGTCAGCCTGAGCTAGAATGAGACCCTACCTCGAAAAACCAAAAAATAATAATAATAATAATAATAATAATAATAATAATAATATAATATCTTATTGTCTACTTTCATGAACCAGATATTAGGAATACAAATTTAAAATGAGTTTTGTAATGAATTAAGCATATCATATTTAACAGAATACATTAGCTCCTTTCCATATGTCAATCCGTGGTCACTTATTCTTGGAGTATTCTCCTCTGAATCAGTCTGAGGATCATTTGTAGCAATCATCTCAGATCCCTGTGTAGTGCTTATAAGGAGCTCATTGTTTGCCACTATATGCATTTCATGACATTGGACAACAAAAAGGGATGGGACAGACCCTAGAAACAATTATTCCATTGCTTTAAACTTTTCATAAAGTATTGTGTAGAGGAGATAAGTGTTAATAACTGTAATTTAATCATTCTTATATATTCATGCCATGGTTGTGATATTTAGAAACCAGTAATTTTGAATACCAAAAAGGGTCCCTGTAACAGAAATCTTTTGGTAAGAAGTTCAACATTTAATTACCAAACACATTCAAGTTATGAAGAACAAAAACACAAATGAATAAAGTAGAACCAAAATAATTTTATATTTATGTATTTGTATCATATTAAGATATAGGCACTTTCTTCTAATCTAAGAGCCAACTCTGAACAAATAAGGACTGTGTGTAAAAAGTTAGCTTTAATGGAAGATTGGAATGATTTATTGAGGGTGCTGACTTGTGAAGGGAATGAACATCTAACCTGAATTATACAGCAAATGTGGAAACACAACACAATACCTTGTTATTATTTATTAGCTCTGAAGCTAAAAAGGGGAGAAATATGATCATTTAAAACATACACCAAACAGAAAATATAGCAACCAATGATTTTTTTAAGGTTTTAGAGAGATGTTATTAGATTAAAAGAAGAAAAAAGGAAAGAGTGTAAATATCTCCTGCCCATGAGAAGATAGAGTGTTGAAGTGTTTCATTTTACTACTGAGAAGATTGCTATCTATGCACATGCCTTTTAACACTAGTATACCAGAGTTGTACTTCATGTGAATTACTTTGCTGCCAAACCAAATTGAGAATAATTATGATCAGAAACCATAAATATAAAAATCCTAACATGTCATTTGCTTTGGTGTTTAGATGAAGAACCCTTTCTAATTCTTGCTGATCATCACGAGATAAGGAAAATTAGCACAGATGGCTCTAACTACACACTGTTAAAGCAGGTATGGCAGCATCATTATCAATGGGGGGATGGACACATACTCTAAATTCTTCAGGTTGGCATTGAAGCTGTGGAAATATACTGGTTAACACTTGGAATTTATGAAGCACATATGTATGGATATAGAAAATTTCCACAAATGTTTTGTTTATAATGAGCAGGGGGTCTATATGTATGTATGATGTCAAATCAAAGAAGGTAAAGATGTGAGATTATAATTAATGTTGGCAAAATTTTCCAAGAATGGCTAGGTTAGAGACAACAGCATTATATCCACTTTTATTTGGGGGATTACCAAAATTTTTTTTTCCTGTCTTTAAACTTTGATATTTTGTTTCTGGGAGTATGGCTTATTGGATAAAGAACTTGCTGCTCAAATGTGAGTACCTGAATTGAGATCCCCAAATCCACTGAAAGTTGGATGCTACAGTGAGTACCTTTAATCCCAGTGGGCCTATGATGACATGGGAGGCAGAGACAGGAGAATCCCGTGCAAGCTACATTCTAGCCTGTTGAATGCAGCCATATATAACTGAAGACCCTACATCACACACAGTGGAAGACAAAGACCAACACATGTGGTTGTCCCCTGACCTCTGCATGCACATCATGACACCTGTGAGCCTGCTCTCATGGGTAAACATATACATATGTCATAAACACACATTATATACATACAAAAAACAAAAATTATGATTATCAATAATCAAATGTATGATGGTAACCTAGCCATGGCTAGATGGATAGGAGTAACATGCTTTCAAGGCTCCGTCTCTAATCCCTCATTGGCACCCACTTGGATAGAATATGGACTGGTTCATTTTCATATTAAAAATTTTCCTCTGAGTTTTCATTTATATATATATGTATATATGACTTCTATCTAATATGACTTCTATCTAAAACTATACAAGACCTTGAAATGTTTAAAACTTATTTTTTTCTTCCAAGGATGCCTTAACAATCACATGAAATCAAATAGCTAAAAAAAAAAAAAAAAAAAAAAAAAAACTAGTGATTACTACATGGACTTAGGAAAGCACATACAATTAGTTAAAACACCTTTTTTTTTGTTGTAAATAGAAGTATTTTTCCTTAGAAATATTTCATTTGCATCAATTCAACTACAAATGTCTCTTTGCTTTCAACTATAAAGCATATGAAAATTAAGAATATTTCTTATTCTTGTGGTGTGCTTTTGACAGTTTTAGGTAAAGAACCTGGAGGACAGGGAGGAGGATAATGGAACCAATACTGTGAATGTAAAATCAGAATAATATAAATAAAAAAAAAAACATTGTGTATAAGTATGAAAATTGTAAATAAAAAAGTCTTTTTAGAAAAAATAAATAAAACTCTACTGCCTTTAGACTACTGGGAGAGTGTTGGTTTCAGGATCTTGCACAATACTCCAAAGTCCATTGTATGAAATGGCATAGTATCTTCCTATAAGCTACAATATACCCTCTGTATTTTAAAGGGTGTCCACATTATTGTAATACCTAATGAAATATAAATGCCATGTAAGTTGTAATTATACTGTATCATGTAGGGAATAGTGACAAGAAAGTCTGTACATGTTAAGTACAGATATATTTGCCTATACATGCCTTCAATTTCAGTTGGTTGAATATTCAATAGTTGACTGGACAGAAAAAGTCAACTAAAATTGTCTTCTAATAATTAATAGATTCTTTCATTGCAGTTGTGGTTCATTCATTTTGCTTCATAAGGAAATCTCATTTAGCTGAAAATATCTGTGATACTGACTCATTCTGAAAGAGCTTTATTCCCAAGCCACTGGATTATGGGTTAAAAATGAAAAACATCTAGATTTCTGGATACTTGTGGAATAGTTGGCAAGTTTACAGTTCTGCCAGTCCTTGAGTGGACACCATCCACACTGTGTTATAACTTCCACTTTGACATGGAACTCATGCACACCGGTCCTCAGACTTCCTCTGTGCTTATGAAGGGCAAGCTTGCCAGATACATAAATGTTTCTGATGTTCAGAATCTTGTTCCAAGTTTGGAGTATGACACCAGTGTACACTGTGCCCCATTGTTTTCTGCTTTAACTGCATATCATTAGGAGATTATGTAAAATATAATAATATTTTCATAATCATTATAAAAACTAATTAAAACCAATATAAATAATAAGCCAATCTAAAATATAAATATTATTTATCCATATTTTAATATTTTAATATCCAAACAATATTTAGAAAATTATAGTATATATTACTATTTTAAAATGGGAAAAATGACTGAATAATTTCCGACAGTAACCTATTTATCTGAGTAAATACTTCTATAATAATAAAAGACAAAAAATTTGAAGATTGTCACTTTCCATATATGTCTTCACAACGTCTCGAAGTTTGCTACAACTTCAGTCAGGTGTGTGAGCTATTGACCTGGTTTACTCTTATCTGGAATAGGAAATGACGTTTTAAGTGTTTTGATCTTTTTAATGTGTTTCCTCAATTGCAAGGGGTGAAAGCTTAAACAGCCCTTTTTAAAGTGCAATTGGACCCAAATGAAATATAGAAAGAATATTTATGGTTCCATGAAAGAACTATGACAGAGTTTCAATGACTGGTTCTTCTTTAATTTTCACATTCTTCAGCTCAAAATATTTCTACTGATATTCCATTTGTTCTAATAACTAATACAGGTAGCAATTAAGTCAATTTTATATAATGCAATCATTTTAATGCACACTTTAACATACCCTTATATCCTAGTTTCATTATTTTACAGTATTGCCAATCATTACCATGTACATAGGGGTGTTCTTTATATGTTTTTCTTAGTGCTTTGATTATAGAAATGAATAAGGCATGAGGGACATCAGGAATATTAAAAACAACCTGAGCCCTAGTGTCTTTGGAAAACATCATAATGGATATTAATGAGTAAGGAAACAGAGATCCCAAAGACTAAAGACAAGCCTTACATGAAGCTTTGTTTGTGGATTTATGGAGATACACCATTTGTTAAGAAATATATAACCAGGCTGGAGAGAGGGCTCAGTGGTTATGACAATTGTTTGCAAAGCCTTATGACCCAGGTTTTATTCCTTATTACTCATGTAAAGTCAGATGTACAAAGTGGTGCCTGCATATGGAGTTTCTTTGCAGTGGGTAGAGACCCTGGTATATACCCTCTCTCTCTCTGTCTGTCTGTCTGTCTCTTCTCTCTCTCTCTCCAGATAATAAATAAATATATTTTTTAAAATAAGAAAGATATAACCCATGTTTCTTCATAGTATTCTTTAAAAAATATAAGTCATTCTGGATAGAAAAAAATCTTTATTTTCTTTAGAAATTCTTTCTTCGGATGCATAAAGAAGGAATATTACCTCTCTGTATCTTTCCTCAGCCAAAATCAATGAAAGTATACTAGCCATGTCTTCATTATTTGGGACTACTTTTGTATAGCTGGTTTGGAGGAGTAATTTTTCAAGTGTGTTAAATTTTATTTTCTTTATTGTGGTCATTAACAATCTCCTCAGTTTGTATTGTATAAAATTATAATAACTGGTAGAATTTGTTTTCTTAGTGCATTTATTCTAAAATATGGGCCACTTTAAATTCATATACCACATTTAGAACTTTTACTTTAATAACATAGATTGTAGGAATGAAAATTAATCAAGTAGCTTTCCAATATGCTATCCAATTCAATTCTAACAGTGCCTTGATTCCAGAGAAATTGCATAGAGAAACAAAATGCAATTTCCTAAATTAATCATCTTGAACCAAAGGGCGCAAACTTTCAGCTACAGAAATGAAAAGAGCAAATAGGATTTTGATGAAACCAATTTTTAGACAGAAACCACTGGGATGATTCTAGTTTTGAGGCCTTATTTTGACCATACCTCTAGCTGTTTTAATGTCCATTGCATATGAATCTACAAAGAGAGCATTACACTCTTTTCTGTGGGGAACAGGGTAAATCTGTAGAAAAAGTGACCACCTTGGGTGAATAGATGTATCAGAACAAAGCTTCAATTTCTCTGCAAATATAGCTTTAATTAAATATACTTGACTTGCTAAATTTGGAGTTGGATTTTCATTATCTAAAGTGACTATTGTTATGAAAGCAGTAGAATAATTCTGCCATCGCTAGAGATTGTGGATAGAGCTTTACTAAAGTTAGAGAGAAATAGCTCCTGTTTTCCACACAAAGCTTTCAATTTAGCCATCTGATTTGCCAAGCTGTCACTAAGTCATTTAAATATTTAAATATTTCTCTAGAGAGAATGGCATTTGAATAGAAAAGATGTCAACTACTACTGAAATGAATGTAGTAAACACTCTACAGAAATTTTCTAGAATATATGCAGGGTATATTTTAGAACTTGTATTTTTTTCTTAGTCAGCTTCCTAGACATTTAATTTTAACCAAATTTAATTAGGGCATTATTTTGTTTTTACTAAGCAATATATAATACATGCCTAAAATTGATTCTCATACTTTAGCATTTTTAATCATTCTTTTTTCATTTATAAACATCCTCTTGAATTTATTACAATGTTATTTATTATTTTTTTTTTTTTAATTTGAGAGACACAGAGAAAGAGATAGAGAAAGAATGGGCACACCAAGGCCTGTCAGCTGCTGTGAACGAACACTAGAAATGTGTGCCCCCTTGTGCACATATGTGACATTGCGTGCTCGTGTTACATTTGAGTATGGCTAAAAGTGGGACCTGGAGATTCGAATGGGTGTTCTTAGGCATCACAGGCAGACACCTTAGCCACTAAGCTATCTTTCTAGTCCTACAATGTTATTTTTAACACATGAGTGCTTTTTCTGTTTTTTTTAAAAAATATCTATTTATTATGCACATAATGTGAATACATTCATGTTGGTGCCATTGATAGCCTCCTCCCTGTCCTCCCACCTCTGAAACAACCCTCTTCATAGGGAAATGTGGGTCATATATTTTGGGGGTAGCCATCAGTTATGTGGAAGTTGCAATGTCTCTGTGTATAATGACCCAACTTGTGGCTCTAACAATCTTTCTACCCCCTCTCCCATGAATTTCCCTGAGCCATGTTTGGTTGGTTTTAGGTCTACTTCAGTGGTGAGCTCATAGGAGCCTCGATGTATCTGGTACCGTAGGAGCTGAGTGTTCTCTGTGTCTATTTCCTTCACCCTTGTTGTGATATCAGGTTCAAGAAGAAAGCAGCACTCTTGCTCATTTTCCCAATTACACTACAACTTTAGCTGGGGCCTTGGTGAGGTATAATAGGCTCATCCTCTACTCAAGTTCTGCATCCATCTGAAAAAGAGAAGCAAATTCTCCAATGGGGAGAGAAGTCAGCACCAGATAAATGGAATAACCATTATTATTTTAGAGAGAATTTTAGAGGTTTAGGCCCTCTCTTAGCCCATGATTAATGAGAACTTGGAACTGGAGAGCTGGCTCATCTTTTGTGTATGGTTCTGACTTGTTTCCCAGTTATAGCTATGAGTTCCATTTCACTTAGTATATCTGTTAGCCATATCAAGAGCAGTAGGCTACCCACCATGGCTGGGTGCCACTATTTCACTTTTGTGAGCATCACATCAGGTTGTTTATTCCTAAACAGCTTAGACCAAGAATTGCTTGGACAGATGTTGGTCATTTTCCCTCAGTCACTCATGTAGCACCTTCTGGCACTAGACAAACTGTCTGGAGACTGACTCTCTTCCAGATTCCAGCCAGTTCACTGCATGTCACATACCAATAGCACATGGTATCTTCGGCAGTAGGGTCTTATCATTAATCTTTGGTGGGTTATCACATCCTCTGACAGAAATCTGTCATCTTTTGGGAAACCTTGTAGGTGTGTCTGATCAACAACTCGTTGTGGAAGTTAACTGTATGCTGGTACTGGGAGTTACAGGCCAGCACCAAGGAAAAGAAGATAGAAAAAGATAGGTAATATAAAAGAGAAAAAGAGAAGAAAGAGAACAGGGAGAGAGAGAGAAAAACAGGAAAAGATTAAGGTTAGTCTTCATCTAACCTTCTCCAGAGCCCTGTGATTCAGGTGTTCCCTCTACAGGCTTGCTGAAGGATCAACATTTTAACCTGTCATTCAGAATATAGGATTTTATGGTACCATTTCCATTTGGGTCCCATTTTATGTCTTTCCCCCACCCTTTACCTCCCCTCCCATCCAACCCTCCCTATTGTCTGGTCCTCAAGATGTTTATTAGGTATGTCAGCATCTCGGGAAGATTCAGGTTAGCAGCCACAGATGAGTGAGACCATGCAGCGATTATCTTTCTGTGATTGGGTGATTTCTCTGAGAATGATCTCAGCTTGACCATTTTTCTTCAAATTTCATTGTGTCATTTTTCCTTACTGCTGTGTAGAATTCCATTGTGTAGATATACCACATCTTTGTTATCCATTTGTGTAATGATGGACATCTAGGTTGATTCCAGCTCGTAGCTATTATGAATTGAGCAGCTATAAACATGGTTGAGCAAATATCTCTGAACTGAGGCTTGGAGCTATTAGGGTAAATGCCCAGTAAGGGAATAACTGGGTTTTTTGGTACCTCTATAGTCATCCTTTTTAGGAGTCTCCATATTGCTTTGCATAGAGGTTGTACCATCTTTTATTCCCACCAACTGTGAATGAGTGTTCCTATTTCTCCACAACCTCTCCAGCATTGTTTATTAGATTTTTAATTTTAGCTATCCTAACTGGGGTAAGGTGGAATCTCATAGTTGTTTTTATTTGCATTTCCCTGATGATTAGGGATGTTGAACATTTTCTTAAGTGTGTGTTTTGCCATTTGTATTTCTTCCTCTGGTAAAGCTCTATACAGTTCTCTGCACCATTTTGAGTGGGTTTTTGACTTTTTCTTGTTTAGGTTTTTGACTTCTTTGTAGATTCTATAAATTAGGCCTCTGTCATATGTATAACAGGCAAAAATTTTCTCCCATTCTGTGGGTAATCTGTTAGCTCTGCTTATTGTATGTTTGTCTGTGAAAAAAAAAAAAAAAAAAACTTTTCAGCTTCAGGAGATCCCAGTGGTTGAGTGATTATTTAATTTCCTGAGCTACTGGGGTTTTGTTCAGGAAGTCTTTTCTCATTCCTAAATAATGGAAAGTTCCTCCTAATTTTTCTTCCAGTAGTAGCAGCATTTCCAGTCTAATGTTGAGGTCTTTGACCCATTTGGACTTGATTTTTGTCTATGGCGAGATGTATGGTTCAAGTTTCATTTTCTTACATATCGTCGTCCAGTTTGTCCAGCACCATTTGTTGAAGATACTGTTTTTTTTTTTTTTTTTTTCAGTCTAAATTGGTAGGGCCTTTGTCAAATATCATGTAGCTATAGTTACTTGACTCAAAATCCAGGTCCTTGATTCTGTCCCATTGGTCTATATTCCTGTGCAGTGCCAATAAAAATTTACTTTGGTTGATTCAAGTGAACACCAAGTCATTTTTAATGCCATTATTGTATCTCCTATTTCTCACTAGTGTCATGCAATTGGGTGTGGTAAGTTATTACTATCTTTGTAACTTGGAGCTGAAAAAAAAAAAAAAGAAATTGTTTATGCTAATCCTCATAAAAGCAGAAGAAATGAACTTGTGATGAGATAGTCTTCATTATGAGAATTTAACCTGGCTAGGAAAAAAAAAATGAAAAGTTAAACCAGTTTATTTTTTTATTATTTTTTTTTCTGACGATACACAGGCCACTTTATGTCTAGCAGATTCTAAGAAAAAATAAAATATAAAAACATTTAGCTTTGGTTTGACTCCTATAAAGGGCTCTTTAAATATAACATAGTGCTGTTACTATCCAATTATAATTATCTTTAGAATAAATGTTGAGTACTGAGCCCAGACCTGAGAGTTACCATGTTTCCCAAAGCTAAGAAACAAAACCAAAAATCTGTATTTCCATAGGTGCTAATCTTGCACTTGTACTACAACTCATTTAAAATTTGAGGTGAGACCACTTTAAGATGAATATTGTTGTAAGCAAGCTCTACATAGTGTTACACATGGCAAAGAGCCCCGTGGCTATAGAAAGTACCTATAACATCGATGTTTTCTACTTTACAATAACTTGTATAATAATAAACTTGTCTAACTTTAAAAATGAGTTAGAAAATTGGGGAGATAGTTCAATAGATAAAAGTGCTTCCTCTATAAGCATAATGATCTGAGTTTATCTCCCTGGAGCCCACATGTGGAAAGGGAGGGTTGATAGGTAAAGGGAGGATTGACACTTTGAAGTCATACTCTGACTTAACATATACACCAGAATAAAGATAAGCCCCCGAAAACATAACACATATCTATATCTACACACACACACACACACACACACACACACACACAATTCAGTAGTTAAGATCACGCCCACATCCTGGAAATGCAATGTTGAAATAAGACCAAACTGCAGAATGGCCAAAACCCAAAGCTATAGCATCCAGAAACCTAGCATCTGAATTGATGTTCAACCCGCTACAATGTATGTATCTACAGGACTAAACAGGGACGTTACCTCTCATTTCCATCATGTGGGATAAAATAAACTTGAGTATTAAAATTGTTGGTCACATGCTAATAGAAGGTTACCACTTTCAATTTTTTTTTTTAAAATACTGTATGTTATGAAAGAGAGAGAGAGAACGACAGAGAGGAAGAGAGTAAGTGAGCAAGAGAATTAATGAATGAATTCATCAGGGACTCCTGCAACTACAAATGGACTATACATGAATTAGCCACTTTGTACATCTTTCTTTATATGGGTACTGGGGAAGTGGACTTGGGCCATCAAGCATTGCCAGCAAGAATTTTTAACCGCTGAGCCATCTCTCCAGCCCCTACTCCATAAATTCTAACATGACACTGTATTGCCTAAGGGGCTATTTATACCATGAAACAAAGGTACTCATTTATGCTGTTGGGAAAAGCCATTGTGGAAAGCACAATTTCTACGCTTTCTTATCTCACTCATCAGATGGCTATTCAAGGCTTTGCTTAATCCGTCAGGCATGTTGTACCTTTCCAGTTAGATGAATGCTCATTTCTGTTCTTTTTTTTTCCCACAAAAAAATGTAATGATATCTAATTTTTATTTCATACTAACTTTTCTACTGAAGTAGCATTTTTTCTATTTGTCTCATTTACAACAAATATTCATTAGTAGAAAATTTCTTCCTCTCACAGATACAGTCCCTTATGAATGTGGGAAAGAATTTTCAAGGAATATGTGATTGCAATAATATTGAGACACCAAAGGAGGGGATGGCTTACTGCTCTAGAAGAGGAGGTAAAGAGGTAGTGTGTTAGGCATGATTTATCCTAGTAGGAAGGGATTTGGGGGTTCAGGAGGGGCCTCCCAAAATTATGACCCTCAATATTTCGTCTTTGAATTGACAAAAACTGACTCAAAAAGGATAAATTATGAACTATTGAGTTTATTTAGGGAGAAATCGTAAGTTGTGAGTTTGTGGAGTTTGTTCAAAGGAAGTTAATATTTAAGAAAAAGCTGCAGCAGAGTCGCAATCACAGGAAGATAGGACCTAGGAGCTCATGTAGAGAGATTTAGAAGAAACACACACTCATGTGGAAGGAACAGCATTTTCCATGAGCTTCACTTAAGAAACTGAGGTTTAGGAAAGACTGGAGCCGAGTCACAAACACGTGGTAAACAGGACCTAGGAGCTAATGGAGAGGGATTTAGAAGAAACATGTACTCCTCTGGAAGGCAACCCATCCACCCTGAGTCTCCCCATGGAAGAAAGTGAAGAGAGTAAGTGACGATGGCTTAAGAATAGCAGATAAAATGTTCCAAAGCAGACACCTGGAAATTTTGATGAGAAATGAGTAGTAAAGAGGGTAACACCCATGGTTACTCAGTCTAGAGAAATTACACAGGTATCTGGCCCAGATAACCTATGTGGTAGAGAAGTGCCAAGTCCCCCACACGAGTGTTGGGGACCCCCAGGGTCGCCCAGTGAGCCAAGGAAAGCCGAGACTTCAAATGCAATTTACAGCAGGATTCTTTATTTATTTATTTATTTATTTATTTATTTTTGGTTTTTCGGTTTTCGATTTTTCGAGGTAGGGTTTCACTCTGGCCCAGGCTGACCTGGAATTAGCTATGTAGTCTCAGGGTGGGCTTGAACTCATGGCGATCCTCCTACCTCTGCCTCCCGAGTGCTGGGATTAAAGGCATGCGCCACCACGCCCGGCTGCAGGATTCTTTATTATCAAGCCTAGGCAGGGACTCTATCCACACAGACCAACGCAGTGGGAGTGGGAGAGAGCCCTGACCCTCAGAGGGAAGGGGTTTATAAAGGGAAAGAAACACAGTGGTTACATCATGTTGCAACCGCTGTTTATCTTAGGTCTGCAGTTTGTTTACAGGACTTATCTTTTGCAAGAGGCTGGAGGCCCCCGCGGTTGTTTATTTCTGGAATGTCCTTGAAGTAGATACTTCCCTGACCTTGGAGTAGATACTTCCCAGAACCTGACAAGGGGGGGTTGTAGTTGAGCAAGCAAGCACAGGTTACAGAAGCGAAGGTCAGCGCATTAGTCAGCTAGATCCTTATTTGAGCCGGGTGGGAGAGTTTTACTCAAAATGGCTGTCTGTTCTAAAATGGCAGTAGTACTATCAAGCTGGAGCACTGGCAAGCGGAGTTACAGAAGCTAAAGTCAACATGTTAATTTCTAAGATCTCACAGTAGATCTAGACTGCAAAGGAAATACACACATGGTCGACTCGGAGATTAAGGAAAAATCATACATGTAATTAAAGTGAAAGTTTACCTCAAAGCATAAAGCAGATAGAAGGCAAGCAGAAGACTAGCCAGGCAAGAAACAGTGCTCTCCCCTACTCTGCCAGCCCAAGCCTTTATAGACTATTAAAAAGGGATTATTTCAGATTCAGGTATGTAAGGGGAAAATATGGTTTGCAGATTCTAGGAAGCTAAAGACTTTGAAGACCAGCCTATGTAGGCAGTGTGTTAGACTGTAGAGGCAGTATGGGGTGCTGCAGTTGTTGCGAATGAGTCTGGATCACATTTGTTGTTCTTGTCCAGGCAGAGGCAATCTTCTGGTTCTCTGTGGGCTCTTTTTTCTAACTGAAACTACCTAAAAGAAGCTAGCTTTTCCTGTGTCTCCTTCAGTAGGCTGTGTGTGATCTGTTCAGCACAGGACTAACCCAGGTAGACTACAGCACCACTCTTGAACAATATGCAAAGACTTTAGAACTCTCTTGAGAAGCACATCACTTTCATTCTTCCCTAACTACACAAAACATTTCTCAAACCCGGCGCGGTGGCGCACGCCTTTAATCCCAGCACTTGGGAGGCAGAGGTAGGAGTTCAAGGCAACACTGTGACTAAATAGTGAGTTCCAGGGTCAGCCTGAGCCAGAGTGAGACACTACCTCAAAAAAAAAAAAAAAAAAAAATCCTCATCTATTGCATTCTGATGTCAGAAACAAGACCTGGAAACATTCCCCCCAGCTTCCTAAGGCATCATGTAAGACAAGGATAGTGGTTTGCTCTCTCGAGAATGGGTGCATACAGATACAGATTTAAGTGGCCTTATGTGAACCAGAAACAGAAAAATATATGGCACATGCAGGCAGTAGGCCACAGACCATGGTAAATTAAGGACTTTCCAAGGAGGTGACTTCTAGGCTGAGGCAAGTCAACGCCCATAGGTTCAAGTGAAAAGATTCTAAGTCTCCACAGCAAGCCATAGTTGCCTTCTTTGTGCCCCTTCCTGTCCTTGAGAAGCAAGACCTGGGTTCTGTCTACAACAGGCAACTCAGCTGTCCCCAGAGTTGAAACTGTCACTAGATGTTGCAATGTCAGTTGCGGGTTCATGTGCCTCAGTTTCAAGTCTTTGTAGTTAGTGTTCCATATAGGAACTGCTCGAAGGAAGAAACACTTATTGAAAACCCTGGGTGAGGGGAGAAGGTACACAAATGAGAAGGGCCACTGTGCCCTCCCAATGTCTCCTCTCTGGCACTGCAAGAACATTTTGGTACAGGGTGTCATGCCCTGTTAGGTAGAAGTCTCTGTCCCAAGAATCAATCTACCTGGCCTCTTGTTCCTTCTGCAGCAGAGGAACATTTGTCAATTCTTAGTTATTTCTGGTGCTACTGTAGTCCTTTATACAAAGTCTTTGCTTATACCCATATCTTGAAGTGTTTCCCAAATCAGGATCAAAGTTTCAATTTGCATATTAAAGTCTTAGATGCATTTTTTTAAATATTGTATGTATTAGAGAAAGAGAGAGGGAGAGAGAATGGGCATGTCAGGTCCTCTAGCCACTGTAAACATACTCCAGACACATGTGCCGCCTTGTGCAACTGGCTCATGTGGGTACTGGAGAGTCAAACTTGAGTCCTTAGGCTTCTCAGGCAAACATCTTAATTGCTAAGTCATCTCTACAGCCCTTAGATTCATTTTAAATAGATTATTTTTATGGCGGGGGGGAGGCATGAATCTGATTTAAGTTCAAGACTTTTTCTCTTTAAAATATATTTTCTTTCCTACTTCACTGGCTAAATGTTTAGGCCACTGTAAAAATTCCAGTTTGTGTTTTTCTTATTTGAAAACCATTTTCAAAAATGCTGCGTCTTTTAAAGGTTTTAAGTGTATAATTTGGATAAAATGTAGTTATATTTTGTTCTTAAAAATTGGTAACATTTGTCACATATATATATATATGCATTCTTAGATTGAAAACACGTATGCCTCTTAATGCATTTCAAAGCAATATGTAGTAACTGTTATTGAAAGTATGATCTTTCTTCTTTTTAGGGATTAAACAATGTCATTGCTATCGACTTTGATTATAGAGAAGAATTCATTTATTGGATTGATTCAAGTAGACCCAATGGAAGTCGCATAAATAGAATGTGTCTAAATGGAAGTGACATCAAGGTAATAACATTTTATCATGATTTGTTGTTGACAATTTTATGATTGAATAAAACTTACAAAATGTTATTTGAGGACCATAATAATGATTTATAACTTACTGACTTGTTTTTAATTTCACACTGTACTATGTAAGTTAAATTCTTAAATATACAAATAGAGCACTTTTATCTTTATGTTTTATTTTAGCATTATTAGTTTCAGAATTTGTCATAAGAAAATTCAATGACAACTTGAAATTATAGCCCCATTAAAATTAACCTTGATAGAGGCTAGAGAGATGGCTTAGCAATTAAGCCACTTGCCTGTGAAGCCTAAGGACTCAAGCTCAATTCCCCAGTACCCATTTAATCCAGGTGCACAAGAGAGCACATGTGTCTGGTGTTTGCTTACAGGGCTAGAGGTCCTTGTGCACTCATTCTCTCTCTCTTTCTCTCTCTCAAATAAATAAATAAATACAAAAATTAACCTATATAGAAATAATTGATTGTTTTTGTGTAAAATTATGAATTTTCTTATTAGACCACATCACAATTCAGTATGCTTCACATGATAGCTATGAGCTACTTGGTATGGAACCCTGAGCTTCACAATTAAAAGTTTGTGCTGTGTATATGTGCTACAATGTATTAATAAGTTCAAAAAGATTATTATTATCTTTTCATACCTAGTTTAATATCACAGAAAATTTGGTGGAAGCAACAAATTTTAAGTATTTAATGCAATTTTACAGTGTAGATCTTACATGTGGATCATGGTTGCATTTAGCTGGTACAGGATGTCTATAAATATCAGTGTACATACAGAAGAACAGGTTGCCTCCGTAACTAGAATCTGTAAGAATATTTTTATATTTAACTTTAACTATGTAAATACTATATATTATAAAATTTGTATATTTTTGTGACAAAGTGTTAAATGATCACTTTTATGCTGTTGAAGGCACCTCAGTATTTTCAAATCATGTAGTCTTACCTAACTTTTCACTCTTGTTGCTCCATTGTTACTTTAAATCATGTCAAACACTAGGCATGCATTCTTCTACCAGTTCACTAAAGTTAATTTAAAAAGCCAAAATCAATTTCCAAATTTAGAATTTGAAAATAGTACATATGTCTTGCAGTCAACACAAACGATCAGAATGATGAACTGTTGCAAATTTTCATCTTATCTTTTTTCTTTGTGGTCTTTATTATTGGTGGCATTAGGGGAAAAGATAATTTTTAACTTAATTAATATTTACTTGTCTCTAAGACTATAACTTTTGGCTTCCATGCAACTCCAATTGTCATTTCTTTACACATCATCTTAAAAGTATTGACAATTCATAAACACTTAGCATATGGTAACAAACCATCTGACAGTTGATACACATCATATTTTTACACACAAAACCTCTATCTTTACAAAGAAGACTTTATATATTTGGTGCTGAAATGGGTTAGAATTGATTACAGTATAATTTTACTTTTGCTTACCCAGGTTCAAATTATTCCATGCTAACTTTATCATTTGTAGTTGTTTTCATAGGGAAATGATCAGGTGGTAGAGTATTGAATGTTGCTAAAATATCATCAAAACCTTTTAAATATAAATAATATTGGGCTGGAGAGATGGCTTAGTGGTTAAGTGCTTGCCTGCAAAGTCAAAAGACCTCGGTTCAATTCCCCATGACCCACATAAGCCAGATGCACAAGGGGGCGTATGCCTCTGGAGTTTGCTTGCAGTGGTAGAGGCCCTGGTGCACCCATTCTCTCTCTGCCTCTTTCTCACTCTCTCAAATAAATAAATAAAATAAAATAATTTTAAAAATAAAAATAAATAAATAATATTAACAGTGTTTGAATGTGTATGTAATAGAACGTTATTCCCAATTTTTAAAAGGCTGAATTGATAAACTCTAAGAAAATGTGATCACTAATTGTGCACCTATCCAAAATCTTTTAATTTTGTTTGTGTTTTTAATATACCCACTTGAATTTTCTTCAGCTCTGAGTACATGTTGGGTAATTTCTCTTAAGTAAGTTGTAATATTGTATTATTTGCTCTCTTCTTTAAATTACGCTCTGCATCTCAGCAATAATGCAAAAGCAGTGGCCCAGATCTTATTCCAGGCATTTATAGTGTTAACTTTTTTAATTCTTGTTTTGTTAGGTAGTACATAACACTGCTGTTCCCAATGCACTTGCTGTCGATTGGATTGGAAAAAACCTCTACTGGTCTGACACAGAAAAAAGGATGATTGAAGTATCCAAACTCAATGGCTTGTACCCTACCATACTCGTTAGCAAAAGGCTGAAGTTTCCCAGGGACCTATCTTTAGATCCTCGAGCTGGGTTTGTACAAATTTCAAAAAAAATTAAAATTAATATCTATTGTGGTAAATCTGATCTTCACAGTTATGAACATGGTAACTTAGAGTAATATGTTAAGGTGCAGATATTCTTTCTTAAACTCAAGAATTGTAATGTGACCTATAGCAGTAAAAGCAATGAATGAGAATATTTAAGTATGACTTTTATAAACATTAAATGTGCTTATTATAGAAATGAGTCAAACAGAGTTAACTAATTATAATGCTTTAATACTTTGATAAAAGGGTGACAGGAAAAGCATTTAAAAATCATTTCTTACAATATTTATGGTGCTCACAGATATGAATTACATGATCCCTGCTCCTCTGTATTGCAAGAGACATATTCATGATGTAGTAAGTGACCATCAAGTGCATTCAAGAGGAAAAGCAAAATGTGACTAATAGGCAAGGTTCATGTTGGACCTGTGTTTCATTGACAGTTCAGTGTGAGAGTGAGCAGAAGTCACTGCAAACACCAAAGACAGCAAGTGGGACACGCTAGATGAAGTATGGATACATACTAAGGTGTCTCAGCTGTCTGCTGTCTGCTGTATGTTTGCTAAATTTCTATACATGATGACCCTTTTCCTTCACTTTCCACTATGCTGTTTTGGTAGGTAGAGAATGCAGGCCTTTCTGTTTTTAGTACTATAATTTAGAATGATTACACGTTCCAGAATAACTTTTGTACAATGTCCACATACTCAACATGTTTGTTACTGTAAAAAATTAAGAGAAATTGGTTGTTTTAAAATAATGCACACATTATACTCTGGTTTCTCTTCAGATTGAATAAATCTTTTGCCTTTTACTAAAATAAGACACACAGTAGCAAGTACATGGATAGTAAAAGCTCTAAATGCTCTACTGTTTAAATACACTACATAAACGATGATTTATCTAATAATTTGCCATTGTCATCACTTAAGAAACAACTAGATTTTGCTTATTGTTATTAATTTATGACCCTGATGTTTATAACTAATAAAGTGATATCACATTATACATTATAGCTTAATTTTCTACATTAATTTGGATAAGAAGTAATGCTTAATAAGAGAAGATTTGCAGTGTAGATGCATTTCTGCAGGCACATTTTAGCTTTTTACTAAATAATTATGCCATCTTTTGATTACATGTTAAATACTCTACTATTACAGCAGAATATTCAAAATAATTTTAACAGAAGCAGCTAAAAGTGTTTCTATGAATGTATCAGAGGAAAAAGGCCAACAGCACTAAATTTATCTTTCATCAGTATTCATTCATAAATACTGGTTATACATTTTCTTATATTTTTAAATGAATGTGACTGCCTTGGCTTCTTATTTTATACCATTAAAGGTGTTTCACTTTCTAAATTTTTTTTTTTTTTTATGTGACTTACGAGTTTTTCCAAAAGCCACATGACAGTCTTTATAAAGGATGATATGTTTTTCATAAATTTAAGTTTGAGAATTTCAATTCTAACCAACCTACAGACATAGAAAATTGAAAAGACATTTCTGAGACATTTCCTTAAAACAATAAAAAAAAACATGAATCTTAAAAAAAAACAACTTTTTTTGATAAAAGCAATCTTACAGAATTTTCTATTTATGAAGCAAATCTTTGTCCTATGCTAGTGAATGCAGCTGAATATAACTTTGGATTTTATTTCTCCCAGGTTACAGTTATTACCCTATAAACTGAAAGCAGCCTTAAGTTATCATCAACATAAACCCACCTAGTAAAAGTGTCAATTAAAACAGCATAGCATTAAATTATTGTATGTGTTATGAAAGACACTTGATTTCATTCTTGGATAATATTTGTATTATAATATGTATATGCCACTTTAGAAACAGATAAATAGATTAAAAATGGGTTTTATGGAACAAGTAAAGCCACCTATTTTAATAGCTGCAATTTAATAGCACCATTTTGTTAATGCTGTTTTCCTCATTCCCCAGAGTGAGACAATAAGCAACCTGGATTTAGCATTTATGAAATCAGCTTCAGGCTGAAAATGCTTTACCTGTATAAAATGTTATACAATCCAGATACAAAGATAGCAATTTAAATTATGATTTTTAATAAAAATACAGTTGAGCCTTTCTTATTTGAATTCCTCCTGTGATTTGCATGCATATGATTTGAATATGTCATTACTACTGACCTCTTATTTTCTGGAGGTATGATTTCTGTCCTGATATTTGATAAGGGATAGAGTTAAGATTTATTTCAGGTTCAATGAGCTATCTAATAAAACAACCAAACATTTTGGAGGCAGTTTGGAGGTCCCTTTCAGTATTTTTACTAATGACATGCTAATTGCTACAATACCAGCTTGAATATGCTAGTAATATCACAGAAGAAGATACAAGTATTTTCCTGGTTGTTAGGTTTAAATTCACTTTCAATTCTATTTTTCTCATGCCTCTAACCTTAGTGTTATTGATTAAAAATTGTTAATACATCAAAATTTAAAATTAATCTTGAATAATTGAAATAGTTTATATTAAATAATTTTAAATAATCATTTAAATTATAAGAATTTTAACTAGATTGCAAAGTATAATTAATCTTAAAACCATGCTGAACATAATGTTATATCTTTATAGTATTAGGAGATCATAATGCTATGTTTTTATCATACTTAAGAGATCAGTGCATGTTGTCATAAGAAAAGACTGATAGGAACCATATTTCAAGATATAATTCTCTGTCTTTGAATAATTCAAATCAAAGGGAATTCATGATACATCTAAATTCATCTCTTCATTTATTTATCCTCTATTTCTTCAAAATTAAATGTTCATATGACATTGTTTTAGATAGGAGTGAGTATAAAATAAAAGGTGGCCTTTGTCTCCAAATATTTAACACTCACAGGTAAACCACTAAGAAAACACTGACAATGCAGAGTGGTACCTCATGCAGTAGAGAAACTGTCTAACTGGGACTAGATAATGTTTCACACACAAGGACTGTAGAGTAGGAAGTAGCCAGGTAATGCATTACTCATGATGGGAAGAATATTTCTGGCTGAAAAAAGAGTTTGACATGGCAAGGACTTAAAGAAGAATAGGTACAACCAGTGAACTGCAAATTCATATGACTGAAACAAATTAAGTTTATGTCACTTTGGAACTAGTGTATATTAAAAATAAAGTAGAGCTAGGAATGATTCAACACAACACAACACAACTCAACACACTGGCATCAAAAGAAAAAACCTTCAATGATTCTAGCTTGGCAAACAGGGATATAAAGGAGTCATTTTCCAGAATATGAGAAATACAGGAAGAGGCAGATATGAAGAAGGGAAATGATTAACTTGCATACCTTCTAGGATTAAGTATTCCCGTGGGATAGTAATGAAAATAAAGATAACTACCATTCCTATAGGCTGAGATTAATTAGAACACTTTGTCTTGGTTTTACTACTTTAGATATATGTACTGTTTACTCAGTTGCTGAGAAAGACATGATCATCTTTATTATTTTCCATGTAGTATATGTAAGAACATTTAACATCAAGTAGTTACATGTTTCTTCTCCAATTCATTTAGTTAGTATGATATTAAGCTGGAGGATTTAGTGCAGTTTTCAGGTTTGGCCCTATCCCTTTCCTATTACATTGCATTACAGTTTCTAATAAAAAAATGATCTTGGAGAGTGAGCATATTTTTTTTTTTCAGAAAAATTCTAAGCAAAAAGATAAAGAGGAACAAAACCCAATCCTGTATTTTTTTGCAATTTAATAGTGAACTTTATTAAAAAGTTGTATAGATAAGTTGTTTTTTTTTTTTTTTTTTTTTAATAGGCTGCCTAACTCATTACAAGCCTGCCTTTATTATCATTTACAATGCTTAGGCTAAAACTCAGGACCTCAAATAGTCTATCACTTTGCAATGCCCTTATCTCCATACTTTGTCTCTGAAGATATATTTGCTGAGTTTATTTTCCTAAAATATCTCATTACTAATCCCTAAAAAATAGTAACAGTAGATACTGTTATGAATTTTTAATATGTCATAATAAAAACATGGGGAGGACACTTTATATATTCTTTTTCCAGTATTACAAGGCAAGTTATGATAAACCTAGTAACTTTGAATACATTTGAAGCTTTGGTATCTTAGCATATGGAAGTTGTTTCCAGACACTAGAAAGCACAGGAAGAGCCAGACATAGTGGCACATGCCTTTAATCCCAGCACTCCGGAGGCAGAGGTAGGAGGATTGCCATGAGTTTGAGGTTACCCTGATACTATATAGTTAATTCAAGGTCAGTCTGGGTCAGAGTGAAACCTTACCTCGAAAAACCAAAAAATGAAAAAAACAAAAGAAAAGAAAACACAAGAAGATGCATAAGGAAAGGGAAATGGGGCTGGAGAGATGGCTTAGTGGTTAAACGCTTGCCTGTGAAGCCTAAGGACCCCGGTTCGAGGCTCCATTCTCCAGGACCCCTGTAACCCAGATGCACAAGGGGGCACATGCATCTGGAGTTTGTTTTCAGTGGCTGAAGGCCCTGGCGCACATATCCTCTCTCTCTCTCTCTCTCTCTCTCTCTCTCTCTCTCTCTCTCTCTCTCTCTCTCTCCCCCCATTTCTGTATCTCTCTGTCTCAAATAAATAAATAATAAAATATTTTTTTAAAAAAAAGAAAGGGAAATGATCAGCTTTGTAGACCTGCTATGATTGAATTCATCCAGATGGAATAAATCATTTTTCTGGGAACAGCAGAAATATCACTACCTCTGTAAGACATTTTCTAAATGTGTCTAAGTGCACACAAATATTGAACACAATTTTCTATGGCTGTATGTTATTATAAATGCCTTATATTTCCATTTTGAAAGTGACCACGTCATAATCACTGCTTGTGGTTGACACAGGCTATTAACTTCACTGTCAAATGGAATAATTAGTGGGCAATTTGATATGCATCTAGTATGGGGTTGCAGCGACTGGGATGTTATACCTGCGCCCAAGCATAAGCCTTAGATCACAAGTAAGTAAACTGCATGTTTCAGGAGAAGAAACATAAGGAAATAAATGTTTTGAGTGGACAAAAGGCATGCCAGAATAAAAATAGTTTCTGATTTCTGTTAGGAAAGCACAGAACTTTATCATTAAACTTTGAAGTCACATAAAAATATTTGGTTCATAAATTGTTAAGAATATAAAAGTAGCTGATTTCAGTATTACTCTATTTAGACATTACAGAGAATGAATATAAATAATTATTTTTATAATTCAGAATATATCTAATTTTAAATAGGAGAAACTTCTCTAAGTTTAGTCCCTGAATTCAGAAAATAATAAACAAGCCTACAAGAGTTCATTTTGTGGAAACAGAAGTTCTGATATGCCACTATTGAGACTTCCTAAAAACCCTCAGAATTACAGAGGCCTATTGTTATGGTTATGATCAGACTTTTTTATGTATTTGTACTTTGTCTAACTTATACAATAGGCTCTATTTGGGGCTGAGAATTTTCATATATGACCTTGTATAAACATTGTATCTGACCTGGTAAAACAGTACTCTAAACATTTTCACTGATGTACTTATATCAACATTTAATTAGTTATATCAAAATTTGTGCTTAGGTAATTATTTATGGAGCATAATTCTGTAGACAAAATATCTTTTTTGCTTAGTGAAAACATATAGACAAATTTGGGGAAAAAAGCACATATACTCAATGGATCTTATGCAATTAAAGAAAAATATGTACCTTCAGAAGTTAATTACATTTTACAGAAGCCAAAGCCAACCTTGTGCTACAATACTCACAAGTAGTGAAATGACAGTTTCTCCCAATCTTACAGAGTATATGCATAGATTTCTTTTGACTGACAAGTACTTAAATCTAAAATTCATCTAACAATACCCCTAAAGTCCAGGAAGCTCATATAGTAGTTCATAAATAATCCACATCTAATTGGGAAACAACTCAGTGTGTATTAATTACTAAGTCAAAAATATATTAACTCACAAATGCAGAATCCAGAGCTGTTGCAATAATATTACTAATAATAGCTTAACATTCATTGTTGTGCTTATCTGTGTTCAAAATTTGTTATCTCATTCAATTCTCACAGGAACCCATGAACATAAATTATTACCCTTGTCAACATTTGAGAAAATCTAATCTCTGGGACATTAATGACATAGTAGTGGGAGGATTTGGGATTTCAATGAAGGTAACCTTTTTATATGGTTTGCTTACATAAAAATCTACATATTAAATATTAGACAGCAAACTATCCTGTAATACTGCCAAAGACCTAGTCCTTGTTCTTATTATAACTGCTTCTTTCTCACAAAAGACTAGGCATGTATCACATATATATGTTATACTTATATATTTACGTTGTAGTCTTACTTTATCCCTTAGATGACCAGTGACAGTGTAAAGATACATATATTCTGCACCTTTTATAGAATCAAAATATTCTGTGTTTACACATTGTTTTATAATATTAAAAAAGATAAAAACATCATGCATACAAAAAAAAAAATCTAAACTTACTTTAAAAGCCGGGTTTGGGTTCAAATAGCTGTGAGTGAGCACATGATGTCTGTCAAGACTTCCTCCATTTGGATATGATTACCAATCACCCTTTTGCATGCCAGTGGTAAAACAGTTTTACCTAAACATGCTTCAATTTTATCACAGTGTTATTTTCACCTGTACTGAATTCACTAGAGAGATCTTTGAAGCAAAAATGCTGCCTTTTTACCTGTATGTCCCCAGCACTTAGAGATCTCTCCTATATAAAATGCCCTCAGGGAATTGTTTCAAAATAAAGTTCTCTACCTGCTTAGGCAAGGCTTTAGGATTTATCATAAATGTTCCACCACTGACTATTTCAGAGCGGTCTCTGTTTACGCAGCATGAGACCATTTCATCATATGTTATTCAACTAAACTTATAGTAGAGAAAAGAAATTCTACTGAGTCCTATATTTCCTGGTGAACTAATCCTATGAACTGCTGTAAGACTATTTTATTGCCTAAAGCTATTGTATAAAAGCAGTTCCAGGCACCAAATCACAATGTCATGTACCTCAATGAAAGTTCGAAACAATCCTAAAATAAAGAGATGATATTTTACATAGCATTTCTCAAATATATTTGGTCTACTATGTTGCCCTGAAAATAGGAACACCAATTTAAAAAGAAATTGCGGAGAAGGAAGGAAACAGTATAAATTATGTGTTTATTAATCTTTATAATTAAAAAAAAGAAGACAAATGGCATAGGGAAAGCACAGAAGTAAAAAATATGAGATTAAAACTAGGAACTGTGACCAGATCTGGTTTGCACATATTTCAGTACTGAGAAATAATTTTGACACCTTGTATAGCCTAAAAATAATGAAGAGCTTCAATTTCAAGGGGAGGATTCAGGTGAGGGAAATTTACCAAACTTTATTCGCCTGTATGAAATGTGACTTGTCTCTTCTTGACATTTCAGCGCATGATTGCACTAATACTGATCACATGAAAAAGAATCCAGAAGGTGAAAATTTAGAATTGCAGTTACATGGAATTTAGACCATTTTAAGTTTACAATTTACTTAATGGCCTCAAAAATATAAATTTTACATATAATAAGTTCCAACAACATACTTGGTTCCCTTTATTTGTAAAACCTCTTTTCATTTTTAAGATAGATCAACTTCAAGTATAAACATATGTAGCATGCATGTTTAAATAGATATATAAAATCTGTCTATAATTAAAACAATCTGGTTATTTTTAATGATAGAGAGATTTTTGCAATGTTAGCTTGCCATCTTTACTGTCATTATAGAATGCTTTACATTGCCTGGATGAATATCTAACCAGACACTTTATGGGATGAATGGATTTATTTTCAGCTTATAGACCCAAGGGACCTGTAAGAAACTGGTTCCCTTTCATAGATCCAAAAAGTAAAAAATTACCAAACAACCAGCGCCACAAGCAAGCACAAACTGCCAGAGCTCAAACTGCTCTCTCCACACCCTTGGGCTGGACTCCAGAATCCTCCCCAGTGACACCTCCTCCAGCAAGTTGCTGGAAACTTAAGCAGAAATCTTAATCTTAATCAAAACTACTTGAGATGATGGGGTTCATACATTGACATTCAAACCATCACCGCTCCCTTATATAATTTTATGTAAGGAATTAATGAGAGCTGGCCATATTTATTAGAGAAAAGTTAATTTATCAGCATTCATAAGATTCAGACCCAAGAATGCAAGAAGTGTTCTGAATTGTTTCTACAAGATGAATCACTCAGCCTTGACTTCTCTCTGATCCCATTGCCTTTTTTTTTTTTTTTGTCACTTTAGTATGGAAGCAAGGCTCTTCTTCATTAAGTTATGAGAAAAGCATGATGGGTCTATTTTAGAAGATATATTTTGCTGACAAATGTTTGCTTTTCAAAAGAAAAGTATTCTAAAGTAGTCCAAGACTCAAAGACAAAGCACATAATTTCTTTTTTGTTAAATCTTGTTTTGTTTTTGTTTTATTTATTAGCAACAGACAGAATGAGAAAGAGGCAGAGAGAGAGAGAAAACAGGCACACCAGGGACTTCAGCCACTGAAAATGAACTACAGATGCATGTGTCACCTTGTGCATATGGCTTACATGGGTCCTTGCGAATTGAGCCTTGAACCAGGGTCCTTAGGCTTCACAGGCAAGCGCTTAATCACTAAGCCATCTCTCCAGCCCCAAAACACATAATTTCTTAAAGACTTTGTTATCTTTTGGTGCTTGCTGATTTGAAATTTTCTAAATGAGTTCAGAGTTGACTAGTTACGCAGAGTTGCCCATTGAGAGATTTAATATTTTTAGATTAAGGTCTAAGTTTTGACTCATAGCAATATTTGAACATGGATTCACAAAGTTTTACCTTTAAAAATGGGATATATGTGCTCCTAGCTGGCCTCATATTTACCTTGATAACCTTGAACTTGATACTCCTGCTCCCACCTTCCAAATGCTTGGATTGTAGGACTGTGCCATCACACCTGGCTTTAGATGTTGCTGGGTATTGAACCCAGAGTTTCATACATGCTAGGCAAGTACTCAACATACTGAATTTCATCTCTAGCCCAAAATTCTACATTTTGATTAGTCCTTAACAGAAATAACTTTCTTTCTTGCTATACTTAAGACTTCAATGATATTTTGGATATGAAAGAACAAATTATATATTTTATGCATACTCAAAGTGATTGTCAGCATAGTATCTTTGCACTTGCATTTGATATATTTTTCCTGAGAATGTTGATTTTTCTAGTATTTGAGCCAAATATCAGAACAAGACTAGAGAATAATAAATTCTCTTATAGGACATTTTAAATATAAACAAAATAGCATTGTTTCTAACCCATGAAGAATAATTTTATATAATATCTTAGTTTCAAATTTTCCATACAAGATTTAATTTTCAAGAATTATACTTAGCAGAAAGAAAAGGTAAAGCCTGAAAACATAATTTGATTAATAAATTAACAAGTATGAATATGACAAGGACATAAAAGATTCTTAAACTTAAATTGTAATGATAGAGAAAAATATGTATAATAAATTAGAGTGGCTATTCCTACTTCAATTAAAAATAGTTTAAGGGATGGAGACATGGCTTGGTGGTTAAGGTGCCTGCCTGCCAAGCCTAAGAACGCTAGTTCCAATCTCCAGATCCTACATTTAGCCAGAAGCAAAAAGTGATGCAGAGGTGCAATGCCACACTTGCCAACAAGGGGGCACACAAATCTGGAGTTCATTCGCAGTAGCTGAGAGGCTGCTGGCACGCCCATTCTCTATCTCTCTACCTCTCTCTCTCTCTCTCTCTCTGTGTCTCTCTCAAATAAAAACAATAGCTTAAATACAGTCATATTTCTTAGTAACTGTTACTTCTCTGATTTATAAAAATGTATGTTTATCAGGATAATGAAAATTAATATCAATAGCAATTTCATTTTCTTGCCTCCATCCTATTGTTGAAAGGTTCTACTCTAAAACTTCTAATTATAACATACATATATATATATATATATATATATATATATATATATATATATATATATACACACACACACACATACATACATATATACATACATACACACACACACATACATACACACATAGATACATTTTGTATTTAAATGTTCTGTCATAATTGAAGTGCTTTACATCTATCCTGTTAGATATAATCCTATTGGACATGCATGGAAATTGGATACTTGAAATATAACTAATGTGGAATGCCACCCAGTTCATTTAACTTATTTAAGTCAGTTTAAATGTCAGTAATTATAACAAGATAGCAGTTACCACAGTGTTGCAGTCAGGTTCTCATTGCAAGCAGAAATCACACAACCAAGAGCAGCTTTGGGGGAAAAAAATGGGGGGGTGGGTATTTTGACTTACTCCAGAAGAAGCTCCATGATGGCAGGGGGAAAACAGCATGAGCAGAGGATTGGCATCACCCACTGGGGGACAATAGCAACAGGACAGTGTTCCAAACATGGGCAGGGGGAAATTGGCTATAATATCCATGAGCCTGCCCACAACAATAATACAATGCCTCCAGGAGGCGTTAATTCCCAAATCTCTATCACCTGGGAGCCTCTCATTCAGAATACCTAAGGGACACCTGAATCAAACCACCACATTCTGCCCCTGGCCCCCATAAACTAATAATCCATGATGTAAAAAACAATACATTCATCCAATTTTAAAAGTCCCCATAGTTTTTATCAATCCTAATGATGTTCAAAAATTCCCATAGTCCAAGGTCTTTTAACTGAGCCATAATACCAAAAATCCCCGAAAAAAAACATAATAGCACAGAATGCTTACTTACACTGCAAAAGATGGCATTGGGCATGGCAAATATTCAACCAATACAAGATTTAAACAAGGCAAACATCAAATTCTGTTCCTCCAAGTCCAAGAACTTTAGTCAGTGAAAAATCAACAAATCTGATAATTCTAACCAGAAAAAAGTCTCTGGGGTTCCAAATTCTGCCCCTTCAGCTAGGCTACTCACAGTCCTAGCAAACTTCATCCCGGGCCGGCAGCTCTCCTTAGCAGCTATCTTGTGGTCCTGGCATCTCCACTGAGTCTCCACTGCAATCCACAGTTCATCCTCATGGCTCCATCGGGTCTCCATTCAGGCATCCAGCAAACTTGCTTCACACTGCCCATGGCCATTTCCAAAACAGAAGACAGTGTTACAAATTCAATGACCCTCTCTTTCCTGTGTTTTTTATACTCCATAATACCAGGTTGGGTGCCAATTTGTTAATCCAGGGGTGAGAAAAGTAGACTTTGAAGAACAAAACACTCTTTGAACATTCAGGCCCTTTCAAAAGACTGCATTCTTCCTGTTGCCCCAATGCAGGTCAGCTGGCCCAATCTCAAAGATTTTAATCTCTCATAATTACAGATGAATGGGCAGAGGTTTCAGCCCAAAGATGTAATTTCTGTGCCTTATTCCTCTGCTCACATCCGTCTGTGTCTACCCAAAGCAACCCTGCACAAGTTCTCAGGACATGAGCACAACAGCAAATGTCTCACACAAACTGCTTCTAGCCCAGTCCAGGCAAAGCTCTTTCTCACCCTCACAAGCCAAACCTCAGAGTCCATAGTTGTTGCTGCATTCAGGTCTTTCAACTCTGACCAGAATAGTCCATCAAGCTCTACTTACAGAACTACAAGACATGTCTTCAGCCAAGGTTTCAAATCCTTCCACATTCCTCTTGAAAATCAGCTCCAAAAGGCCAAAGCCACACAGGTATCCAGCAGAAACTCCACTCCTCAGGTTCACATTGCTGGTTGAAATCACCCAACCAAGAGCATCTTTGGGGAGAAAAGAGTTTATTTTGGCTTACAGACTTAAGGGGAAGATCCATGATGGCAGGGGGAAACGATGTCATGAGCAGAGAGTGGACATCACTCCTTGGCCAACATAAGGTGAACAAGAGAGTGTCCAAACCCTGGCAAGGGGAAACTTGCTACAATACCCATAAGCCCTCCCCCAACAATACACTGCCTCCAGGAGGTGTTAATTCTGCAGTCTCCATCATCTGGGAACCTAGCATTAAGGACACCTAAGTTTATGGGGGACACCTGAATCAAACCACCACACAGAGTGGCATATGAAACAATGTATGTATCTGAATTTTTAATTTTTCACAGATAAAAAATGAGAAGAGATGATAGGTAAGTAGGCAGATAGATAAATCCATACAGACAGATGTGGAGACATGCATACACACATACCAGAATAAAAAGATTTTATTCCTCCTCCATTATTAATACTTTTTTCAAAAGCTTGCATCTGCTAACACTATTAAAAGTATCTCATTATACATCTGCTCTGTGTACTAAAAAGCATAGAGGTTTAAAATCAAATTTTGAAAAAAAAATAAACTGGTTCATTGAAGGATATCAGTGAAAAGTATAGTTCATAGATACACAGAGATTTTAGGAGCAGTTGATCAAAAATATGAAATAATTTGTTATGTTCCATCACAGGAGTATCTGTAAACAAAATGGCTATTGTTCCTACCCACTTCCCCCAGGTATTTGTATTGGATTGACTGCTGTGAATATCCTCACATTGGCCGTGTTGGAATGGATGGAACCAATCAGAGTGTTGTTATAGAAACCAAGATTTGGAGGCCAATGGCTCTAACAATAGATTATGTGAACCATAGACTCTACTGGGCTGATGAAAACCACATTGAATTTAGCAATATGGATGGATCTCACAGATACAAAGGTTGGTCTAACAATATTAATGGATATAAAATACTTATTTTTATAAGTTCAGAAGGTATTAGTTGAAATATATGTGTTCATTTTATTTTTTGCTCATCCAAAACATTTCTTAATTTAAGGTTACATTATTATGATGCTAGTAAATTAGCACTAGATACATTTTTTAGGAAACATAATTTATATTTAATTTTAATGCAGTATATACCTGCTTCAATTTTACTTTTCTAAATAAATGGGTGATAAATTAAAGAAACATGAATTCTAATTGAATTGGAATAAAAAGATACTTGCTTAGACTATAAGAATATTGTAATCTACTAGAATTTGAACTTTTATAAAAAGTTGAGTAAAATAGCTTTTCTACAGAAAATAAAGATTTAAAAGATTTTAAAGATTGTAATTTAAACTTTGCACATAATTAAAGTTATTATCAAATCAGCAACACAGCTTTCAAATTAGAGTCACCAAAAAAAATGGTATAAATATGAATGTATATAAAATTTTACAGATGCTTTATTTTCCTACTTTTATGAGTCTCAGTGTTATTGGTTTAAGGGAAATTAATAAAGGTTTATTAGAGGAAAATTGAAGGAATTAAAAAGAATAAGGGGTATAATGAATAAATGAAGTCTAAATAAACTGGCATTACTATAACAGAAACTTCAAATTGAGGTAAATCCTAAAAATATTTGAAATTTAAGCTACTAACAGAGTTGTTAGACTCTGTTAGAGACTATGAGAATACTGAAGGATAATGAGTAGATATGGTAACTGTTAACTTTCTAGTTATGCAGATTGAAAATCATCAGGATTAATTTAGGATTTTAATTACAAAATAATTGTTAACAAGTCAAAAATCACACTTAAAACCCAGAACTTATATTTCCCCAAAAATCAATAATGACATGCTTTTGCAATGAATGTTGGTTGATATAATTCAAAGTTTTTCTCTAAATAAGTATTAAATTATACATTTTAATATCCATAAAATCTACTAGGTTGTTGTAAATGAAATTATTAGTGCTAAAATTTGATGCATAGAAAGTTTGATACAAAATTTGTTTAGATAATTACATATTTAAAATATATTGTTGTATGAACTATTGATCTTTTATTTGAGCTTTTAGAAGTAACTATCAACAATTTCTAGGAAAAAAAAAATATAGGTCTATCCCAAACTACTGATTCTATTCTTGGTAATCAGTTTTAAAATATCCCATAAAAATGGGTGGCTCAAGTTTTGAAAAACTCAATGTAAAATTTGACCTACAGGGCATAGTATTTCAGACTTATGGTGCTTCTGGGGAATTTGGATAGAGAAATACACACAGCATGATAAAATAGCACCAAATTTATTTTAAAATCACATACTTATCTGAAAGATTATCATGGAGTTATTAAATTAAAACCTATTTTGAAATGTCCTGAGGCTCAACTAATGAGAGAAGGAATGTGAAGGAATTTCTGACTTCAGAAATATTTTCTCCTGAAGCATTTCACAGAAGGATTATTGAAATATTAAGAGCCTTACCAGATATCGTTAATACTTGAACACAGCCAGTAACCACCTAGTAGTTCCCAAGAGGTACTGATTGAAGCTACCCTGTACTGTGCCTACCTCACAGCCAATAGAAAAGCTGTTTACATGTCATGCCAGAAAGAAGACTTGGTGGTGGCACATACCTGTAATCCTAGCACTTATGAGGCAGAGGTAGGAGGATCTCTGTGAGTTCAGCCTGGGCTAGAATGAAACCCTGCCTTGTAAAACCAAAATAATAAAAAGAAGTCTTGGGTTATTGCACTCTGGGCGTTTGTCCCCATAAGTACATTGAGAATATTTGTATCTTAGGTATAAAATTATAAAATGATACTTTTATATCAATTACATCTGAGTGATTTTATTCACTAATCTCCTCTTTCTCCTAAGGAAACAATTCTTATTGCTCTCATTTACTTCCATTGTTAAAACTGGAACCTATGTCCCTCAGCAGGAAATAACAGGCCAATCATCACAGAATAGTTTAACATGTATGAGGAGTGGCAGAAAAATTTCAGAATTACTCTTTCTTACATGAGTTGGATTTTAAGAGGAAGGAAAACATAACCCCTAAATAAAACCTTATGGTTTAGTAAGTTTTTTCCCCTGCCAAGCATATTCCACTTTAAGTGCACAGCAATTCTATTAGTGAAATGTCTTTTTCATTTAATTATTTTTATTTATTTGTTTGGTTGATTTATTGAAAATGGGGTCTTGAATACCCCAAGCAGATGTCAACACTGCTATGTAGTTGAGGATGGATGCCCTTGAGCTTCTAATTCTCTAGCCTCCATCTCCTCAGTTTAAGGATTACAGGAATATACCACAATGCCTTGTTTATGTGGTGCTGGGAATATAAAATCCCGGGCTTCCTGCCTGTTAGACAAGCACTGTACCAACTGAGCTATCTGCTCACCTCAAGCATTCATTTTACTGTTTGTCCTTCCCATTAAGCCCTGAGTTATCTAATTTTTATGCTTTAAACAAGATATGTGAATATATCCAAGGCATACATGTCCTATAGTTTGCATGTGAGCATCAATATTTCCCTTTCTGATATAGTCTCTCAACTCACATTCCTACCAAGTCCTATTAAAACATTGCAGAAAAGTCCATATTATTCATTAGTATATATACTGATTTAGGAACATGAAAATGTACTTATAGCCAGTCATGTGAATCTCTCCCTAATAGACATATACTACATATTGTATGTCCATATATATATATATATATATATATATATATATATATATATATATATATATTAACATCAATGATATAGTATTAATAATATAGTATACTATTATGCATACTCGTGGATTATTATAGCATAGTTTATTTTGAATTTCATCTTCATTGGTTCATTTAAAGTTATTTTCTAATTTCTTTGCTTTGTCTCTACCCATTCGTTCACTCATGTAACATATGTGAGTTGACTTGTTTTTTCAGAGCCATGTATTATATTAGACTTTAGAGTTCTAGCAATGACTAAGTACCTGTCTTCAACACAAGGTTCAGTGGGGAAAACTAGTGTGCAAGTAATGGCATGTATTAGACTCTGAAAGGTATTGTGAAAACTCCAATAGGCACAATGAATCTTTTGCTGAAAGAGCAAATCTCTCTGCTATTTGAATGGTTCATTGAACCCCTCCAATAAGGGGGAATGTGTGGTATTCTTCACACAGAGGGAACAGCATGTGCAAAGATGCAATAGTCTTGAAACAGTGTGGGGTTTACACAGTCGGTCATGACTGGGGGTAATAGAAGAGGAAGATAATGGCACTGGATGAACAAGAGCTAATCAGGACCAGAGTTTGATGAGCTCTGCATGCTCTGTAGTTCTGGGATTTATTGCTCAGGTCATAGGGAGCTGCTGATGGAGTTTAGTTAGTGGAGTGTTATTATTAGATTTGACAACAGCATGGAAAATGAAAGACCCTGGAAGGGCAGCCAATTTAAAAACTGTGCAAATATTTTAGGAGAAAATTCTTGAAGTGATTATAGTGGGAACAGGAATACAGTGTGAGAGTCAGTAGTAATTGAGCAGTTAAAATAGTAGAAATTGATGAGCTTATCAGCATGAAGACTGGAGTTAATCATAAATATGAATACATATTTTTACTATTATTCAGTTATCAAGAAGAAAGGAACTTCCACTTTTATGCCTATCAGATTTTTATACCTACTAGATCAGACTAATTAGCAAGGAGAAAGGAACTCCTATTTTTATATCTATTAGATTTCCACATATGTGTGCACTTTTGGAAGAATTAGACAATGAGCATGGCTCACTGAATCCTAAAGGCCTGTCTTGATAGATACAGTAACAGTAGTGTCATCAGGAGAGACATTCTAAGGTGTGGTTAAGCATTCTTTATTGTATCATTCCCCACCCCCCCCCCAAAAAAAATCAGAATATCTGCTAATTTACCTGAAAGAAATACTATAGACGAGAGCTATTCCTTCATGCTTCCTATATAAGATGTGAAATGGATCTAATGAGAGACGGGACATCACAGATGTTTTGCAATGTAAAGGATATTATAGACATGTAGATCATTCCACAATCCAGAATAGTTCTAAATATGTGAATAATGCTACTCTTCTTGTACCATCATGATTAGTTGCTGGTAACTTGCTTATTTCAGAATGCAGCCACTCGCTGAACATAGACTCAAGTGCCTCATCTATGGAAACAAGGGTATTGGGAAAAATTGCATCAAAGGACATAACAGTGCTAAAATGGGAAGTCTTGAATTAGGAAAATCAAAACAGGACATGCAGAATTTTTGCTAACTCCCTAAGTTTTAACCAGAGATTAGCCTTTTTCAGTATAAACCAGAGAGAAGATAGAAATGAGTGACAATCACCTCCCTTAACTCTGCTGAGACTCTCACATTGCTAGTTCAATCCCGGATTTCCTGTGTGTCACCATAACTGTCATCCTCAAATAAGTGAGTAAGTGAGGATATAAAATCCCCTGTATTCTTCTAAAAATCAAATGTATTTTTATTGGTATTTAAAATACATACATATTGGGGGGGGTTAGCTCAGTGGATTGAATGCCTGCTTAGCATGTGCAAGGCCCTGAATTTGAGCCTCAGCATGTGAAAATTATGTATACACATATACATGGGATAATATATTTCAATACATACATGCATATATAATCTCTACATTAGGTTAAACATATCCTCTTTGTCAAATATTTATCATTTCCTAAAATGAAAAGTGTCCAAACCTTTTATCTTTTTTAAAATATGCATTATTTTAGCCTTTTGTCACCTTACTGTTTAATACCACACTGAAACAATTTACAAAAAAATGTAAAATCTTAAGTGTTATATTTTATTAGATATTTTGAAATATACCACTTATTTATTCACTTTTTTGCCTTTCACTTAACAATTCATTTGTCTTCTTGGGTTCAAAGAACAATAACCATTTTCTTAGTTTATGGTATTCAAGCAGTACACATGGTTTTGTAATTCTTTCAGCCAATGTTATATGTAAGTGCTATAAAAACCATTTTATATTAAAGAAATGACTCCAAGGAGATTAAGTTATATGTTCAAAGGCACATAG
Organism: Orientallactaga sibirica; assembly: GCA_036365145.1. Taxonomy (NCBI): domain Eukaryota; kingdom Metazoa; phylum Chordata; class Mammalia; order Rodentia; family Dipodidae; genus Orientallactaga; species Orientallactaga sibirica. The sequence goes on from JAEOAD010001656.1 coordinate 526,735, forward strand.
ACCATAATCAGGAAAATATTTCAACCCAGATCTGCCTGCTACAAAGCTTAAGTTCTTTCCACTCTTCTGGAACTCTTTGTCTTTTGAGTAGATAATGAAAGATTTGCTACCTGTTCATGATAGAATCTAATAACAACAGTTAGAAGGTAAATGTACACTAAGACCAAAAAAAGGTAGATCCACTTGAGTTTCTTCCTGTTGGTTTAAATGAATAAATTGATTTAAATAAATGGATAAACTGCATTATCTACAACAAATAATCAAATTGAGCAAATTTAAGCAACAATAAAATTAATAACATAACTACTATTTTATTTCATCTTAAAAAATATTTGTTTCTGTTAGGAAGGGAGAAGAGTACCATGTAACTTATAACATGTGCTATGTGTCTTAGATTTTTTCCAGCTTCTGGAACTGAATACTTTCTATTTCATGATTGATAAACAACACAATCAAGGTACTGGCAGGCTTTCAATCTGGTGAGGGCTCTATCTACTTCATAGACAGAGCCTTCTTGTATCCTCCCATGAAGGAAAGAAAGGAAGCCTCTTGCAGGGACATAGGTTTTTTTCACTAGTGTAGAGTCATTATAGCAATTATTTTCCTATAAGGTAATTACACAGGATTTTTCCAGCACATGAATAGAGAGATACCATGATTTTTACTTAGCTCATATCAACTTCCTTTGTTAAGGAAGTTTACTGTTACAGTTTATTTCAAGCTGTGTCTCCTCTATAAAGAATAAACTTTCATGTCTTACCAGTAAATTGGTATCAGTAACTTTCTGAAATTTGAGATTTTTAGTAGATGATTTCATTTGTTCTAAAAAGGATGGTTTTTACTGAATAACTTTTTATTAAAGCAAAAGTTATTAATATCTCTTGAAATAAAGTTTCAGCAATGCCTTTGCATATACACCAAAATTCAGAGATTCTGTCTTCCATTTAATGAAAATTCAATGCACAAACATTTTCTTTACACCAGACTATCATTGTGACTACTTAAATCAAAGAACATAAGTTCAGGAGTGAGAGAGAGAGCACAGTTAAAAAATATTTGCTGTGAAAACATGTAAGCCTCAGTTTTATCCCCAGGAACCATGTAAAAATATTGGTTTGTGTAGCAGGCACTGCTAATCCAAACACTGGGAAGGCAAAAACAGGAGTTTACCTAAGAATCACTGGATCACTGGACAGTCAAGTGTAATGATGTGCTCAAGGCCACTTAGAGATCCTGTCTCCAAAGAGAAGAAATTTCATTTCAGAAGAATAATAGCTAAGGTTAACCTCTAGCTTGAATGCCCACATATGTATCTATGCACCCATACACAAACATACACCATGCAAATACACACATGCATTGGTATACATGTATAAACACATAAAGAACACACTTTCACATCATTATTTTCTATCAGTTATGTCCTTGAACTGAAGATTTAATAGGCAGATAATACCTGGCCAAAGAGAAGGTACTACTGCCTATGGTAACAAATGTATGAGTTATGAAAACATTTTCCTTTTTTAATATTTCATTTTTATTTATTTATTTGAGAGAGAGAAAGAGGCAGAGAGAGAGAGAGAGAGAGAGAGAAGGAGGGGGAGAAAGAGAAATTTGGCACACCAGGACTTCCAGCAACTGCAAACGAACTCCAGACACTTGCATCATCTTGTGTACCTGGTTTACGTGGTACTGGGGAATCGATCTCAGATCCTTAGGCTCTGCAGGCAAGCACTTTTACCATGAAGCCATCTCTCCCAGCTCTTTATTTCCTTCCTTCCTTACTTACTTATTTGAGGGGGTGCACATAGAGAGGATGGGTGCACCAGGGCCACCAGCTAAGGCAAACGAACTCCAGATGCATGTGACATCTTGTACATCCGGTTTACATGGGAAATCAAGCCTGGATCCTTAGGTGTCATAGGCAAGCAACTTAACTGCTAAGCGATCTCTCCAACCTAAAAAAAAATTTTTCTTGACCTTGAAATTCTAAGTATGTATAGTCTAGAAAACATTTTTCTAGAATACCTTTCAGCTACTGCCACCGAATGATTTAAATTTAACTCAAATGTGTGTGTGTGTGTGTGTGTGTGTGTGTGTGTGTGTGTGTGTGTGTCTTGGGTATAATTTTAAACTCTGGTTCAATAATGAACTGCCTTTTATTTTGTGAACAGTCCCTTTGTGTTAACTATAATTCTTCCTTTAGAGAATAACTGTATCTCTGCTCCTAAACCTGAAAATTATCAGTATTTAGAAATCATTACTATAGTTTTACATTTTATTACCTTACATGGGACTCTAGTATGTACTGTGAGTGGGCAGTTGTGTTTTCACTCTTATAAATCCAAATCCTAACCCATGTTGTGATAGTCTAATTAATGTAGGCAAACAAATTCAGATTTTTGGCTTGTTATTGGAAAAACAGGATATGTTCACAGTTAAAGAGTGATCTTCTAAAGGGAAAACATAACAACAACAAAAAGTGGAAATGTTTTCTTATAGATCCTGAACCTCTTTAGCTTGTTCATTCAAGTTCATAGAAAATTAAAATACCAAGCTGGGGAGATGCCTCAGTTGTTGAGACGCTTGCATTCAAAGCCTAAAGAACAGAGTTCAATTCCCCAGAACCCATGTAAAGCCAGATGCACAAAGTATCTCAAGCATCTACAGTTCATTTGCAGTTGCTAGCCCTGGCACACCCATTCCCTCCCTCCCTCCCTCCCTCCCTCCCTCCCTCCCTCCCTCCCTCCCTCCCTCCCTCCCTCCCCCCCCTCTCTCCTTCTCTCTCCTTTTCCCTCTCTCCTTCTCCCCCTCCCTCTCCCCCCTCCTCCCTCTCTCTCTCTCTCTCTTTATCTCTCTCTCTCTCTCAGTCTTTCTCATCTGCCACTTTATCTCACAGTGTCTCAAATGAGTAAAATGAAAAAGAAAAAAAATTAAATTAAATTAAAATAGACACTGAAGCTCAGCAAGAAAGGGAAGCTGCATGGCAAACACTCTTCACTCTTGTAGGGTATTCTGAATTCTACTGTGTTTCATTCATGGTAAGTAAGGTATTATATTTTAATACCTTTGAGAAAATACCCCTATCATTCACAGAACATTAAAAACAATGGATTTCACAGGCTATGTTTTTGCCAGGATGATGTGCTACTGTTTACAATACAATAAAAGTTAATGAAAGGAAGCAACATACAATTCAGTTACCACAGAAATGTTCATGAGCCAGTAAAATAAATTGGAGTTAACTGCTGGTTCTTAAAAAAAAAAAAAAAAAAAAAAAAAAAAAAAAATCTCTGAATTTCAGTACCAGTCATGCTTTTCAGCTTTGTCCCTTGGTAGAACCTGTTACATTCAATCACATGTGTGTTTAATCACATGGTTTTGCTTCATTTGAATAGTCTGTATAGTTTTAAAATACAGACATTTTAACCACAGCTTTAGTTTGAGGTTTCAGTCCCTATCAGCAACCTCATTCACCTTGTATGAGAGGTAGTAGAGTATACTAAAGGGATGTCTTGGAGAAGGAGGTTTACCTCAGGTCTAGAAATTCCTTCATCAAGAAAACTTCCACCTTGCAGATTATTTTTCCATGTTCTAACCCATGGAATAGGCCTTCATTGCATTACTTCATCTGAATTGGACCGAGGTTGCACCATGAAGACAGATACAAATTTTCTCACCTGTGCTTTTCCCTGGGAATACCAAGAGGGCATTTAGAAATAATTGTCACATATTTTAGTCTGTTTTCTTTTTTCTAGTTAACAAGTATACTTATAATTGTGTTATTGTAGTCCTCATGCAGATGCCTGACTCTAGTAGTCCTAAGAAATGAAATATGAACACTAACCCCCAAAATAGATTGTAAAAAGCAATGATGAAAGAGAGGAAGTAAATTTTATATTCAAATGACCATAGTGGAGGGAGAAGTGTTTCAGGACTGTTGTCCAGGAATGACATGAGTTCTAAGATACCATAGAGAAGGGCACAAGAAGTATGCATGGTTACAGCCCTGCTCAAACTGAGTTTTGGCTCAGCATTTTCTCAGTTCTAGTAACAAGGAATTTGCCATTGTTATGAACAGGTGGTATAAGCAATTCTCCATTATTTGGACAGGAAATTTTCAGAAACAATTGTCATTTGCTCCTCATAGTGTTTATCTCTCAGACCTGTGATCCTGGAAGTAAGCAATTCTCCATTATTTGGATAGGAAATTTTCATAATTCTGGGGACCAGTTCAGAAACAATTGTCATTTGCTCCTCATAGTGTTTATCTCTCAGACCTGTGATCCTGGAAGGTGACGATCAAATTATTGTGACATGAGTGCTCCTACATTCATCATGGATGGTCCACCTATAGAGCACCACTGCTCCGGGAAAGAGTAGAGCAAAGACTGGAGACTTCTTGGTGTCACTCCAAGGATCTATAACAGGATTTGGCAAAAGCTGGCAGTCAGCCATCCATTGAAAATACCTCAATGACTCTTATTCTTCAGCCTTGAAGGGGGAGGGTTAGCAGCTTGAGATGAGTACTGCTTAAATGACTAACATGCCTGGATACTGAGGTTTGCAGAATCTGAGCCAAAGTTTAAGGCAAAGAAGTCAGTATAAAAAGAAGGCAATGCTGGGCGTGGTGGCACACACCTTTAATCCCAACACTCGGGAGGCAGAGGTAGGAGGATTGCCACCCTGAGACTACATAGTGAATTCCAGGTCAGCCTGAGCTAAAGTGAGACCCTACCTCGAAAAAAAAAAAAACAACAAAAAACAAAACAAAACAAACAAAAAAAAAAAAAAAAAAAAAAAAAAGAAGGCAATGATGCCAGTAATTATCAAACTTATTCTTTCCCATTGGGAACCTACAGGCCCAAGTAAACTCACTGCATAACAAAAACAGACTTGAAGTATTTGTTATGTTTGCAAAACTCTGAGATGAACAAAGGCTAAATTCATGTAAGTGAATCCACTTGATTTCTCTCTCTTATTTAACTTTTACTGGGGAGTTGAGGACAAATGTCTATCCATTCCGTGAAAGTTTAGCATGGCAGACTAAAGAAACCATTCAACTCAAATATGGTTTGGTTGAGCAGTGAGTTTACTGGGATGATTATGGTAGCATGGATGAAGTGTTATTTACAGGAACGTGGGATATTCAAAGGCAGCATACTCTTCCCAGGAATTGTTTAGTGCTTTTATAATCTTGGAAAGGGGATTTTGAATCTTGTTCATTTCTGAGCTTCATGAGATTTATTAATTTTGTTAGCTTCCTAAGTCTTTTTAAAATACATTTTATTAGGCTGGAGAGATGGCTTAGTGGTTAAGTGCTTGTGAAACCTAAGGACCCTGGTTCAAGGCTCGATTCCCCAGGACCCACTTAGGCCAGATGCACAAGGTGGTGCATGCATCTGGAGTTTGATTGCAGTGGCTGGAGGCCCTGGTGTGTCCATTATTTCTCTTTACCTCCTTCTCTGTCCATCTGTTACTCAAATAAATAAATAAAAATAAACAAAAATTAAAAGAATATATATATGCATATATATATATATATACATACATATGTGTACATATACATATGTGTGTGTGTGTGTGTGTGTGTGTGTGTGTGTGTATAATTTCTTTACAAGCAGAGAGAGAATGAATGGACATGACAGAGACTCTGGCCACTACAAATGAACCACAGGTGCATACATTACTTTGTGGAACTGGCTTTATGTGGGTACTTGGGAATCAAATCCAGGACCTTGGGCTTTGCATTCAAATGCTTTAACCAGTGAGCCTGCTCTCCAGCCCAGCTTCCTAAATCTTATGCTTACCTACTCTTCCCAGAAGATAATTTTTCAATTGAGAGGACATAGGTAAATGACACTTTCCAAAAATAAAGTGTTTCAGCTTTTATTAGCAAACTCTAATAAACTCATTTCTAATGATGTATGTTCAGAACATTATAACTCATATTCCACATGTCCAGAAAACACATTTAGAAGTGTGGTGTATGCTTTCTTCACCAGGGGGAAGGTCTGGAATGGTACAAAGCTGCTGGAATCTACGTTTTTCCAAGTCCATGGAGCAATATTGCTCTTACATCAGAGGTTAGAGAGCAATGTCTTAATAGTGAGATTTTTTTCAGGGAAATCCTACTTTTCAACATGAATGAAATATAATTTCTACAAACTTCATGTTCATTAACAGGAATGTTTTTAGTGCTTAAATTACTAAAATAGATATATCTACCTTCTGTTATGATAAAACATTGGTGAATCAGGGAAATTTATTGAATTCCATTTCATTGCATCTAATATTTCTAAGGAATACTGAGACTACATATTAAAGGAGATAAGGTAGACAAACTGCAGCAAGAAATACTAGAAAAGGATGCCCCCTGAATCTCTTCCATCTGTTAGCAGTGGCTTAAATCAAAAGATCTTTAAATACAACATTAATTTCTACACTTTACCATCTTAAACTAGACACACTACAAAGTTAAACATAACTAAAGCCAAAGTTAAACAGTGAATTACCTCAATACAAGCTAATGCACTGAAAAGTCACTCATAAACTGATTAGATTAGTGTTCAAAATGCACCCTCATGTAACAGACACCTGGCATTACTGACCCACATTGTCTAAGCTCTAAAATATATGCTGAGTAGAAGAATTTTATTTGCCATCTCCTAGCAAGTCTCACTGAATGAAGCTTAGTTATCTTTATTTTTCTTTTAGACAAGCCCAACAGACTGGCTTTTTTTTTTTTTTTTTTTTTTTTTTTTAATGCAAGAGAGCAAGAGTGACAAAGAGAAAAAGAGGGAAGATTGGAGCATCAGGGTGTCTAGCCATTGTAATTGAACTACAGAGGCATGTGCCATCTTGTGCCATGTGTGACCTTGCACACTTGGATCACATTGTGCATCTGGCTTACATGGGATCTGAAGAGTGGAACATGGTCCTTATGCTTCATAGGCAAGCACCTTAACCACTAACCCATCTCTCAAGCCTAGAACAATACCTTTTACATCTTCTGATATTCCTAAATATTGCCCAGCCCCAGTTTTCCAATCATTTCTGAATGTTTCATTCATTTTGATCAATGCATTTTGGATCCATGTGCTTGAGTCTTTTTATATGAAGAACTGTTCATTATCATTAAGTAGTATTGCATTCAAGAATAGGCAAACAAAATGTTTTTGAAGAAAATAATCAATACATATGTCATATGTCTTGTTGATAATTCTAAGAATAAACTTTTTTTTTTTAAGTGAGGTGCTTGAGACATGGTTTAATGGTTAAGTGGCTCCTGTGCACAGATAAAAGACCCGAGTTCAATTCCCCAGGACTCACATAAGACGCACAGGTGGCACATGTGTCAAGTTCATTTGCAGCAGCTGCGAGCCCAGCATGCCTATTCCTTCTCACTCTGTCTGCCTTTCTTTCTCTATTAAGTAAATAAATGAGAAATTTTAAAAATTATTTTACAAGCAGCTGTAAGAGGACATAGTTAATGTCAAAGGACATATGTACTTGGCACTAAGGTTACATACGTCACAATTACTACTTGTGCCTTTAGTACCTAAAGCTACTTGCTCAGCAGTTATTATTTCAAGATTAGTATACCCTGGACATTTTAACACCTACTCTCCTCGGTTACTTTTCATAAACTGGAAACTATTATCCACCCACCTTTTGACCACTGTCATAAATCTTCTATTTTCTCTCTTGCATGTTACTGTCTACCACCATCCAATTTTAACATGTTTTCAAACACATACAGTTTTGTAGTCCTGGTTTAATTTCACTGCTCTTTTGGGTTGGCTCTTTCTCAGCTATAATTTCTAGTAGATTTTGGAAAGAGATTAAAGAAAAAAACAAGCTTTCCTGTAGCCATGCACATGCCTCCATGAGTAATTTCTTTACACATCACTCCAGTTCTGATTTCAAATATTTATTTGACAAAAGACCATTGATTTTACAAGAGTTTGAAACAGATAAAAAGTAAGGAAGAAAGTTAAAAGTTATTTTGAAATCATTCAAGTGTGGAGGAATATCAGTCTTTCTTGGGGTTAATAGTTTCAAGAATCAGGAAAATATAAGAGTCTTAAAATACATGAGAAATTGATAATATTTAATTTAGTAGGTATATTAATTGTAAAGTTTTAGATTATTAATCTTGCAAATAAAGTCATATATATGGTGAGGGCCAAGTAGACCTTAAAGTCTAACTTTTTTTTTTTTTTTTTTTTTTTATTTTTTTTTTTTTTTGGTTTTTCGAGGTAGGGTCTCACTCTGGCCCAGGCTGACCTGAAATTAACAATGTAGTCTCAGGGTGGCCTTGAACTCATGGTGATCCTCCTACCCCTGCCTCCCCAGTGCTGGGATTAAAGGCGTGCACCACCACACCTGGCAAAATCTAACTTTTTATTGAGTTGTTTTCTTGTAAATAGTACATAAGACTAAAATAAATCCATTCTAAACTGCTTTTGCTCATTTAACATTTTTTTAACAACATTATTGTATAATATGGTGATTATAAGCAAAATTTTGTTTTGATTTGGAATATAGTGTTAAACTTTTTATAGTTATCTTAATAAATTATAGGGGCTATGAAAATAAAGTACTATTTTATTTTATTTTTTATTTATATTATTGAAATTTTACATTCACGTTGGTGACTCTGGTAGTCTCCTCCCTGTCCTCCCCCTCCAAAGAGGCCCTCATAATTGGGGAATGTGGGTCGTGCATTATGGGAGTAGTCAACAGTTATGACGCATAGGCAAAATCTATGTGCATAATGACTCAACTTGTGACTCTAACACTCTTTCTGCCCTCTATTCCATGAATTTCCATTAGCCACATTGAGATCATTTTAGTTCTACTTCAGTGATGAGGTCTCGGGAGTCTCTGTGTCTCAGGAATTAGCTGGGGCCCTGGTGAGGTGCACTAGGCTGATCCTCCCTTCAGGTTCTTCATCCATCTGAAAAAGAGAAGCAAATTCTCCAGTGGAGAGAAAACTTAGTACTAGATGGATGGGATGGCCATAGTTATTTTAGAGAGAATTTTATATGCATAGGCCCTCTTCTAGCCCACATTTGGTGGGAGCTTAATATTGGAGAATGGGCTCACTCATTTTTTGTACATGGTTTTGACTTGTTTCCCAGTTCTAGCATAGAGTTCCATTCCACTGAGTGGATCTATTAGCCAAATCAAGAGTAGTTGTTTACCCACCATGGCTGTGTGTGACTATTGCACTTGTTTAAGCATCACGTCAGGTTGTTTCCTACTTGGTAGCTTAGACTGTGATTTGTTTGGACAGGGCCAGTTGCTCATGTAGCACCCTCTGGCACTAAACTAGCTAACTGTCTGGGGACTGAACTTCTTCCAGATTCTGACCATGTTACTACATGTTTCATCTCAACTGTGTATGATGTCTTCAGCAGTGGGTTCTTACCATTAACCTTTGGTGGGTCATCAAGACCTCTGACAGAAATCTGTCTTTTTTTGGGAAACCATGTAGGTCTCTCTAATCAACAGCTCATCATGAAAGTTAACCCTGTGCTGGTACTGGGAGTTATACATCAGCACCTGGGAAGGTGAGGGAAGAAAAAGATAGATAATATAAAAGAGAAATAGAGTATAGAGAGGAGAGGGAGAGGAAGAGAGAAATAGGAAAAGATTAATTTTGGTCTTCATGATGTTCTCTCCAGGTCCCTGTGGTTCAGGTGCTCCCTCTGTGGGCCTGCTGAAGGATCAATGTTTTAGCCTGTTGTTCAGAATATAGGATTTTATGGTACTGTTTCTATTTGGGTCCCTATTTATGTCCACTCACCCTTACCCTCCCTCCCACCCTTTCACGCTCTCCCACCCTTCTACTCTCTCCCACCCTAATCCTCCCTGCCAACCCACCCTCCCTATTTTCTGGTCCTCAGGGTACTTATTAGGTATGATAGCATCTCAGGCTGATTCAGGTTTGGAGATGAATGAGACCATGCTATGAGAAAAATGGTCAAACATAGAACAGATCATTCTTAAAGTACTATTTTATAATAGAATTTGAAATAAGTTCAATCTTCACAGAATGGGATATTGAGCACATCACCATTGAAAAGTCTAATTGCAAAAACATTGTACAAAGTCACATGAATTCTGCTAGCACCTTAACTCTTCTGTATACTCTGGGATGTTGAGAAGAAAACTTTTTTAGATGCATTTTGACCCTACATACTTGGACTCAATTACTCAAAATGTGCAATTACAATGATGTTATTCAGAATATACCTGTTGAGCATGCTAAATGATATCCAAAATGAATAATCAAGATTATTAATAATTAGTGGATTTTCTCACACAGAGTGGCATCACTCTGTATCTTCTAGATTGACATTCTTATTATGATTTTATTGTTTTTGTTATTTGGTATAATTACTATGAGTCATAACTAGATATCATCCAACCAAGTAAAAGGGGAAAAACAAGGAGGCATTTCATTGACAATTTTTTTTTTTTTTTGCAGAATATCAGTTCCTTTCTACTGAAAGATAAAGTCTGTGCAATAAAAATTAGAAGCCAAGTGCTTTTATGGAATGCTGGAAACAGTACAATCAATAATACTGTTACAGCAATGAGAAACCATACTACAGCAAGTAGCTCCAAACACGCTTTAAATATATAAGTGCTTGTGAAACCTCAGCCCACAGCAATTCTGCTTGCTGTCAGTATCTGTGTGTCCACCTAACACCTGTAAATAAAAGAACTCTGAAATTTACTTTTCAGATTGCTTTTTAATTAAGAAAAAGGAATCGTACGACAGCTAGTCATTGTATTGTTCTGTTTAAAGGATATATCTTATTATTTTGAGAACACATTGTCATTTTTTCCTCCTAAATTTAGCCACTTTGCATTATTTTTAGTATTCACTTGTTCCTCTTATACCATCACATTCCATATTTATATTCTGTCAGCCCACTGGTTACCAGATTACATTTCATCACATCCTTTCGTTGTGTGTGTGTGTGTATATATATATATGTATGTATATATATATATGTATGTATGTGTGTGTGTGTGTATGTATATAATTTAAACTGGGAAACCTATTAAAGGACTTCTCAACCTTAGCATTGTTCCTGTTTGTGCCAGATAGATCTTTGTTGTGAGCGCAAACTTTTCTTACCACACACTGAACAATGTTAGTAGAAACTTATTCTTAATAGAAACAAGAGCTATTCTATGCTGAATAATTAAAAAGACTGTGATATTTTTGAACTGCTAATTGGCAAATGCTTACAATGGCTTCAGTATCCCACACAAGTTAATTCAATCTTTATAGGCTGAATTTTTAAACTTATGATTCACTTGAGCCCATAGTTAATGATTAAATTACTTCCTTTGAATCTAAACATATACAAATTGAATGTTACTGAGCCTTTCAAAATATTCTGTATAGGTTTATTTTAAAAACTTATCAACCTACACACTATTATGAAACCTCATAGTGTTCAGCTATCACCATGATCAATATTTTGTTTTCATTATTCTTCATGAGATGAATTTATAGAGCAAGGGTAGAATGGTATGTAAAAATAACTTTTTTTTTTTTTTTTTCTGGAAAAAGTCCTTTCATTTTTCTACCAAATTCCATTTATACTTTTAGAAATCTGCTCCATGATTAAGTTTTGAGGGGTTCTGTATCTAACATCAAGAATGAAAACATGCACAGTGTGCACATCTGAGTTGTCTTGGTTTTTACCAGATTCATATTCACAATATGTTGTCTAAGAACGATTTCTTGCTAAATCTTGCATTACTGATACTACTCAGTGACTTAACATATATAATTGGGAAAGTCCATTCCTATTTCTTTTACCCCTGTCTCTGAATCACAGTGACTTCTCAGTTCACATTTTGCTATTTTAATAAAGATAAAGAATCATTAAAAGTCTTCCTTTAATTGCCAATATTAATTTACCAACCACTATAAAAATAAGGGTCTAAACCTCATTAAGAAATATTAATTGTATTTGAGACTTTGATTTTTTTTTCACTTGTTACTGAATGAGGAATATGGTAAACATTAATTTTCAGTCATAAAAAGCTAACCAAAGCCTGGCATGGTGGTGCACGTCTTTAATCCCAGCACTCGGGAGGCAGAGGTAGGAGGATCACTGTGAGTTTGAGGCCACCCTGGACTACAAAGTGAATTCCAGGTCAGCCTGGGCTAGAGTGAGACCCTACCTCAAAATAACCCCCTCCAAAAAAATACATATGGGCGGGAGGGATAGCTTAGCAGTTAAGGTATTTGCCTGCAAAGCCAAAGGACCCAGGTTTGATTCCCAGGACTCACCTTAGCCAAGGTGCATAAGGTGGTTCATGTGTCTGGAGTTCATTTGCAATGGCCAGGGGCCCTGGCACACCCGTTCTGTGTATCTCTCTCCCTCTTTCTCTCTGTCAAATAAATAACTAAAAAGCTAACCAATGAAAAGTACCTACTAATGGAGCTATAGTGTTTTATATATTAATGAACATTTTATAGAACATTTAACAGATTACCTGAAAAAAAATATATATATATATTCCCTATTGTGATTTTGAAAATGTTGGATAGTACTTGTCTCTGGTGAAGCAGCCTTCCTCTAATGTGAAAAGGATCACATTCATTTTCTTCCCAGTCATTGAACCAAGCTAAATCTGAGGAAAGTGAACTCCTGCACCCAATCTTGTATTCTCTTACTGGTAATAAAGAACCTTACCTACCTGACAGGTTGTCACAGCAATTATTCACATGAAGTTCTGTAGCAGTTGTATCTGTCAGCCCATGTAGTATTGAATATTTTAACTGGCAGTCTTCCAAGACTGAACATTAATCTTACCATCTCCTATTACAGTCCCTAATCAAGATATTCCAGGGGTGATTGCACTAACATTGTTTGAAGACTACATCTACTGGACTGATGGGAAAACCAAGTCACTCAGCCGTGCCCATAAAACCTCGGGAGCAGACAGACTCTCACTGATTAACTCATGGCATGCCATCACAGATATCCAGGTGTATCATTCTTATAGACAGCCCGATGGTAATTATTCTTTCCATGATTTCCATAATGCATCAACATTTTCAGTGACATTCCACTTTTTTATTCTTTCAAGGTTAAGTATGAAAGATGATTACATTATTTAGCATTATTTTATATAATGAATTCAGTTGATATCAAGTGCTGCTATTAAGGAACATGATTAGAAGTTTGTTAATAGAACAAAACTCATTGATTGGTTCAAATAGTAAGCTAGAAAGAAAACAATGCATGTAGTCTCAGAAGTGAATATTACATTCTTATGATAACTTGTTTATAGCATGTTTATTGGATCCTTTATCTTCTGAAATGTTGAGTAGAAGGAGTTATATTTAGTAGCTTGGTGATTCTAAATATTTCAAATATCAAATGTGCTCAGTAAGACACTGCCAGGCCTTGTGGAGTATGATATATGGTTATTTTCCAGCAAACACAAACCTGGCTTAAAAAGTCAAGCCACTATACTATTCAATTTATGTCATTATTTCATTTTTTGCATCTATGTTTGTAAACCTATATATGTTTACATCTAAAATACTGCTAGTCTCTGTTTATTGTTCTGATGATTTTTTTTTTCCTATTAGCAGGCTTATTTTGGTTGAAAGAATTATTTAAATGATTTAATAGTAAAATTAATGACATCATATTTTAAATAGCATTTGTATAATATTTCTAGAATGTCATAGACTTGATAAGTTTTTATTTACAAAGATTCATTCAAGCATACATTTTGAAGCTTCATGTTCAATCTCTAGCCCCATGTTACAATATTGATCTTGATATTTCTGCTTGTTGTTTCTTATCTGTAGCCTCCAAACATCTTTGCATGATAAATAATGGTGGTTGCAGCCATTTGTGCCTTTTAGCCCCGGGAAAGACTCACACCTGTGCTTGTCCCACCAACTTCTACCTTGCATCTGATAACAGGACTTGTTTATCCAACTGCACAGCCAGTCAGGTGAGAGGAGGTCTTCGGTCAACTCATGGCATGCCTTTGCATGGTGTTAGTGATGTTTGACTAATTATGTGTCAAAGCCATTTATTAAACATTTTATTTTTATTCCTTCTAATAGAAGGAATGCTTGTTCCACACACTGTAGAGATGGGCATAGAGTAAGAGAAAAGCAATTTCATGTAGTGATAAAATGAGATTATTGGCATTAAAGTATAAATAAAGTTATGAAAGGAAACAGAACAAACATCACAAACAGTCTTCACAAGTTCCACTCAGGAAATGATTCCATTCAATCTAAAGTTGGCAGAGTGGCAGCAAAGGAGAGTCTATACAGTTCAAAAAAGAAAGAGATTGAAAGGCACTATACCCAAGGAGTATGGTGCTAACGTAATTAAATAATCCTGGGTAGCCTACTGCTTGACCACCCCACACCCCCTGTTCCTTCCTCCCTTCCTCAGAGGCAGATATAGAGAAATTGGGCTGTGTAAACCATGATTCTCTAAGCCATTCTAATTTAAATTAACTTATTTTAATTAAATTATGATAATTTGACTTCCCTATAAAAATATCTGTTTAATGATGGTTAGTTGCAGGGATTTGATTTTGTTACTTGCAGCAATTTTTCACTAATAGTCATATGACATAAAATTTGAACATTTGTACATTAAAGTTGTCATTAAAGAACATTGTACATTAAAGTTGTCACTTTCCGGGACTGGGGAGATGGCTTAGTGGTTAAGTACTTACTTGTGAAGCCTAAGCACCCCAGTTCAAGGCTCGATTCCCCAGTACCCACATAAGCCAGATGCACAAGGTGGCACATGCATCTGGAGTTTGTTTGCAGTGGCTGGAGGCCCTGGTGTGCCCATATTCATATTCTCATTCTCTCTCTCCCTCTCTCTCTCTCTGTCTCCCTCTCTCTCCCTCTCTCCCCCCTCCCTCTCTCTCTCTCTCTCTGTCACTAAATAAATAAAAATAAACAACAACAAAGTTGCTACTCTTTTAATGACTAAATTTATTCTAAGAATTCTATGATTTGAATATTCTGGTTTCCTGGTTAGTGGCAGTGTCCTGATTGCAAGAAGTTTTCTCTACAGTGAGCCTGTATTCGCACTAGAGTCTAGCACAGCCTAGGTCTCATACTAGACCCCTACATTTCACACAGAAATCCTAGCTCCATTTCCTATGGAGTCAGTGTCTGTAGAGTTTTAATGACACAGTAAAATTTCTAAAATGTTTAATACAAAAGATAAGCGCATAACAATTAAATATTTATTTATTTATTTATTTATTTATTTATTTATTTATTTATTTATTTATTTGAGAGAGAAAGAGGCACGGAGAGAGAGAGAGAGACAGAGAGAGAAAGGAGAGAACGGGCATGCTAGGGCCTCCAGCCAGTGCAAATCAACTCCAGATGCATGTGCTATCATGTGCACCTGGCTTATGTGGGTACTAGGGAATTGAACCTGGGTTCTTCAGCTTCACAGGTAAGAATCTTAACTGCTAATCCAATCCATCTCTCCAGTCCCAATTCAATTTTTAAGTTAATTGACTATTGTTAAAACAAAAGTTTAAGTTAATATAAAAGTAAAACACAAACCAAATTTTAAAAAGAACAACAACAATGAAAAAAACAAAACATAGCCTCTCCTTTGATAACCATCCTACTCTCCCAGAGAAAAAGTCCTGCTTTTGTGTTCATGAAGATGCTTATAATATGATCTAATTTCCTTAAGGTCCCACATTCCCAAATCATAAAGTGATAATATTTTAGCTTGAGTTTTAGAGATAGCATCAAAAAAACAGCAACAGGATTAGTGGGAGCTCTCCAAGGATAACATACTTGCTGATAAACTCTGAGTACCTGAATTCCGACCCCCAAATCCCATGTAAAAAGGCAAAAATGTGGCAAACTTTGAGGTAATCCAAGTGCACCTACAACAATAAGGGAGACCATGACAGAAGAATTTCCAGGGAAATCACAAGTGGAACAAAAGCAGTGAACAAGAGATCCCGCCTCAAAAACTAGGTAGGAGGCTGAGGATAAGGTCTTTGCCTGCAAAGCCTAACAAGTGGGGTTTGATTCCCTGGTATTCACGTAAAGCCAGATACATAAATGGGCGCATGCATCTGCAGTTTGTTTACAGTGTCTGGAAGCCCTGGCATGCCCATTCTTTCTGCTTGCAAATAAATAAATGCAGAAAAATATTAAAAATAAATAAATAAATAAAAGGTCAAGACAAACCTGCAAGCTCTTCTCTGACCTCCACATATGGGATGTAACATATGTGTCCTCACACAATACACATGAATCAATCAGTAACTAAAAATAAATAACAAAAATAGCAATACATTTTTTCTAAACATTGTTATGAAAATTCAAGCAGGCAGAGGTTTTCAATGGGATAGACATTTAAATAAACTAATATTCTAACTAGTTGAGTTCATATCAGTAAATGTTGATGACAATTTTCTTTTTTCAAATTTTATTTCTTAAGACTCATTTGTTTTCATGTAGCAATTGCAACCAATCACATGTTCCCAAAATAGTATGATTTTTCTAAGAACAAAATGACCAAATCACACCAATGTGAATTCTGTTAGTACTGAAAACTTGACCTGAATCTACCATCAAGATCAAGTTGGAAGGCTATTCTTCTTGTGTAACAGATCATTCTAAGTGGAGCAAAGCAATAATTTTCAAATGGCCTCACTTACACTTTCAGTAGAGTCATGTTTGAATTACACTTGAGTGTCGCAGTATTTGAGTTTCATCATCCAGTGCGCATAGCTTGTTTGGTGAGTGATGGAGTCAGAAATGGATTTGATGAAGGCACTAGCTAAAAAAAAACATTTTGCATAATGTTTTTGTTTGTTTGTGAAGGACATTTTATGTTTATGTTTCTCAATTTACATTTTTCTTGTGTGTGTGCGCGTGTGTGTGTGTGCATATGTTTGAATCTGTGGTATTGTGAATGCAAGGGCCCATGTGTGTGGTGGTGTTTTCAGCACATGGGTGCATTTGTGTTTGGAGGCCAAATGTAGACATCAGGAGTCTTCCTTGATCACTATCCAATTTATTTACTCAAGCAGGGCCTCTTACTTGAACCTGGAGTTTAACAATTAGGAATCTCACTAGCCAGCTTGCCTCAGTGACCCCATCTCTATTTCCTGAGCTCTGTAATTACTACTGGACTGTTTAATACACTATAAACTTATACAGGCAATGAAGATCTGACCTCCAGTAAGCACTTATCCACTGACCTGTCTTCTCAGACCCTATCCCTCATTTTTTTTTTTTTTTTTTTTTTTGGAGGTAGGGTTTCACTCAAGCCCAAGCTGACCTGGAACTCATTTTGTACTCTCAGGGTGGCCTTGAAATCATGGTGATCCTCCTACCTCTGCCTCCCAACTGCTGGGATTAAAGTCGTGCGCCACCACGTCCGGAATTCCCTCTTCTTTTTTTTAAGTTAGTTAATTTAAATATAAAAAAATATAAAGTCCAGACATGAAGCAGAAGTTTTCTTTGGAGAATAAAATATTGATTAGTATTAAAACTATGTTTTGGGCTAGAGAGATGGCTTAGTGGTTAAGGTGTCTGCCTGCAAGGCCAAAGGATTCCGGTTCGATTCTGCAGGACCCACATAAGCCAGATGCACAGGGGGAGGGAGGCCCATGCATCTGGAGTTCATTTGCAGTGGTTGGATATCTTGGTACCGCCATTCTCTCCCTCCCTCTCTCTGCCTCTTTCTCTCAAATAAATAAACAAAATATATAAAAACTATGTTTTAATATATTTTTTAAAATATTTTATTTATTTATTTGTGGGTAATTATCAAATGAGAAAGAGGCAAATAGAGCAAGAGAAGAATGGGTATGCCAGGGCCTCTAGCCACTGTAAACGTACTCCAAACACATGTGCGACCTTGTGCATCTGGCTTATGTGGGTACTAGGGAATTTGAAGCTGAATCCTCAGACTTTGCAGGCAATCACCTTAACTGCTAAACCATCTCTCCAGGCCTTAATCTGTTTTTTTTTTTTTTTTTTTCTTAACACCCTTTTATATTTTTTTTAGGAATAAAATAGAGGTAAAATAATCACGACATGTATTATTTCAATAGCTGGTGTTTATTTAAATCAGATTTGTTTAATGAAGTATATATTTTAGATATTTTTCCCATCATAGCTGGGAATACTTTTCAAATACTCAGGAGTCTTGAAATCCTCTTACTAATGTACTTTGATGTACTGTAATGACTGTAGATATTTAATGTTCAAGGCAATTGCTCCCAGATTTAGCTTCATATCCCTAGACAGTCACTATCTATAAAGGTAATTTTTTTTCCTCTTATAATTTGTGAAAACCCACAACAGACATGATCACAGGCTAAGCAAATTATGAGAAAATCAGCTAACAGTCAGATTTCCCCTTGATTCTTGTCTCTATTTCTTCCCATCTTGCTAGTAGGAGAAAAATTTCATTCTTGTATTTAATGTAATTCTATCCAGAATCATCTCCATGCTGTCAAGACACATTCAGCAAAAGCTAATGCCAAATTCTTACACTAGAAGATAGCGAGAGTATTTCAAATAAACTGAGATCACTGAACTATTTTCAATAAAGACAATCAAATTGAGGGTGTATTTTTTAGTTACAAAGTTGTCTTGCATTTAACATGCCAAGATAAATGTCAACTGCTTATCAGTTCCTCACAAATGAATGATTACATAAACACTTCAAAAAGAAAATTACTTTCAGAAAATTATCAAGCTAATATTTTCAATTACAGATGAATATTATTATACATGTTTTTTGCTAGAATACCATTGTAAGAAAGAACATCATTTGATAGTAACAGGAAAAATTGACTACATATTTTTTGCTTACTTTTCCTAAGTTAAAGCAATTCTTTTAATGCCAATGAATTCTAATGTATGTGGGCCCTATATAGAGCTTTTCAGGACAGTCATTATGTCTTGTTGGTTAGCACTGAAGCTATACTTTATAGAGCTATTCTTTGTTTTGGCTTGCTGATGCACTTATGCATAGTTCACCTTTCTCATACAAAGGGTGTTCAATAATAATTCCATAATTTTGTTTTCTAGTACCAAGTTACCTCAGTGCAAGATAGAGTATAAGTAACTCTTGGCATAAAACAATCTCAATAAATACTTTTGTCTATAAATAATCATCTATTACATAGTAAACATTAAAAGGGAGGACTTATATACTGTTGCACTCAGCTTCTTTGCTGGAGTTAACACCTGACCAGAAATAGCTTATTGGAGGAAAGGGTTTATTTGAGGCTTACAAACTCCAGAGGGATTACCATCAATGGCAGAAGAAGCAGCTTATTTCCATAAATCCAAGCAAAGAGACACCACCAACAACCAGCATCACAAAGCTGCCAGAGCTCCAACTGGATTCCATATACCTTAGAACTGGACCCAAGATCTACCACCAGTGGCATACCTCTTTCCCAGAGGACCTATACCCACTAGAGACTCAAGTTTCAAGGCTGAGTCTATGGAGCCATACATTCAAACTATCACATTCTGTTCCTGGCCCCTATAGACGCATTACCACAATGCAAATTGTGTTTAGTCCAACTTCAAAGGTCCCCATAGTCTTTATCAACTTTAAGATTGTAAAAAAGCCCAAAGTCTCATTTGATGCTCAAGACTGTCTCACAAATATAAGTCCTATAAAATAAAAGGAAGTTACATACTTCCAATACATAATGGTACAGATAACATTCCATTGAAATGAGGCATAACAAGCAGAGAATGGACCATTATGAATCAATAACTATCAGTTTATGTCCAACATTCATAACCAGTGATGACAGTCTGTGGATTTTCTAATTCCACCCCTCCAACTGGGCTGAGTTTTCCAGGGAAAACATTTATCCCTAGCCAACAGCGCTCTGTGGCAGAAATTATACATTCCTGTTATGCCCAAACATCCTCAGTTCTCTGCTGCAAACCTATGCAAACCTTCACATCTCCTTATAATGAATTTATTTGACCACTAATACTGTGACCTCATACTGCTTCACATGGCACTTAGCAGCAGCAGCTTCTGGAACCATGTGTACTTCATGACTGCTCAAATACATTCTTCATGCTTTCAAAACCATTACCAAGTAAGCAGCAACATAGCCAATTTTGTAATTGAAGGGAGAGTAAACCTTGACCTTGTATAGCAGTATATACCTTCATAATTTTTATTTTAAGTCAATTCCTTATAAAAAGAATTTATATTTATATGCATTGAGCTTTTCTTGGGTGCATTTTATCCTCAAGGAATCTTTGCCATTGTCATAATGCAAAGCATTTGGCCCACCTTTTTTGATTATAATTTATTTAACATTCATAGCTCAGTAACTTAAAACCACTCTCTATTCCAATAACTTTAAACTCGTTTGAATTTTTCCTGTGATAAACAGTACATTTTTTTATTTTTTTCTTTGCTTTTAAATACATACATACATACACACACACACACACACACACACACACACACACACACACGGGAGAGAGAGACATTCAAAGATAGAGAAGCAGATAGAGAAAGGGCATGCCAGAGCCTCCAGCCACTGCAAACTGCAAACTGCAAACTGCAAAAAAAAAAAAAAAAAATCCAGATGCTTGTACTACCTTATATATCTGGGGAATTGAAACTGGGTCCCTAGGCTTTTCAAGCAAGAGTCTTTACCACTAAGCCATCTCTCCAGTCCAAAATGTACATTTTTTTCACATCTTTCTGTTTTATATTCTCCACTAAGCACACTAGTCCATTACTTTTAAATTTAACCTTGATGAAACTCTTTAAGACTTGGACATAAGAAACCAACCTTTCTGCCAATACTCAAATTACAAAAAGACTCTCATTTATTTCCCCTTTAAAAGTTTATAACACAGTTATTTAGCATTTTCAAACTCTCACCAGAATAGCCAATCAAGCTCTGCTTACTTACTTGGTAAGGTTTCTGTAACCCAAAGTGCCAAGTCCTTCCACATTTCTCCAGCACAAGTTCCAAAAGAGAAATATTCACATGATAAGATTCATCACAGCAAAAACCCCAGTCCTCTGGTACCAAGTGACTCTTGCAGTCTGATTCTCATTGCTGGGATAAACACCTTACCAGAAGCAGTTTATGCAAAGACAGGGCTTACTTCAGGCTAACAAAATCTGGGGGAAGACCATCAATGGCATAAGATTCTGGCTCACTTCCCTAAATCCAAGCCAACAGAAACCACCAACAGCCAGCACCACAAAACTGCCAAAGCTCCAAATCCTCACACTATTGGGTTGGACTCTAAGATCCACCCCCAGTGACCTACCTCTTCCCAAGTAGGAATCTTCCCACTGGAGACTCAAGTTTCAAGCCTGTGTATTTGGAGTCATACATTCAAACTACTACTCATTCATATACTCCTATCACTACCTTTCTTATGATTACTTTCAGTATTTTAAAGGGAAAGCATTCAGAAAACTTAAAATATAACACTGAAATTTTCAGTGGATAGTATTTTAAATGATTATATTTATTGTATTTATTGTACTCTATTTCTATTAAAAAAAAAAAAAAACTAAATTTAGGTAGATGACACTTGAAAAGCTTAGGCAGGAGTATTGCCTTGACTTGAAGGCCATCCTGGCTATACAGACAGACAGACAGACAGACAGATAGATAGATAGATATAGAATGACACCTTGTCTCAAATAAAATCAACAACAAAAGTGACCCATATTCCCCAATGAGGAGGGTCCCTTCGGAGGGGTGAGGATAGGGAGGAGGCTACCAAAGGCACCAACATGAATGTAAAATTAAAATACATTTTTAAAATTGTAAAAAAAAAAAAAAAAAGAAAAGTCAGCAAAAGAACATTACAACATACTTTTCTTTTAAAAAATATCACAATTTCCTATTGTTTATACACATAGATTATGGATATTTAAGAAGAATCAACATATATTAACTGTGTGAAATAGTATATGCCATTATTACATTTTCAATTATGTATATAATGTACTATGGTCACATTCACACCCTATTGCCCATTTACGGCTATATTTTTAAATGATTCTAAGTATTGGAAATAACTGTATTTTCTAAAATAATGTGGGACAATACTTACCAGATTACAGGTAGAAATTTTGGGTTAAATACTTTCCAGAATCATAGCATGACAGAGTTGGAAAAATAGCCCAGGTTATGCTCAACTTTTAATTAACAAAATTTGACCTTATGTTCACTAAATTATCCAAGCATCTTAAAAGAAAAGTGATTTTTTAAGCCAACTTGAATTAATAAAACAATTCAGTTGACATTCCCCTTGTGATATGTGTGGTCCAATGCAGGGTTGTCAAACTTTATATAAAAGGCTAAACTTGTTTTATGCTTTTATGGCTGCTGGGTTTCAATAGAAATTATTCAGCATACCTATTTTAGACAACAGTAGCCCCTGAGACAACATCTCAGTAACAAATCTGATGGTTTACCCGGGAGTCCTCAAGATAACATGTTAAAATTGATTATCAGAGTTCCCAAAACAACATGTGAACAGTAAACCTCATTGTGTACAGGAGTCCCAGAGACAACATGTAAATAGTGAGCCTGACTGTGGACACAGGAGTCCCTGTGATAACACATAAACAGTGAAAATGGCTGTGGACACAGGAGTCTCTGAGCTTTCCTGAGCAATGCACTGTTCTGAATAATCACTTGTATATGTCTGCTTTCATTTTCCATTGTGAAAATATCACCCATGTATGTTCACATCTATGGTAAGAGTGTCTAGACTGGGCTGCTCTGGGGTGTTGATGAATACCTGCCAAGGATATGTGGGATTATCATCCTTTTCCTTGTTTTTAAAGTTCCGATGCAAAACTGATAAATGCATCCCATTCTGGTGGAAATGTGACACAGTGGATGACTGTGGTGATGGGTCTGATGAACCTGATGACTGCCGTAAGTATGCTGACTAAATTTTTCTCATATGGTTCCAACATTGGAATAACAATAACATATAATAATTTTAAAGTAAATATGAAAATAGTGCAAAGTTGTGATTTTGTCTTTAGAAACTGTCACATTTATAATGATATAATGACACAATCAACAAATTGTGTTAATATTTTGGGTACATTATTTTCTCTTACATTTGATTAATTGCAAAATAACTACAATGATTCACTCATTACTCAATAGTAATTAAAATGATTTTTGACTAGTAATAAAATTGTAAACAAAATGAACAAGTTTTCAGAATATTCAGAATTATTTCAGAATGAAATCTTCAAATGAATATTTCAGAATGATTGAAATCCTACCTTTAAGAGATACAAACTCTCAAATTTTGTCAGCATTAAAATTCTAAAATTTTTGAATAGACAGATATCTCCAATATTAGATTTTAGTCTACAGTTACTCAATGTCATGTCTTCTTAGCAGGTGCTATAAAATGTCCACAAAATGTGTTTTCTGACTGTGACTAGCATTGTTAGACACCACCAGTTTATCAATTGTTGGTAACCTAAGGGCTAATGGACAATCAGAAGGCTTTTCCTTGATAGCCTCGTTGGTTCACTCTATAGGTCACTCCACTACTATTCTGTCAAGTTGGAGATGCTTGCAGTCAATCATTGTAATTCCCTCTAAACCCCGGAGCAAGGTTGCCTTGTCTTGGCCTTGACAGTTGACTTCAGAATCCCTTGGCTGGCACTAAAGAGAAGCAGGGTAGCATCTGAGAAAGCTAGTTATTTACTTCTGTGGAACTTTTCAGCACCTAATTACAAAGCTGTTTCCCATTTTCTAGGTCATTACCTAGATGAGACATGTTCCATCTCTGGTTGCTACCAAGCCTAGTGGATAACAGACACTGAATCTCATATTCTCTTTATGTGTTTGAAAGCAGTAGGTAATGATTCAGTGAGCTTTAAAAGGAGAGTCATTGCTTTTTTAATATGTGTTTTGAAAATATTCAGTGATCTTTGATTTTTAAAAAACAGGTTTTGTTTTCAATCTGACAGGCCTATGAAACAAGTTTAATATTAGCCTGAATTGTTTTTGTCTTGAATTACTAAAGTAAATGGAATGTCAAAAGTATAAGAAATTAATTTGGTGAAAAATTTTAATTTCTTCAAAATCAAATCAACTCTCTCATGATATTGTTAATATAATAAATATAATTTCCTTTGATAATTTGTAGAAATGAAAAAGGAGAATGTAAGTTAGTCTTTATATTATGTTCAATTTACACACTACTCACTGTTCTCTAAGAAAACACCACCCTAATGGTCTTTGGCATAGTCAACATCACAATAATATTTTTTCTTTCAAAATATTTATAGCTTCTGAATTCTAACTGTATTTTTAATTTGACTGAAATTTCACACTTTAAATATAATGATGTAAAAATTTAATTAAAGGCAATACTGTAAGTTTTTCACAATTACATACTTAGGGAATATATACAGTTAAATATTTATGATTGCTTTAACAAGACAAAAAAGAGACAGCTGCTAAGAGCTTGTGTATAAACCTTATCCTGGATAAATGCAGATATTTTATTTACTTATTTGAAAAGTAAAATTATATATCATACTTGTATATTACATGTTTTATATTTATGACATACGGCATGTTATATATATATATATATGTGCTGAATGCTTAATTTAAGCCATTTAATATATATAATACCTTTTTGATTAAACATTTTTTGTTGTGATAAGCTAGTAAATATACATTCTCAGCACATGTCAAGTATACAATATATTGTTACTAACTATAGTAATAAAGTAATAAATCTCTGAACATATTGGTCACTTATTTCTTGTGTCTTATGGTTAGTATCTCTCTACTCTCCCTCTTCTATAGTCTCTGGCAACTACCATTTTCCTCTGGTCATATAAGTCTTCAGTTTTCAAATTTTACATATAAGTACAATAAAACAATATTTATCTTTCTATGCCTGGCTTATTTGACTACTCATAATGTTCTCTAGGTTCATGCAAATTGTCACAAATGAAATAATTTTCTTCTTAATGTAACTGAATGATCACTGAGTATGCATCTCTGACAAATCATTTTATCTATTCATGTATCTACAGGCACAGGTTGTTTCAACATCTAAGCTATCACAAATAATGCTGCAGTGAATACTAAAATGAATAAATATTTCAATATAATAATTTCGTTCCACTAAATTGCATGGTGCTATCTTTTCATTAATAAAATATTATGTATTTATTTTCTGAGGGGTGACATGCACATGACACAGAATGTGTCTAGAAGTTGAATGACCACCCCAGGTGTCGAGCTTGGCCTTCTAACCTGTTTGCTGTTAGGTATATTTGTTCACTCTGGTGTCCAACAGGTTAGTAGGTTCATGAGCTTCTGTTGCTATGATGTCCACCTTTATCTTTCCGTATATAGATAGATAGATAGATAGATAGATAGATAGATAGATAGATAGATAGAAAGAATTGCTGCTGCATCTAACTTTTACTTGGGTGCCAGTGATTTGAATTTTGACCCTCACATTTGCATGACAAGTGCTTTATCCACTGAGCCATCACCCTACTTTAAAAAAAAAAGCATCATACATGCTTTCCATCATGTGTGCTAATTTCATCATTAGTTTTGTTATTGAATTGATTTCCTTATATATTTGGAATATTAACTCAGCTTCAGGATATATGATTTGCAAGTATGTTGTCTGATCTTACAGATTGTCTCTTCAAGTATGATTGTTTCCTTTTATTTGCAGAAACACTTTAATTTGCTGTAAATTTTGCTTTTATTTGCTATACTTTGGAAGTCAAATCCATTAAAAAAATGGAAACTTTTAATGATACTTTCTTCTAGTGGCCCTTCATAAACATATCATCAATGACAATTCTACCAAACTCCTTCCATGACATAGCATCACCCTGATACTAAAACCAGAAAAAAGACAGAATCAAAAAAGAAAAAGAAGGAGAAGGAGAAGAATAAAGGAAGAAGGAAGAAAAGGAAAGAAGAAAGAAGGAAGTGAATGCTACTGATAACTATATTAGTGGCATTACCTTTGGGATCACTAGTTCATGAACATCTATTTGTAATTGAGCAGTTAAAACTTTGTTATAACTGTTTAAAAGTTACAGAGCAGCAAGAAATGGCTTGTGTGTGTTTGTGGATATTTAGAATTTATTTCATGCAGCTACATCATCACAATCATATCCAGTTCTTCTGAAAATACCTGGGATTCCTATCACACAATCATATAGTTGCAAAACTACATAGTACAATATACATAAATGTAGTGAAGGATGAGGCATCAGGAATCCTCAGACATTATGTTTGTAATCACATTTACTCTAATACTACTGTATACAAAAGACCATTTGAAAGACAAATCTGAAGGTCAGAGATGCTCCTACATGACTATATATACATATATATATGATTTATATATATTATATAATTTATTAATGGTCTTAATGTCCATTTTAGTGAGTTTGCATGTTTCAAATTTTATACTTATATGCAATGAAATAATATACCTTTCTGTCTTGCTAATTAAAAAACATTTATAATAGATTATGGGCATGCTAGGGTCTCTTATTGGTGCAAAGGAACTCCAGACACATGCACCACTTTATGTATCTGGCTTTACATGGGTACATGGGAAGCATACCTGGGCAAGAAGGCTTCATCAGCAAGCATCTTTGACCACTGAACATCTCCCCAGCCCATATGCCTGACTCTTTTGACTTTACATAATGCCCCCCCCCACACAGCAATGTGAAGGAGAAATTATTTTCAAACAATGAAATTAAAATTAAACCAAATCTGGTTTTGTACAGGTAGATGCAGTACACGTGTGCATGTGCACATTTGTTAGTACAGGTCATATCTGTGCATATGCATGTAAGCCAGAAGACAACCAAAGATGTTGAGCCTCATGAGTCATTCTTTTGAGATGTGATCTCTCATGGTTCTGCTATGGACCAAGTAGAATAGACTGGCTGAATGGTGTGCTCCAGGGATCTAACCTCTCTTCCCCTCCCACTACTGGGATCACATACTCATGCTGTCATACACAACTTTTTTGTTATTGGTTTAGTTTTTATTTATTTATTTGAGAACAACAGACAAAGAAAGAAAGAAGTAGTGAGAAAGAATGGGCACACAGGGCCTCTAAAGAATGAGCCCCCTTATGCATCTGGCTTATCTGGGCTACTGGGAAAAAACTGGGGTCCAGGCCTCACAGTCAAACACTTAACCACTAAGCCATCTCTCCAGTGCATCTGGTTTTATAGGTGGGTCTCACTCTGTTCCAGGCTGAGCCTCAAACTGGGTAGTCCTTAGGCCTCGGCAGTCAAACTCTTAACCACTAAGCCATCTCTCCAGCGCCCACAACTTTTTAAATAAAGTAGGTTCTAGTGTTAGAACTCAGGTCCTCCTCTTTGCAAGTGAACTACTTTACCAGCTGAACTACTCGAATAAAAGCTTTTTGTTTTAGTAAATTTTATTCCATAATTACATCTCGGTGCATTATATCCCTGAGTGGGGACACTATGTAAGGAGACAGGGACTAAGATTGCCATCAGTAACACCTGCCTGCTTTCTCTTCCAGCTGAATTTAAATGTCAGCCAGGCCGATTTCAGTGCGGAACTGGACTCTGCGCTCTCCCTGCTTTCATCTGTGATGGGGAGAATGACTGTGGAGACAACTCTGATGAACTCAACTGTGGTGCGTGACATGATGGAGGTTTCAACTAGACAGCAGACATCTGATGCTTAACTGATTATGTATACTATGTTTTAAATTCAAAACTAGGTCTCAGGTCAGATTATGTTGTTCCCTGTGTTCTAGATACACATGTTTGCCTGTCAGGCCAGTTCAAGTGTACCAAGAATCAGAAATGTATCCCAGTAAACCTTAGATGCAATGGGCAAGATGACTGTGGGGATGAAGAAGATGAAAGAGACTGTCGTAAGTCACTCAGAATGTCCTATGTTGTCTTACTTTTGACTCCTAATTAAAACTAGAATAAATTTGATAGTCTTCCCTTAATCATAGAGGGTAGAAAAATAAGATAATAATTAGGACAAATAACTATAAATTAATTAAGACACATTTAATAATTTCTGTATGAAAATAAACAGAAAGGAAAAATATAGATGATCTATAAGAGGTATCTGGAAATGATTATAGACATGTGAAAACTATATTCATCCATGTGATCCTGAAGAGAAAACAAACACAAAATTGTATTGGACTAGAAGGGTTTTCCCCCTAAATTGATTTTGCTTATATTAAATACAGGTCATTATATTTCTATTGATTATTTCTTAGACCAACACTATTTTAATTAAGGATTTCCTTCAATGAAATACATATTGAAATTATGATGAGAAATAAAACTCCTAGACAATATAATCCAACAGAATAACTTATCAGTCATAACTGGATATGTCTTGATGGTTACTTGTAAGAATAATAGTAATACTTTTGTCCTCTTTACTTTGTACTCCTATGTCTTGAAAAATTGAAATTACAATAAAAGGAAGGAAGACTATTCATACCATATGCATAGGAGGCAGATAAGTTTACATGTGTGTGCACATGCACGCACATGCAGGATCTGAAGAACAGAGCACCAGGTTTTGAAAAGAACTGCTGTCAACATTTCTCTCCTGCTGGAGTTTTATTTAAGTTCCCCAAAACTTTTATCGGTAAATAATGTGCAGCCATCCTGCAATGTGATTAAGGTGGTGCTCTCGGAATAAAGTCTGTACCAGTTCTTTATGGTCAGCCATTCTAGAAGTTGATCCATTAAACCGATGAGGATTTGTGATGTGGTTTACAGTGAGTGAGGCAGAACTCACCACTTCCTTCCCAATCTCAGCAACTGAGAGGTTTTATTTGCCCATTTATTTAATGTCTTCCAATTTTAGTATTTGATAGCTTAAAAAATGAACATGAATGAGCTCTTAATTTATTTGGAAAAAATATTCTGAAAAACTCTGATTTCTTTACTTTTAAAACTAATTTCCAAATATTTTACCAGTAGTTTTCTGAAAACCCTGATTTCTATGTATATATCATAACAGAAATGTTTTCCTTTTTTTTTTTTTTACTTCTAATGAAAAAGGTATTGAGAACACATTATAAGAAATTAAAAGTTAAACTTTATCACCAGCAAACCTTTTTAACGGAAAGATGATATTTAAAAAAAAAGTCTTAAGACAGTTGACTGGTGTATTCCTTTTTAGAAATAAATGTATCCTTTCTTCTGCAAAGTTACACGTTAATGGATGTTTTCTTCTTAAGCTGAGAACAGCTGCTCTCCAGACTATTTCCAGTGTAAAACTACAAAGCACTGCATCTCCAAACTGTGGGTGTGCGATGAGGATCCAGACTGCGCAGATGCCTCCGATGAGGCCAACTGTGGTGAGTGCTGCGGGCCTGCTGAGCTCATCGGAGTGAATTCATGTCCTTTGAGCTGTCCACTGGCAACACATTTGAGCACCATTCACATGCAACAGAGCTGAACATAAGAAACTTAGAGTCACTGTTTTACACAAAGCATAGACATGAGATAGAAATATAAACATGGCAAAGAAAAGGAAAAGAGACTCAAAAGCATTTGTTCCCTTTAAAAATGTTATTTATTTTCTTAACAATTTCATATACATATATAATGTATTTAGATAATACTCATCATCACTTTCTTTTTTCTATTTTTTTGAAAGATACAGACAGAGAAAGAGAGTAAGAAGCAGAGAGAGACTAGACATGCCAGGGCCTTTTCAGGCACTGTGAACAAATGCCAAATGCATGTGCCCCCTTGTGCACATGTGCGACATTGCGTGCTTGTGTCACTTTTGCATCTGGCTATAGGTGGGACCAGGAGATTTGAACAAGCATTCTTAGGCTTCGCAGGCAAGCACCTTAACCACTAAGCCATCTCTCCAGTCCTCTATTACTATCTTTTGTCCTTCTTCCACTCCTGCTGAACCCCTTCATTCCAACTGCCCCCCTTCTGCTTTGAGGTCATTATTTTGTGACCCAGTGAGTTTAACTAGAGTGGTTTACATGAGCATGTGTGAGGAATCTTTTATAGGAGCATGAGCAACTTGACAGTGACTAATTATATATATATCCTTCCCCCAACAACCATTACCTGCCAATGATAGCTCCTTGAGAATGGGTAACATCCTCACAATCCCCTCAACTATCCATAATGGAGTGCTGACTAGCCCAGTCTGGAGCATGTCATCCCAGTTGCTATAAGTTCATGAGTGCAAAGGCCATGCTATGTCTGTAAGACTGAGTTCTAAAGCATTCTTCATCGTGCTCTGACTCAAGCATTCTTTCTGTCCCCTTTTCAGAATGTAGTGTTCCCTATGGTAGGAGAGAGAGAGGTCCCATTTAGGCCTGATTACTCAATGGTCACTTATTCACAGCTCTTAGAACAATTATCAGTTTGCTCCACATTAACTGTTTCCCAGTGAAAGCAAAAACTTTTTTAACCAAACCAGAGAAGAACAATGATCTATGGGCATTAACATAAACACTTGAAGGCAGCTGGGTGGGTACAACATGCCCATTTACCTAAATAATATTAGTAGCATCCCTCTAGGGCTTCTGATCTTCTCAGCTACAGGGTTTTGTTGTTGTTGTTGTTTTCTTTTACCAGTTTAGAGTGTCAAACACAAATTTCTCCTGTGAGATGAGCCTAAAATTGAATAAAATAAAATGCTTGGTTATCCCCATAATAGTCATGCAAGTACTGCACTAGATGACATGTGTTGCCAAGCAGGTTGGTAGTATGGCAGAAAGAGTCCACAGCTGGGTAAGATGGTTGATGGCTTTTTAACTCTAGTAGTCTATATTTCCCCTTTCAACAATATAAAACCTAGCCAGCCAAGAGGAAGCTTCCAGCTCGGATCTACCATGATCTATGTTCTGAAACCAAAGATAGTGGGGTCTTAAGCAAAATGGTCTTCTACTAAATTCTAGTGGACACCTAAGAGCAGTGGCAATGAAACAGCCTGTATTGATTTGGGGGTTTCTGGTGCCTCCCTTACTCATTTGATTTGAATAGATAACAATGACCGCTTTCTTCTGAATTGGGAATATTTAAACTTAGGTTACTTTAAATTTTTCTTAGCATAGCAGAAATAAGGGATATATTTATTGTTTACTGTATCATATTCTATTTTCAAAATGTCTGAACTAAATGGAAACAAATGCAGGTCCTATTTTTTATTAACTTCATCAACATTTATTAAGTATTAATTTAGCCTGTTTTAGGGAAATATGATAACTTGGCATTGTACAAAAAGAGAAAGCTTTTAATCAAATAATTGATGGAAAGACAGAGTGTGCCAACTAAATACAGGACTTGTAGGTTTCACATTCAGAATTGCTTAAAAGCAATTATAAGATTCCATAGGACTTTTATATTTTATAGGGAAAATAAACTTTATGAAAAGCCTTGTGATTCCCTGGAATTCATTTTGCTGATTAAGTATGAGTCACACATGTAATCACTGGTAAAGCAATGGGACCTAGGCCGTGATTCTCCTAACACATTTCAAACATTGACTCTTCCATATTACTACTACTTTCCTTTCCTCCTTTTCCCATTGTCTTAGAATCTGCGTTTCATTCACATATATTTTTCTAAATATTTATTAAATAAATGTATTTGTTAGTGTGTGTTAAAAACTTCCAGGGTTTTGAAAAAGATATAATGAAATCATATTTACTGTTATTTTAAGGTTTTGCTCTTCCAGTCTATTATTTGGCACATAGTAGATATTAAGCTATCCATTATTTAAATTTTCTTTATATTACAGTAATTAAACAATTATTAGCAAATTAAACACAAAATATTTGATAAACCTGGGCTATGTACACCTTGTATGGAAGTTCATTTGAATCAGATATGACTACATCCAGAAAAAGGACTCTTACTCTAAAATCAATGCCAGGCCTATGATGGAGCCTGGAATGAGCCTGAGGGAAGCTTAGCTCTGGTACTGATGACAATAACTATGCCAACACAATTATTTATAGTTAAAGTCACTTATTTAGAATTTAATTAATTGGTAAGTTGTTCCAAACACACTTGACACAACTCTTAAGAAATGGTTGTTCCACAATTTCAAGGTAACCAATGGGAAAAAGATTTGTACTGTTATGCAGAAGAAAGTGTGATATATTGAATTCAGAAAGCAATATTGAGGTATTAGTATTTTGACAGAATATCTTTTCTTTTTTAATCAGTATTTTCTGCATTTATACATTGGTTAAAAGTTGATGTGGTGCATTCTGTCCACAAACAAATGGTGTGGACTTTCTCAAGCCCCTCTACCCTACAGGGCATGGCTGTATAACCAGGGTGATGGGTGGAGGTGAAGTTGTTGCAAGGAGGCTACTGGGAGTGAGAATCTAAAGGTTCTCCCAGACAATATCACTGAATGGGTCTCATATATTTAGAGAAGTGTGCTTGTGGTGGTTTGAATGTAATGAACCTATCACTTCAAGTGTTTGTGTTTTAGCTTCCTCTTAAGTCCCAGCATGTAGAAATCTGCTGGAGGAGGTGTGACTCTATAGGTACACCTTGAGTTTAGCCCACTGTGTGTTCAGAAAATGCTAGTACTTACTGTTCTCTTTCTGTGAGCCAGTTTTTTTTTCTCTACTATGGGGAAGCTTCCTCTCAAACAGAAAGCTTTCTCTTTTATAAGTTGCTGCTTGTCAATTTTTTGTCTGAGACAAAAATGCAATTGCTACAATGATAATGGACCCTCATGTTAACAGGAAGACCAAAGCACATCTATTCACACCTTTTCTGCAATATTGCTGGTTTGTGTTTACTTGCGTGGTCTGATATGCAGCCAGACCTGAAGCCATTGCTGAGTTCAGAGTATGGCAGAATCATATCCATTGAGCCCAGGCTTGCATATAACTATAAGACTCCATTTCTCCTTAGGGACTGTCTGGTCTTACTTTTCTGCTGATATATTATGCTTCTTGGACACAGATTATCTCTGAAGTACACCTACCAGCTCTCTAAGTGAGCTAGGTATCCTTACTCATGCTTATCTATCATGTTTAATATCATAGCCAGATAGATTTGGGTGTGTGCATCATTTCTGTGCTTAGTACTTCTGCTGTATCTCATATCACCCTGTATTCTGAGGACAGGCCCAGCTTAACTTTTCACTTTGCTTCCACCTCCTTTTATTTTTCTTTACAGAAATCACAGGGACCTGAAGCTTTCTTCTTTTTCTTTCTAATGGAACCCTCCAAATCATGCCCTACTCAGGGTTTAGGTGGCACTTACTCAATTGTTAGAATAGCAAAATAGCTGTGGAGAAATGTGGCCCATACAGGAGAGAAATGAGAAGCATATTAGATCATTTTTCTAGCTTGATTTCCATCCTATATGTATTTTAACCTGGATGATTTATTTTCACAAAAAAGTACTTAGCATTCAAAGGAATTATTTTCTTGCAATGTGATATATACCTGCTACTGGAGTCTGTGACATTGAAAATCTAATTCTAAAATGTAAATACATAATTACATTGTTCTACACTATGTCATAAAAACCATGTATACATATGCTACCATCATTTTAACTGAAATATTTTCCAAATAATAATTTACCTTTTAATGCGTTTCTAAATGTTTATGGAAGTTTTAATAAAAATAAATCACTTTTTAAGGCTTATTAAAGTAAGGAAACTATTTTCCATGCCCCCCAAACTTTTATTAAATCAGTAATATTTTAACAGTTATTGTGTTACTATATTTCACGCTATTTTTGTTTTGTGTTTTTCATTCATATTTGTGAAACTCAATCTTTTATCCATTTTTCTTTTAGAAACATTTGCTTCTGTGAATATATTCTGTGAATATATTTTTGTGTGTATATGTGTAAGAGAAAGAAAAGAAAGAGAAAGCAAACCCACCTCTTTTGTACTGGAACATTTTGTTTCCAACAAAGCACTTGAAGGAGAACATATTGTGTGAATGGGTCCAGGAAATGTCGTCCTAGCTTTTATACAAAGAAATGAAAATATTGTATGTGAAACACTAAGTTTTCCTTGTAGAATGAAAGTCTTGCTATTTTTTCAAGCTTTCATGCATTCCTTTCAGTGACTTCCAGGCACTGTCTCTCATCCAAACAGAACACAATTATTTGTTGATACTTCATGTTTTAAATATTTTTTTCTCTCTGGACAGTAAGAGCAAACCATTAGATTTAAATTGTGTTGCATAAGGCTAACAATAAGCCCACAAAATGAGTCCAAACTCTGGATAGATCTATAGTCAGAACCAGAGGAACAAAAACATTTCTGCCTATAGAGTTTAAGATGAATTCAAAAAAATTAAATTTGTTGCAATAAGCAAGCCCAGTTTGTATAGTTCAACTTTTGAGAAGATAGTGAGTCTGGTATTTCATGGTCTATGATATTTTTTGTTTGAAAAACTTCATCTTTGTCACACTGATTTTATTATCTTTTGTCAAACATACTTGATTCTTTAAAAGTAAAAGTAATAGCATTTATACACATGTCCACAAACTTGGTTGAATATTTATACTAGCATATGAAAAGAATAAAATAATTTATAGGTAAAAATAGAAAAAAGCTAATAAATATAGACCTCTAAGAAATCTGCCTTTTATAAGGTAAGACATTACTTTGGTTAATAAGCTACTAGTATATATGAAATTCTTCAAATATCACTGGGGTTAAAATTTTTCAGGGATTATTCTACCATTATTATGTTCAAAAGTGTGTTTTTTTTGGGGGGGCTGGGGGTTGAGGCAGGGTCTCACTGTAGCCTAGGCTGACTTGAAATTCACTATGTAGTTTCAGTCTGGCCTCTAACTCAAAGCAATCCTCTTACCTCTGCCTCCCAGGTGCTGGGATTAAAGGTGTGCACCACCACACCAGGCTCAAATGTTCCTTTTCTTTTCTTCTTCTTCTTCTTTTTTTAATACCATGACTGTATCATTGTGTATTACTGAGCAGAAAAAAAAATAAAATTATGAAGGAAATTTCTTGGTATCAGGCGACCAGAAGCCAAACCAGGTGAAGGACAGGAAGTTTAAAAGTTTATTTACCCCAGTGGACTGACATCTCGATCATTCCACAATGGCCCCAGCCCTAAAGTTATGTTTGTAAGCGAATTTATTTTTAAAAAAGTGTATACTGTCTTCATCAGCCCCAGATAAGGCTTATAATGGAATTTCTACAAGTATATATAGGGCTGGAGAGATGGCTTAATGGTTAAGGTGTCTGCCTGTGAAGTCTAAGGACTTGTGTTTGATTCTCCAGGTCCCACGTAAACCAGATGAACAGTGACACAAGTGTGCAAGGTTTCACATGCACACAAGGGGGTGCACACATCTGTAGTTCGATTGCAGTGACTGGAGGCCCTGACATGCCAATTCTCTCTCTCCCACATAAAAAGGCAGTCTGTTGGGCCTACCTCAAAAACACTAATGCATGTATGTGGCAATTAAACAAGAGGGTTACAAAGATTACAATGTATCAGTTTGGCAAACAAATATTAATTAAAAAGTTAAACCTGGCTGGGTATGGTGGCACAAGCCTTTAATTCCAGCACTCAGAGGCACAGGTTGGAGGATCACCTTGCGTTGAGGGCCAATTTGAGATTAAATAGTGAATTCCAGGTCAGGCTGGGCTACAGGGAGACCCTACCTCAAAAAAAAACAAACAAAAAAAAAAAAAAAAAAAAAAAAAAAAAGAGTTAAACCTGCACTAAACTGCAAGGAGGGCCAGGGCAGACTTCCAGTTTATCCTGCCTCATAGCTTTTCATAGCTCATGCTTTTGACTACAAAATGAAAATTTAAGTCATTTGTTTTGAACCCCATCATTCTGTGGATCAGCTATGTGCAGCATACAAAGTGTGATCTCTAATAAATGGCTTTCAAACAAAATTGTATTTGTGCATATAAGCACAACTGCCTTAAACCATTTTGAGAATTCAAGGATTGTCTTATTTCTATTATGAAGAGTCTACCAACTTCTAGCCATTAACACTCTGGAACATATAATAAAGAGAATAAAACAACTATTTTAGAACCTAGCTAAATCTTTTACTGATTTTGTAGTTTCTATACACTGAATAAGCAATACAGAGATACTGCCTTATTTATTGATGAAGGTGTAACATATTTGAACTAATAAATTACTAAAATAAATATTAAACCACTTTATATGTGGAAAATGACAAGTGAAAAGAGAGGTGATATGAGCTACAGTTGTTACAGGAATGGCACTGTAATACTGAGAGAAGCTGGGCTGTGGATAATCTTTGAATCACTGTGACACTGGTCTTTAAGTCTGTAGTTCATGTCCAAATTTAGCACATAATTGAAAAACACTGACAATTACAATTAACTATTTATCAAGACTTACAGATATGAAGAAAGGTAAGAATATTCCTGGTGCAAGAAGATTTTTCTCTGAGGTGCCAAGAGCACACATCTTCTCCTCAGTTAGGGCACAGATGACAGATCAAAAGACAAGTACACCCGAACCAGTTTTGATGAACCAATGAGCTTATTGAGGTTACTTACAGTGCACGTTGATGGACTGCTTGCTTACATGGGCAAGGGATGAATCAAAAGCAGCTGGCATCACCAAACTTCCCAGTGTAGGTGATGACTCAAGGAAGCTGTGTTTGCAGCACACTCCACCACACAGCACCACCCAGCTCAATCAGAAAGTCTCCTCTACAAAACTGTGCCTTTGTCTTTATGTATCCTTTGAGTGGGGTCTTGCAACTCTTTCCAAAATTGTTGACTTCCTGAGTCTCTAGAACTCCCTGCCTACCTGCCTCAGGGCAGTTTCAGGTTCTAACTAGTAAGTTTCAGGTCTTTTAGCCTTGACTTCCTGATTCAGAGCCTCCTTTCTCTCTTCAGGAGAATATTTCAATTTGGAGGAACCTTCTACACAACAGGTCCCAAGCAAAAAAGACCAGGGGGAAAAAAATCTCTCTTACATAAACATCCTTGGCTCAGGTACACTTATATGAATTAGGCAACCAATTAGACTGAATTTAATTTGCACATTCCAAGACATATGGAGGATCTTGATTGGTTGTTGTGCCTAAGAGGACCTCTGCCTCCTAAAGCCCCCAGATGCTCAGCCAGGAAAAGAGTGAGAAAGAATCAGAAAGCTGTATCTGCTGCTTTGTGGTGGTGTACAAAGCTGTATCAGACTGCCTTTGGGCCTGTGTCTCTAGCTGACTACCAATTAATAAAAAGCTATCTTACTGTTAATCCATAGCACTGTTTGAAATAAATATCAAATATCTCATGTACTAGATTACACACATGACAGTAGGTTACTATTTAGACTTAATAAGGTTTAAAATATTAAGCATCAAAATAATATTTATATTTCTCTATGTAGTGTCTTAGAAAATACTATCCACAGAATTTTCCATGCTTTGACCTAAAGTAGAAGTTTTAAAAATATTCTCCAAGGGTAAGAAAAAATTATCTCTGGGACCTGTGGTTTCTCTCCCCTGTGAATCATATTGATCATAAATTATGTTTCCTTTCCCATTCTATGTCCCCGGAGTCATATAACTTTTGATTTGGTATTTGATTTTTTATGGATATGTAAGGAAAAGGATAATAAATATAAAGGAATGGTATTTATTGAAGTTGATGTAATTTTACTATGTTTAAAAACTGTATTTTTAATTAGTAGTATCTGGATTATATCATTATCTCGGATAAATTAATATAAGTTCAAAAGTTAATCTAAACTAAAAAGTTATAGACTATATACATATGTGCTAAAGTATTTTAGTATCCGTTCATCAACACAAATGTGAAATTTAAAGTAAATGTGTACTAATTTGTGTCAGCTTAGTAAAAATTCTTTTAGTAATTTAATGTGATAGAAACTCTGATTAAATGTTCAGTGGTAGACTTAATGAAAATCCCATATCAGAACCCTAGGAACTCATTTTTTTAAATATTATGAATTAGTTAGCATAACATTTTAATTAATTCAGTGATTGAATGTGAAATATCTATTTTAACTCAAATTCATTTTTGTTTTAATTTTCTCTGTTTCCAAGTATATTATACTGAAAAATATACTTTTTGACTTAATAGTGTGAGTGGCTCCAGATCTTCTCTCACTATGTATAGTAATT
This sequence comes from Orientallactaga sibirica, assembly GCA_036365145.1. Classification (NCBI taxonomy): domain Eukaryota; kingdom Metazoa; phylum Chordata; class Mammalia; order Rodentia; family Dipodidae; genus Orientallactaga; species Orientallactaga sibirica. The sequence goes on from JAEOAD010001656.1 coordinate 564,975, forward strand.
ATATGATACTAGGCTTAAACAGGGCAGAAATTCTCTCCATGCAGAGATTACAACCTGCCTCACATTGTCCAGCTTAAGTGGTTTCTAGGAATCTTTCACAGTTTTATGGCCCTCTATTTCCTATATCTGTCATACTTCCAAAACAATTAACATATGTATAGCCAAATTTGTTAATCCAGCAGGAAAAAATGCCCAAATGGCAGGAAAACCTTTCAGCATTCTTCTTTTAGATCCACTCCTTTCCAAAGAATCAGAATTTTTCCTATTATTCCCATGCAAAACATCTGGTCCATCATTAATGGTGATAATCTTTCAAATAGTTGCAGCTAATCTGCTCCAGTCTTTGGACTGTTGTTCACACTTCTTTCTGTAACAAACTTTGATCTTTCAAATCCTGCTCTATATTTTTGTCCACCGAACACACCAGTACATTACTTTTAAGTTCAACTTTGCTTATGTCAGGACACAGACTGAAAGTAGCCAGAATATCTCCTAAAGTGCCTCTATCCCAGTTATCAATAAAGTCCTTTCTTTTCCTTCTTCTCTTTTGATACCTAAGAAGCTGAGCCTCAACAATTCACAGTACTCTCTACAATGTAGTCTTTCAAACACTCCCCCAAATGTCTGATTAAGCTCAACATCCCTAGTCCAAAGTTCAGAAACTTCCCATATTCCTTTTTACAAGCCAGTTCAAAAACTCTAAAAACCACATGATCTACCTCATTACAGCAAGGACTCAACTCCTGGCACTAATTTTCTATAGCAGTTAGCTTCTCATGCCTGGTACAAATATCCAGCCAGATAACACTTATGGAAAGAAAGAGTTTATTTCTGCATTACATTCTTGAAGGGAAGTTTCATCATTGTAGATAAAGCATGGTAAGTATAGAGAGCATGGTGTCACATCAGCTGAGAATGCAAGTGAGCTAGCTAGCACCTGGCAAAAGGACTGGATCTCTATAGTGTCAAGACCCACTCCCAGTGACACAACTTCTCCAAGGCTCCACCTCCTTAAAGGCTCTGCCATTAAGTATGTGACTCGGTCGCAAATACATGAGTCTATAGGAGATATTTCACACAAATAATAATCATTTCTTGATGGACAGAATAAAGAATAATAGTCATATTCTGATTTTTAGATCAGGTATTTTATTCTTTCTGAAACTTTTCCATGGATGCTATGTCTTTATGATAGACTTGTTTGTAGTATTTTATAGGTGAGACAATAGTCAAGATTTTGTCATGTATGTCATTAACATTTATTTCCTGATAATATGGTTATTGTATATATATGGAGAGACACTGAGAGACAGCAAACATCAAATATATTTTAGAGGGGGTTAAAGGTATTTTCCATACTCTAGCTTTGTGCATTACATTAGCCATTTAAGCAATTATATATTTTATAAAATATTTTATTTATAAGCAGAGAGAGAGAGAGAAAGAAAAAAGAGAGACAGACAGAGATAGAATGGGCACACCAGGGCCTCCAGTCACTGTAAATGAACTCCAGATGAATGTGCCTTTTTGTACATCTGGCTTTACTTGAATACTTGGGAATTGGATCCAGGCCATTAGACTTTTCCAGAAAGCACCTTAACCACTGAGCCATCTCTCCCACCCTATAATGTTTTTTTTTTTTTTTTTTTTTTTTTTTTTTTGGTTTTTGAGGTAGGGTCTCACTCTGGTCCAGGCTGACCTGGAATTAACTATGTAGTCTCAGGGTGGCCTCGAACTCTTGGCAATCCTCCTACCTCTGCCTCCCGAGTGCTGGGATTAAAGGCATGCGCCACCACGCCCAGCTCCTATAATGGGTTTTTAAATGATGTTTGAATTGTGTTCTCATTCAAAAGTTTCTCCTAATATTAACAAAGAGTAAATAAATTATGGATTCTAGAAGAAAAAATTAATTCTAAGACTAATTTTATAAATTAGTCTTTTTAAATTATTCTAATTAATCTAGATGAGCAAAAGTTTGATCAATATTTTCATATGAGCAGCAACTGAGCAAAGAATACTAATCACACTGATTTTACTTATTTGAAGTGTGGATTGCTAAGCTTTACCATGCAGAAAAGAAGTTTATTTGTACTTTGAAGTATTCCAGTTTACAGAAAATTTAATAACAACAAAGAATTCCTTTCTTTATATTAGGAAACTTGTAATTTATTGCAGACCTTGAATTGTCCATATCCATTTTTGGAAGATACAGTGAAGTCTTTGCATTAAACAATGTGTTTGTTGGCTCTGAAACAAGTACAAGAAATGAACATACTAATAATTTCTAGTTTAGAATAATTAAATCCAAAATAATTACATATGTATCCAAGAACTCTGATTTTCTCTAAGAGCTATTGGTGCAGAATGATGATGGTCTGTCCATGCCAAACTTATATTTCAATTACTTTTTTTTTTCAGTTTTCACAGCCAGAATTTGCTTCTCTGTAGTACAAAGTAATCTACTGTTTTTATTTCTTGGCTCAGTAAAGTGACTTAACAATTTTCAGCATCTTACAGACAGAAGGAAAGTTTTCATAGAATATTGTTGATTGAAATGGGATGTATTACTATGCTGCAATGGAGGAAAAGGCATGCAATGGCAAGGATACTTAGTTTCCTATGTAAATAAAACATATATTGTTAGTTCGTTGACTCTGTAGCATCAGGCTAATGCAGGCTTACCTGTTTGATCCCACTCCTCATAAAAAAGTAATACAAGGGCTGGAGAGACGGTTTAGCAGTTAAGTCACCTGGTTCCTAAGCCTAAGAATGCTGGTTCCAATCTCCAGCAGTTCCAATATCCAGGTCCCACGTTTAGCCAGATGCAAAGTGATGCAAGGGCGCAATACTGCACTTGACCACAAGGGGGCACCCGAATCTGGATTTTGTTCACAGCAGCTAAGAGGCTGCTGGTGCACCCATCTCTATCTTTCTTCCTCTCCCTCTCTCTCTCTGTCTCTCTGTGTGTCTCTCAAAAAAAAAAAAAAAAAAAAAAAAAATAATAAAAGTCGAGATAAAATCTTTAGTACATAAATTAATTACAATTTCCTCTTTGGGTTCTTTGTCATAGAAAATTTGAATTAACATTGTCTTATGGATAAAAGTTCTTTGTATGAAGACTCTTAAAGTTAATTATTTTACCATCATACTCCAGCCAAAAAGTTGAATGTTTATTTTTCTCTCTATGTGGCTGATGCTTTCTATTCTGTTATTAGTCTTTGTCGCTCTCCTCTGAAGCCTTCCCCAGGTCTGTGCTTGAGAAGTAGTATGGGGATGATAAGCCAACAATCTGGCTGTTCTCTACAGCTATCAGCCAGCTTTTCATTATAACTTTGCATTGGATAAGAAGCAAATGAAACCAGTGCTCATTATGTTTTCTCTGTTATGGGGGTGTCTCTGGTGGCCTCTGTTCTGGACCCCAATGGTAATCTTGTTCCCTAAACAAAGGAATTTGGATAAGACATGGTAGTAGAATATACACTCAAGACAACGAATGGGCCAAGACAACCCGCTATAGCCCTGATCCTGACAGCTGTGGCCATGGGGCTTACACTCCACTTCTACCTAGTATCTCTTCTCTAACTTCCTTATGGTGGACACTTCCAGGAAATGGGTTTCTTTTTTCAGAGTCTCATTATACTCAAAATTCAACCTGTTCTAAGTAGATGTATAAGGTCTAAAGACATGTATAAGGGTTCAAGTACTGTAAGTCTGAAAAGTTAACTATGCAAAAGGATAAAATTAGTTTGTGTATACTCCCTTCGTGAGGAAATTCCTGAAGCTAGTTGTAGCTGGCCTGCTTATACCTATATTGTTGTTTTCATATCCTATTTCATGGAACAATGTCTTTATTATCTTTATATTCTATTTTCATAAAAGTAAGCTTGTTCATGTAGAGTGACTTATTGTTATTTATGTCCTGTTTTAAGGAAACCATTGGTCAGTCCTTCCTAAATCTAACATCCTGTATAACAACCTTAGCATTACCAACTTCTGTGACCCCTCTGCAGCCTGCTTATAAAGATTTCTACATATGTTCTCTCTAGTTTTCAGCATCTTATATTTAAGCACTGCCATATTGTTGGCTTCTTAAAGGTGTGAATTTCCTGCACCCCCCCATCAACACTCCAGGTTCTTGAGTGCTTGTTCAGTACATCTGCTCAGATACACCCAGTGCCAGTTGTGGATCTGCCCCAGTAACTACTTGATAAATGTATAAGTTTCATGTTTTGAGTATATTTCTCTCATATGTCTCAACTTTGAGATGCTTATGTGTAGTTTTATAATCTTTATTGAACACTGCCTTCCCACAAAACAGCTCAAATGTGTGATTTTGAATGCTGTCAAAATTGGCTTAAATTTCTAGCAGGCTTCAATATTTTTAAGCTCTCATCTAACTGTCAAGCTTATATGTGTGCTGTATATCCTCATCTGTGTAGGATAGTGTGTTGTGGCAGGGTTTCATCAGTTTCAGGATGCATCCATGAGCTCTGGAATTACTAGGAGCAGAGTTCCATTCTCAGTGCTAACATTTATGCATCTGGCAGATTTATTGACGTCTCCACTACTTTTCTTTTTCAATTTAAATGGATGTAATACCTTTGGCCTTAGAAAGATGATGGGAAGGTTATGAGAAATATATAAATAGCAAGCACACAATATATCTTAAAAGGGGTTTTATTGGATTATAGTAATTATAGAAAATATTGGGTTTCACTGTAATAATTTCATAATGAATTAACATCCCTCTTGTTACTCTACCTTGCCTCTCATCCCCCCCAACTTAGTCCCCTTCTCCTTCTACTTTCACATCTTTAAAAAAAAAAAAAGCATACAGATGCTTTCTATGAGAAAAAATGCCAAAGCCATCCTTTTGAGTCTAGTTTATTTCTCTTACCATTATGATCTTCACCTTTGTTTACTTTCCTGAAAACAATTTTCATTCTTCTTTGCTGGTGATTAATACTGCATTTTGTCTAAATAATACAAAATGGCATTATATCCTGTTTTGACTATCTTATGCTCAATACTTGGCACTGATGTAGGTTAAAACACTCATTTAGTCATTTGTAATTAGAGAGAAGGAAATGCATTAGTGTTTTTAATGAAATAGATAAAATTTTGACAAAATAGTAGACTGGTTCCATGAAATCTTGCATTTCTTAAAGTAAAAGATAATTAGGATTGAGTTTATAATTTAAGATAAAATATATTCAGTATAATAATAAATGTTAAAGAGATGTGGCTTTTATGAATGTTCATGCTTATGTTATGCAGCTTTACAAAAATCTGATAAACACACCTCTGTATATGGAATGTACAGTACATTTCCATGTAGATGGTTTGTTTGTGTTACACTTTTACTGAGGTAAAATTGGAAAGTATACAATAAAATGTTTTTGTGATTGTAGGTCAGTGTACACTGAAATAATTTCAATCACATAGTAAACATTTTATTTTGTCTTTATTTTCTTAAGGTTGAGAATTACCAGTGTTAATATTTATGTTTTAATTTGTTTATATTGTTGCAAATGTTTTATCCATTTACTAATTTTTTGTTATTTGGATTCATGTATGTGTGTATATTTTTATTTTTATTTTTATTCTTACTTTTACTTTTATTTTTATTTTTATTTTTATTTTTATTTGATCTCATGGAGCCAAGTTGGCTTTGAACTCAGTTTGCTACTATATAGCTGAAGATGATCTTGAACTTTTTATCATGTATTGCAGTCAGCTTCATGTTGTTGGAACAAACATCCAACCAGAAGCAGTTTATGGAAAGGAATTGTTTATTTAAGGCTTACACATTCCAGGGGAGCACCATCAATGATGGAAGAAGCTGACTGATTTCCATAGATGATAGTAGAGAGACATCACCAAACAGCCAGTACCACAAATTGTCTGAGCTCTAACTGATGTCCACACACCTTAGGTCTGGACTTCAAAATCTGACCCCAGTGACACGCCCCATGAAGCCGTGATCTGCCTACTAGGGACTCAAGTAGGAAGTTTAATCAAACATGCATGAGTCTATAGGCCAAACATTAAAACTACCACATCATGTTTTTGCTACTACCCAAGTACTGAGTAGTAGAACTGTACACTACCATGCCTGATTTAGATAATATTTAGGGTTTCAAGCATGCCTGGCAACCAACTAAATAGGATGCTATAATCCAGCACCAAGTTCCTGTTTTAGAAGATTATAGATCAAAGGGAAATGAGGACACATGAATCAGTCTGTGCAAACATGGTCAGGTGCCTTCCTTAGGAGTAAATATTGGATTATATGATAGATTTGTTTAATTTTATAAAATACAAAACTAATTTCAAAAGTGTGCATAACAATTTCATGCTCAAGAGTCTATTTCTTCCATATCCTTGTCAATATTTGATAATTTTAAATTATTGTTAGCTTTAAATGCTTGTCTTTATGTCTTTCTAATAAGAACAAGGAAATATAAATTGTAGTTTTAATTGTTAAGTTTAATGACATGATGTTTAATATCATTTTATCTTCTTGATAACTATCTACATTGAGTGAGGAAGCATCTATTTGAATCACTCTCCCCTTTATAGACTTGCTGAAATACTTAGTTTGTGTACTTGAGCAACCAATTATTTATGTTACTTTTCTTTTTAATTACACATACAAATTAATGGTTTAATTTCCTGGGCTACTAGGGTTTTGTTTAGGAAGTCTTTCCCCACCACTATATTGTTGAGAGTGCCTCATAATTTTTTTTTCCAGTAGGAGAAGATCTCCAGGTCCTATATTGAGACCTATAATCCCTTTGGACTTGATTTTTGTATTTATGGAGAGATGAGTGGGTCTAGTCTCATTTTTCTGCATATGGTCATCCAATTTGTCCCATACCATTTATTGAAGATATTGTCTTTTCACCAGTCTACATTGTTGGCACCTTTGTCAAAGAGTACAGCTTACTTGAACTATGGTCTGAGTCTTCAATTCTGTTCCATTGGTCTCTGTTTCTGTTTTTACGCCAGTACCATGCTATTTTTGGTACTATTGCTTTGTAATATAGCTTTAGATCAGGTATGGTAAGAACTACAGAGATATTTTTATTTTTCCCCTGAGGATATGTTTGGATAGTTGAGGCCTGCTTCCATTCCATAAGAATTTTGAGATCTGTGAAGAATGATGCTGGTATTTTTATTGGTATTGCATTAAATCTATATATTGCTTTTGGTAGAATTGCATTTTCACAGGATTAATTCTACTTATCCAGGATCATGAGAGGTCTTTCCTCCTTCTCAAGTCCTCCTCAAATTCTTTCCTGAGTTTTTTTTTTTTTTTTTTTTTTTTAATGTTTTCATTATATAGGTTTTTCACATCCTTGGTAGGTGTTATTCCATGGTATTTAATTTTTTCTTGTTGTGTTGAAAATGGGACAGCCTCACTGATTTCTTTCTCTGTATTTTTGTTCTTTGCATATAGTAAGGCTAAGACTTTTGTGCATTGATTTTGCATCCTACTATTTTTCTGAAGGAATCAATCACATGCAGAAGTTTTGAGATGGAGATGTTCAGGTCACTTATGTAAAGGATCATGTCATCTGCAAATAGAACTAACTTGCCCTGATTATTCTTCCAATTTCATTCATGTCTGTTGTGACCTCTCATTTCTGATTTTGTTAATTTGAGACTTCTCTCTTTTTTTGCCAGTGGTTTATCAATCTTGTTTATTTTTTCAAAGAACCAGCCCTTTGTTTCATTGATTTTTTAAATTGTTTTCTTAGTTTCCAATTCATTAATTTCTTTACTGATCTTTGTTACTTCTTTCTGTTTGGAGCTCTTAGGGTTGGATTCTTCTTGTTTGGCCAGTGCCTTTGGATGGAAAGTTAGGTTATTAATTTGCGATCTCTTAAGACTGCATTCATTGTGCCCCATGAATTTTGGTAGGTTATGTTTTCATTATCATTCAGTTCTAGGAATTTTACAATTTCTTTTTTGATTTCTTCCACAATGCATTCATTGTTTTAAGGTGTGTTTTTTAGTCTCCAGGAGCTGGTGGAGTTCTTGATGAGTCTCTTGTTGATTTCTAACTTTAAAGCATCATGATCTGACATGATGTAGGAAGTTACTTCAATTTTCCTGAATTTATGGAAGCAAGCTTTATGGCCTAATGTATAGTCTGTTTTGGAGACGGTGTATTCTATAAAGTTGGGGTGGAAAGTTCTGTAGATGTCCATTAGATCTAATTGATCTAGGTGTTGTTGAGCTCTATTATTTCCCGATTGATTTTCTGCTTAGATGATCTATTGATGATAGTGAAGTATTGATGACTCCAACTATTATGTTATTGGTGTTTATTTATGTTTTGTTGTCAAGTAGGTTTTATTTTATAAAGTGTGGTACACCTATGGTTGACACATAAATATTTATGATTGTGATGCTTTTGAGTTGGATCATTCCCTTGATGAGTAAGAAGTGGCCATCTTTGTCTTTTTTGATTACTTTTGATTTGAAGTCTATAATACCCATAAGCCTGCCCCCAACAATACACTGCCTCCAAGAAGCATTAGTTCCAAATCTCCATCAGTTGGGAACCCAGCATTCAGTACACCTAAGTTTATGGGGGAAACCTGAATCAAACCACCACACTTGTGTTTTGTACTTTTTTGAGTCTGGTCTGTTTTTGGTTATTATGAACTCCTTGTTGGTTCTTAAGATGGGCTGTTTGATTCTTCTGTGTGGAGTAGTCCCTCAAGTATTCTCTATAGGTTTGGCTTTGTGTTCATTTAATCATATACTTGACTTTTTTCATGGACAGTTTTCCTTTCACCATCTATTATGAGGGATACTTTTGTTGGGTAGAGTAGCTTGGGTTGGAAGCCATAGTTTTAAGTTTTTAGGGTGTTCCGTACCAGGCCATTAAGGCATTCAGGGTTTGCATTGATAAATCTGAGATAATTATGATGGGATTGTCTTTATCTGTGGTGAGTTGTTTGTTTCTTGCTGCTTTTATCACTCTCTTTATTTTCATTTTTCACAGTTTTTACTATGATGTGCCTTGGAGAGTTTCTTCTTTAGTCCTGTCTGTTTGGTGTTCTGTGGGCTTCTTGTACCTGGATGGGCCTCTCTTTTGAGAGATTGGGAAAATTATCTTCAATAATTTTGTTGAATATGTTCTTTATACCTCTGACCTGGATTTCCTCTCTTTCTGGTATACCCATAATCCAGATGTTTGGTTGTTTTAGGGTATCCCACAGCTCCCTCATATCTATCAGTTTACTCAATTTTTTGAACTTAGCAAAGCTTTTGGACTTCTGATCAATTTCTTCTGTCTTGTCTTCCAGGCCAGAGGTTTTCATTCTGGGACTGAATTTCAATTGGTTTCTCTATGATTTCATAGGAGGCTTCCCCTCTGGGACTAAGCATCCTTGGTGGAGATCTCTGTTTTTTGACTTTCATTGACTTTTTTGTATTGTAGTCTACATTGAAGAAAGTTTTTGTCCTTTTAGAATCTTCAGCAGGTATTCCTTTTTAAATGTGAGTCAGTTTGGTGTACAATGGGGTTATAACCACAGATGCACAGATTGTGGAGATTGCAGGTATATCAAAGGTACCTGGGGAACTGGAAGCTCTGGCCTATTTACTCCACTTGCATATACTCTTCAGCATAAAGAAATCATGGGATTGAGGAACTAGGCACCAGGAAGCTGGAGAGCCAGAAATAAGAGGCCTGCTCCTATAGTGACCTGTGTACCCTCTGACTCAGGGAAATAGGGATTTTGGTACCCAGTTGCCAGTCACGATACCAGAGCAAAAGTCCTGCTTCCACAGCCCCCACAAGGGGACCAGACCTTCCCCACCCAGGCTCAGGGACATCCATGGGACCAGGAAACTGGGAGGACCTGTGGGAACAAGGATCTGGGCTACTCATTCCACACCCCCTCACACACTCTCTGGCACAGGATATCTTGGAATTGGGGACCCAGGGGCACTTTGATTGGATAGGTGGTGCAAGAGGCCTGCTTCTGCATCAAGCTTTCATGGTCCAAGCAGCCCCAAGCCAGCCACAGAGGGATGTCTTTTTTTCTTTTTTATTTAAATATGTTTTAAGTTATTTATTTATTTATTTATTTGAGAGAGAGAGAGGAGCAGGAGAGATGGAGAGAATGGACATATCAGGGCCTTGAGAAAGAGAATCTTGGGGAGGGGCCAAGGCAAGACTTCTACTTCCATTCAGGACTCAGGCCAGGTTGCATAAAAGAAGCTCCATGTGATTAGGGAGTCATAGGGACTTTCCCTTCAGTTATAGAATGATTGTATCATCGAAGGCAAATTATATCCACAATTGTTTCTATTACATGCATTTGAATTCTTTACAAGGTTGACTATTGTAGCAGACAGCTTCAGGTTCACTAAGATAATTTCCAGACCAAGAACAGTTATGGAGGTAGGGAATTATTGAAGCTTACAGATCTGGGGGGGAGGTCCATAATGACAGAAGAAGCTGGCCTGCTCTTACAGCGCCAGGCAAGAGATAGAAAAAGCTAAAAGCCACACAGCACAGCACACTTCAGGAACTCCAGCTAGGCATACTTTGCATATCTTTAGATTGAAATCTCAAAACCACTACCACACCTTAAGATCTCCCAGTGACAGTGACACTGTCTACAGCCAGGTGACTGGAGGTGCAAACTACAAACTAATAAAACACTGAATATATTGGGGGACATCTATTCAAACTACCACAACTGTTTAGGAGATTTAAGGTAACCAGATCAGAACAAGGGTAATGTATTATTTTCATTTATTTAGTAGGTCCTGTTCTGGCAGGAATTTATTGTTTGGGTGAACGAGGAAGGTGAAATGAAATCAGTATGTTTTAGATGTGTCCTGAGATAAAAGCAAAGGTTTCCAATTCTTTGGTTAAGAAGTGATGTGTTTTTCCACCTTGTAAAAAAGATGTCAGGGACTATTTCAGGAAACATAAGCTATACATCTTTGAGAGTAAAATAAGTACTTACTGGACTCTGAACCCTTTTAGAAATAGGATTCAATTTTATCAATAAACAGAGGACAACACTGCAAGCTGTCTAAAGTGGAGCAACTTAACTTACTGCCATGATCTCATGCTGGGATGAAGATGATATTTACTTTAACTTGCAAAAATAATTTTTCCAGTCACATTGCATCTGACATGGTTCACCGAATGTGATTGTCTGCCAAGTGAATATAAGTAATCTTTAGGAGTTTCTTTGTTCTCTAGAGATGTTTCTGAATGGTATAGGTAATATTTTTGTTAAAGTGATGAACAACTTTTGAGTTATGAGCTATTTCAAGTAAAATTTAAAACCTTGGGCTCTCTAGCTCTGTGGATGTCAGGACAAGGTAAAAAGTTCATCTAATGCTTCCTAAGTGCTGCACAGTCTTTTAGCAAACAGCTAAGAGGTTCTTGGCAAAAGATTTCCCACTGGAAACCCAGGTTAGATCTATCTCTAAGGGGATTTTTCTCTAAAGAATACATTATTAAAGATTGGCAGAAAAAGGAAAATCAATGTTAATATAGCTGGAGTACATAAGAAAACTTAGACTCAGCCAGGCGTGGTGGCGCATGCCTTTAATCCTAGCACTCGGGAGGCAGAGGTAGGAGGATCGCCGAGAGTTCAAGGCCACCCTGAGACTACATAGTTAATTCCAGGTCAGCCTGGACTAGAGTGAGACCCTACCTCGAAAAACAAAAAACAAAAAAAACAAAAAAAAAAAAAAAAAAAAAAAAAAAAAAAAAAAGAAAGAAATCTAAGACTGAAGATATCTTCTCTCCTGATGCCTACATATAGAATATGGAGATGCTAGTCTAGAATTTCATGAAGAGTATTTTTGAATACCTGGGTACTTTATATGTATGTTTTATTAAGGCTTAAATATTAGAACTGACCTATTATGACACTTTCTCTTGTGTTACTTTAGGTATTCTTTTAAACTCACTCATATCTCTATGTTTTGCAGTACATGCAAGTTTAAAAAATACTTGTATATCCTAATATTTAATAATGTGTTTATAAATTCATGTGTTTTATTTATTTTTAAAATTAAAATATGACTTAAATAATCTACTATTATACTACATTGTAAGTATTGTTTTGAATACTTTAAACATAAAATATCTTATTAAGTGAATGAAAACAAAAAATTATGAGAAATATTCAAAATATTCATATAAATCATAACTCATATATCACATTGGTGAAATGATAGAATTTAAAGAGAAACAAATAATGTAGCATTATTCTTTCCTCATGATGTTATAGCAAAAGTTTGTGGATCTCCATCTGCCTTGGATTTTCATATATAAAAATGAACACTATATATAATAAAGCTATGATGACGAGTACACTTCCGTTCTTCGAAAGATATGCATGGTATTTGATGCACAGTGGGTGCTCATTAAACAATTTATTTTCCCTTGTGTGCTGGTTTGGGTGTGATTATATGCCCTGTATAGCCTCATGGAGTTTTGATTAAGGTTAAGCTTCCTACTTAAGTCTGAGCAGCCTGTTGGAGGAGATGTGTCTGGTGGTGAATCTTAAGTCCTGCCCTACATTGTGTTCAGAAGAGTTTGGGCTCTGGCTGTTTGTATTTGCTAGTGTTGATTTCTCATTCTCTCTCTCTGCTGTGGTTGCTGGAGTGATCCAGTATCTTCTGCCATGATTAAACATTTCCTGGATTCAGTAAGCCTACAATAAAACCTTTATTCCCATAAGCTACTCTTTTAACATGTTTGCCCAAGCAACAAAAAGTAACTGTAATAGCCTGGAAACAATTTGGATTGCTCTGAATCCATAGAATACATAGTGAATTTTTGCTGACTTAGTAAAAGGGGAAGAACATGTTTCATATAGTATATTTATATTAGATTAGTATATTTGCATTTGCATAAAATTTTCTACAACATACTATATCAGGTTCATTTACATTTGCATTCTACCTTTATTTCCTCTGATGATCGTGTTTGGAAGAAATAAATCAGGGGTTCTCCATAAAGCCATTTTCTATATAGAAAACTGAGGCAACCTGGAAGATAACAATCACCAATGCAACCAGAATTATAAAATAAAGAAATCTTTTAGAAGTAGAGTTAACTCTTTGATAAGTTGGTGAAATTTTTCCAGTAAAGAACATTTCTGAAAGAGAGAGAGTGAACACTTATAAAGAACATTATGATGCCTTTGCCTCTTTGAGGGTCTCCTCTCCTTTCTCTTATCACTCATTTCTTTTTTTTGTTGTTTTGTTTTGTTTTGTTTGTTTGTTTGATGGTCAGGTCATGTTGAAGAAGACTTGAGCCAAGAGCAGATAGGTTTTGTTATTGAAAAAATATCCTAAATAAGAGTAACCACATACCAGTAACAGATCACAAAATATTTGTAAGATTTTTATATTTGAGAAACATTCCTAAATATTGTCTAACTGGTCACTTTGACTTTTTCCTGTAGTCAATTTGGGTCATGAATATTTGCACTGAGAACTAGGTTTGGATAGTTTGAGTGCATAGAATTTTCTTTCCTATTAGCATAAATAAATAAATAAATAAATAAGAATAGAAGAAGGAAGAGAACACATGTTTAACTGAGCTTTGGAATATGTAACTCTCTATCCTGTACTCTAAAGTAAAATCTTTAAGTTACTTGGCATTGATAATATTATTATTATTGTTGTTATTGACAACTTCCTTAATTGTAGACAATATCCCATGGTATTTTCCTCCCTTCCCCCACTTTCCCCTTTGAAACTCCGCCCTCCATCATATCTCATCCCCCTCTCAATTGGTCTCTCTTTTATTTTTGATATCTTTTCCTCCTGTTATGATGGTCTTGTGTAGGTAGTGTCAGGCACTGCAAGGTCATGGATATCCAGGCCATTTTGTATCTGGAGGAGTATATTGTAAGGAGTCTTACCCTTCCTTTGGCTCTTAAATTCTTTCCACCACCTCTTCCGCAATGGACTCTGAGCCTTGGAAGGTGTATTAGATATGTTTCATTGCTGAGCACTCCTCTGTCCCTTCTTCTCAGCCCCACGGTGCCTTCTGAGTCATCCCAAGGTCACTGCCATCTGAAAAGAGAAGCTTGTCTAACGAAAAGTGAGAGTAGCATTAATATATGGGTATGGACATTAAGAGAAGTGCTTACTGGGCAGTTTGGTGACCATAGTACATACATTTACCCAGACCCCAGCAGACGTTACACCCCTAGGGCTTCTGACTACTCCTGTTGTAGGTTTTCAGTGTCAGGGATGTATTTCCTCCCATGGAGTGGGCCTCCAGTCCAATTAGACAGGGGTTGGTTTCCCCCATAACAGATATGCTATTATTGTACCTTTTTGCTCATTTGGCCTGGCTGGCCAAATTTAAAGCTTGCAGTGTCCACTGTTGAGTATCTTCACTGGTGTTTTCTCTCTCTCCCATTGAACTGATGCAGTGTAGCTTTTTCTTGCTTTCTGTCAGCTGGCCCACATGGAGGAGGCTTTCAGCTCAGCTCCAACAGGATTTTTCAGTGACCTTGAAGCCCTAGTATGTGCAGTCTTCAGCAATAGGGTCTTAACATCTATTCCCAGTGGGAAACCAAGGGTCTCAGCAATTGCCTATAATGTTTTGGGGGTATCTGTGACCTCCCTGGCCAACAATTCACTGGAAGGTATCCCATTCCTGGGGCTAAAAATTTTCCAGTAACAATCTATTGCTTCTGAGTGTTCCATTGTCCAGAAAAGTAGGTTTCCATGTGATTTATTTATATCTTCATAGATTTTGAATAGCCCTCCATCCACCTTTCCTTTACATAATCTCTTCCCCTGACCTCACATAGGCCTTTTCACCCCCATTAATCTGTTCTTCTACTTACATATATACAATGTCATCCTATTAAGTACCCTCCTCCCTCCCTCTCTATTTCCTTTATATCCCCTTTCTAGCATACTGGCTTCAGCTACTGAATTTTATTTTTATTCACATAGAAGTCCAATCATTTGTAGCTAGTATCCACATATGAGAGAAAATATGTGGTGTTTAGCTTTCTGGGCCTGGGTTACCTCCCTAAGTATACTCCTTTCCAGATCCATCCATTTCCCTGCAAATTTCATAACTTCATTTTTTTTTTTATTGCTGAGTAGAACTCCACTGTATAAATGTGCCACATCTTCATTATCCACTCATCAGTTGAGGGACATCTAGGCTGGTTCCATTTCCTAGCTATTGTGAATATAGTGGCAATAAACATGGTCAAGCAAGTATCTCTAAGGTAGTGAGATGAGTCCTTAGGAGGATATATGCCTAGGAATGGTATAGCTGGGTCATATGGTAGATATATTTTTAGCTGTCTCAGGAACCTTCACACTGATCTCCACAATGGCTGGACCAAATTGCATTTCCACCAACAGTGTAGAAGGGTTCCTCTTTTCTGCATCTTCACCACCATTTATGGTCATTTATTTTCATGATGGTAGACAATCTGACAGGAGTGAGATGGAATCTCAAGAGAGTTCTCAGAAATACCAATGCTAACAAATGTTTAAGTAAGGATTTTAATCCAAGCCTGCATAGCCCTAATGAAAATCATTCTGTACCTACATATCAGAGCACCTCTATCTAACCACAAATCTGCCAGAGTTTAAAATGTGACATGTAAAAGTCACATAAGGACTCCTGAGACTGTTTTTATATTTGGTAACAGGTGCTGGCCATTGGGGAACAAATTGGCACTTGTTAGACAAAGCCAACACCTTGACCTTGCAGCAGTGGTATCCACATATATTGCTGAAAATGTGTTGGTCACACTTCACCTGCTTAGCAGGCATTTAGACCAGCCAGACACAAGTAGCAGTGGAGGCCCAAGACATGGGTCAACTGATTGGCTGGAGCTCCTACTGTCAGGAGGACTGTTCTGCCCTTACAGACTTACTCCCCATGTAGACCACCAGAAAACTCTGTCATTCTCTCGATCAGGGATCCTTCCTACAGGGTACATTCAGGACTGTGAGGTCCACAGAGTGGAGTTTACTTCCATCCATAGCATCCTATCAAATTTTTCAGGGTCTGTTTATTTTTATTTTTATTTTTATTTTTTGAGTGGATGGCTCACTGCAGACAACACTAATCAATGGCTGTATAATGCACCACTGGCTTTCAGTGGGGTTTTTCTTCTCTGATCTGGGACATAATATGCTGAGGTCTCAAGAGATGTATTGTTGCAGTCAGCTTTTGTTGCTGGGACAAACATCCAATAAGACACACCTTATAGGAGGAAGGAGTTTATTTCAGGATTCCAGAGTCCAGGGGAACACCATCAATGACAGAAGTAGCTGGATCCCTCTCATAGATCCAAGCAGAGAGAAACAACTGCAACAAGCAAACACCAACACAAGCAAGCACAAATCACCAGAGCTTAAACTAATCTCCCCATATCTTTGGGCTGGGATTCAGATTAGCCCCCAAACACACCATAGGGCTGGACTCCAAGATCTGTCACTAGTGACACCTATTCCCCAATAGGGCTCCACCCACTGGACAATCAAAGTTCAAGCAGTCTGTGGGGACACATGTTTAACTCTAATAATCAAACTAACACAAGTATCCACTAGGACACAGCCTTCTGGACCATGAGCAAGACCCCTCATTCTGACCTGGGATCCAAGCTATTTATCAATCTTGGCCCCTCCATGGCCCTGAAGTTCCAGAAAAGTGGACCATTGTTGGTGGCAAATTGATCATGTGCTCAGAGGGCCCCCAGCCTACAGGAAGATCGAATATCCCTTTATTCAAACCATGCTAATTTAAACAAGATATACTTCAGATTTTGGCATAATTGTACATGTATAATAAGGTATTTTGAAAATGGGACTCTATTCTAAATACATAATTCATCAATGTTTCAGCCTGAATGTGATTTTGTACATTATTTTAAGTTGCCTGTGTTTTGACTATGACACACGGCATAAGGTTAGGAGTGAAATTTCCTATATATTGTGTCATTTTGATGCTAACTTTTTCAAGTTTGAAAGACCATTTGGAATCAGAATTTTTTACTACAGATGCTGAGTCTGTTCATGGATACATGAATTGGGGTAACAGGTTCTAGAGGAATAACCTGGGAAATGAGTGAGTGTGTTCCACTCACCTGCCCTCTGCCCTCAGGTGATATTTAGGGTCTCACTCTGGCCCAGGCTGACCATAGTCTCAGGGTGGTTCAATCCTCACCTCTGTCCGAGTGCTGGGATTAAGAATAGGTGATATTTTCTATCATAAGTTCAATCAGTCCTGTAAGAATGCTTCTGATCCCTTCCACTGTGGATATTAACCTGGTGCTAACAAAAGTGTACCAGAAGACACATTTAATTTTTGGTTCTTTCATTTCTTCAACTAGTAGAATAATATGAGAAACAACCTTGTTTCTTTGATGTTCATAGTGATGCATTTATGAATTAGAAGGATATCTGAATAGGCCAAATTAATGCAAATTTAATCATGATTTATATTGTCTGTTGATATACTTTGCTTTCTGCTTGTGTTTACTGGTTGTATTAAAATGTGGATTTTATTGGCACATTTATTTGAGTTCTCATATTAAATTCAGCTCAAGCATTATGTTCTTTTTACATCCATAGCCTGCTGTCTCTCTGATAAATATGATTCTACAAAAGGTGCAATATTATTACAGGAGACAAACAAGCTTATTAAAAGGTGAATAAAGACATCTAACAAGGAAGTACACTATTAAGGCTTTTAAAGACATTTGGGAATACAGCCAAGTGAACATTCATATACTGTAAGCAGAATCTTAAAAAAAAATCAATACCTTGCTGACTAAGCAGCCAATAAGGATATAAGATAAAGACTAATGTGATCATTTATTGATAGGTGAAATGTTAGTCAAGCAAGAGATATATTTTGTGATGGCTGATTAAAGCATAGAGAGGGTGAATAAGACAGAGAGAAAGAGACTGTTTCAATTTTGTATGTGAGCTAGTGTGTGTTTCTCAAATTTAAAAGTATACCAGATTATGAAAAAAATTAAAATGCAAGAATAACAAATATTATCATAGAAGACTTTGCACCATTGTCCTTTTTTTATATCAGAGTGTTAATTTTGTGAATTATGCTCAGTTCAACCACATCTCCTTCCTCTAGTGCAGACATGAGGTCGTCTTTAGGTTTTATGGTGAAGATAACCTCAGTATTTTGAATTACCTTTCACATTAATACAATTTTAGTCATCTATTACTAAAAGTTTACAAAACTGACCTAAGTGTAAAATGAAGGAGAAGAAAGCCAGCCATCAGGAGAAGCTTGTGGGAAAAAAAAAAAAAAAAAGGTTGATTTTGGCTTACAGACTCAAGGGGAATCACCATGATGGCATGGGAAAATGATAGCATGAGCAGAGGGTAGACATCACCTCCTTGCCAACATCAGGTGGACAACAGCAAGAGGAGAGTGTGCCAAATACTGACAAGGGGAAACTGGCTATAACACCCATAATCCCGCCCCCCAACAATACACTGCCTGCAGGAGGCATTAGTTCCCAAATTTCCTTCAGCTGAGAACCTAGTATTCAAAACACCTAAGTTTAAGCACATTGGGACAAGTTGTTTATTATAACTTGAGCTTCAGTGTCCTTAACTGTTCAGTACACATTCCTTATTCCATTGTGGAGAGGATTACATCAATCCAACTTAGCCTGGAATCTAAAATGTAGACCAAGAAAATGTACAAAAAATATTACCTGTTATTTCTTGCATAAAATATAAAATTTTAATTTTTAAAAAATTAGCCCAAGTAATAGTATCTACTCAAATAATTAAGTCATACCATATTAACTACATTGAAATCAAATATTCAATGTTTTTATAAAATATAATTTAGTCCATATGAGAGAACATTTTGTTACTTCTTGTCAATAAGTCTAGTTAATAAAGTTCCTGATTCATGAAATGCATTTTAAATGTAAAGATTTCATGTATTTTATTTTGCATATTATCTTAATATTATTTCAAAGACAAATTTGCCTTTTTTTTTTTTTAACCTGTATCACATTGTATCAGTGCAAACCACTTTGGTACCCTATAAAAAATAATAATAATAAAAGCTGAGAACAAGGAGCTAACCACAATGTACAAGCAAGGATTCCATTTGGCAGTTCAAAAATTTGTATTTCCTTTTTGGCACAATCATTTACCAGTCATTCAAATATCCAAATTTATTTTGATACATAAACTAAATATGTACTTGAAAATTATTGTACAAAACTGAAAAGTCTACATAGAGATGCTATTTATAATGAAGATATATAAGCACAGAAATTCCTCACCCTCTTTCTGACATCTCCCTTCTCCCTCTGAAGAGGCTTGCTGTCTCTTCTCATTCACCCTGAAACTCCAGAAATTCTTATGAACCTTCTACCTTGGATTATTCCTCAATGGTTGTCCTTCTGTCTCTAATTCCTTGGCACCATAAAGTGACATGACTCAATCCTTTATATGTCAATCTTCAAGTTTTCATTCTAAATCTGTCTTCTCAGAGCATTATATTTGAAACTTCACCCCCCCAAAAAAAAATGTTCACTACCCATTTTTATCCTGTATTTTTTTATAGGACTTAACACCTTCTGATAAACTTTTAAAATAATCTTTGCTAGTCTCTCATTTTTAAACTAATAGTCTATGGAGTTCTATTATCTCAAGATTATTATGTTCATAATATATGTATGATAAGAAGTTTTCAACATGGAAAGGTATTGTAAAATAAAAAAATGATAGAAAAGTCTTAGAGCCTCAGAATTTAAGTGATTATATTATCCACATGAAACAGAAGGCAATATATGAATATTATAGTTATATAATATCCATATATATTAAATTATAATAAATTAAAATATTTATAAATCACATAGGATTCCTCTGATGGTAAAAACAAAGAACAGAAAATTAAGCATTAAATAGTGTGTGGTACACAATGCTTCTTCCACTGTAGTAGGTGAATATGACTGATCTTTCAGACATTCTGCAATTCATTATGTAAAACAATTAAAGTTAGAATCATCAATAAACTTTTCAAATTCATAGCAGAAAGCTTCATGTTTGCTGAGATGAACTTTCAGACCGGGCACAGTTATTGAAGCTTACAGATCCAGGAGAATTTCCATAATGGATCAAACACAGAGAGCAAATCTCCAAGCCAAAAGCCACACAGCACAACACATTTCAGGAACTCCAGCTAGGCACACTTTGCATATCTTTAGATTGAAATCCCAAACCCACCACCACACTGTAAGATCCTCCCAGTGACACTGCCTCTAGCCCAATGGCTGAAGATGCAAACTACAAACTAATAAAACACTGAATATATTGAGGGCCATCTATTCAAACTACCGCAACATTGTTGGACAAAAAGAAATACATGTAGTTTTTCCGTGGAGAAATAGCATCATAGATACATTTTTCTCATGCCTATCTATTTGTTTAGAATATTTAAAACAGGGCTTGAGTGATGGCTCAGTGGTTAAGGTACTTGTCTGCAAAGCCTAACGACCTGGATTCAGTTCTCTATTACCCATGTAAAGCCAGATGCACAAAGTGGTGCATGCATCTGGAGTTCCTTTGCAGTGGCTGGAGGCCCTGGAATATCCATTTTTTTCTCTCTTGCTCTCAGTTTCTGCTTGCAAACCTCTGATCTCTCATCTGTGTACTCCAACTGCATTCTGTCTTTTTAGTGCTATGTCACTTTAGGCTGGATTGAGGTTGTATTGTACTGTACCCTACATTGACCATGAGAAACTTAACTTCTGTCTCCTTCTCTCTTCTCATACCTAAGATAGTGCCTTTCCACAGAAGAGTCTTTAAACATATCTGCAGAATGAATGTATGCAAGAAGAAAGGCTGAAGAAAGCACACACATATGAGAAAAATATTTTAACTTATATGAGACAGTAGTTGAAACATGAACTCTAGACACAATTGCTAGATGACACTGAAACTACAAGGAAACAAATTACGACATCCAACCAAGACTGCCAACCCCTGATCTACTTAAATATGACAACAGTGTTCAAACTAATACCAGCAGGATCAGTCAGAATTTTTTTATTTTTAAGACAACCTCTCACTGTCTTGCTCAGGCTGGTTTTTGCATCAGCCTTCTAGTGCTGGGACCACCATCATGCTACCACCATCCCTGGCTGTAGACATCTTTTTATTCTCTATAATTTGATCATTTTGGTATAAATATACAAAACTGGTGAAGTGAAACTCACTGTATATTTTGTTTAAATAATACCATTGTATTTCCTTCAAAATAAAAAGAAAAAAAATTTAAACAGGATTATTTAAAGCAGCACAAATGTTATTCATTTTTATCCATTCTATTCTTCTACCACAGAGGTTGGATTGTGAGCCAGTATAGCCAAACTGTTCTAGGTGTTTGAGAACCCGTCTTTTGTTTTAGCTAGCATGTGGATATATCCCATGACAACCTGGTTTGCAATGATGTAGGATGTGTTTAACTTACTATCATTATTGTTTGCTGTCACTCTGACACATGAGTTCAATTACCTTGAATTCCCTTAAGAAGAATATTTCCATCGTATACTTCTTTTGATAAGTTGTCACTCAAACCATAATTTTGTGGGTTATGGATGTGCTCACTAGTATAGATATGATTTACAACATAAAAACCACCATTGATGTCTAAAATTGAATTTTCTTTAGAAATGGCAAATGGTTTGTTTTAATTTGTAATTTAGAAGATCCTATCATATTTTATGTCACATTTTACCTCTAGAACATATCCTGTGTAAATATATGATAGTAAAATATTGCCGATGATATTTAACATTTAGAATGCTGTATGTATAACTTTCACATAGAATTTTTTTTTTTCTTGTTAACCCTTTGCTATATATATGAATGAAGAAAAGCAGTGGTATGATTCTTAGAGTATGGGGGGGGTCATCTTTTTATTTTATTTTATTTTATTTTATTTTATTTATTTGAGAGAAAGATAGAAAGAGGGAGATAGAGAATGGATGTGCCAGGGCCTTCATCCATTGCAAGTGGATTCCAGCCACATATGCCATCTTGTGTATCTGGCTTACTTGGGTCCTGGGGAATAAAACCTGGGTCCTTTGGCTTCACAGGAAAACTTCTTAATAGCTAAGCCATCTCTCCATCCCAGGGGTCATCTTTATATATTACAAATTCAACTAGATTATTTCAATCAAATGATAAATACTTAAATACAGTAAATGTACGCTATTTAACTATCAATTGCTCTTTTTCATATTGTTTAGAAACTGCAAAATATGTCATTTCAGTTGGTCATCTGTTGATTTAAAGGTTCACCAGAAAATGATTTTCAAAAAGTATTTCTAATCACAGAGCTGTTTTTTGGCCATTCCATTTTTTTAAATATTTGGTGTTGCTTTTATTATTATTAGGAACATATTTTATACAGATACATCATGTGTTGGTACCATCTTTTCCTTCCTCCCTGCCCCCATTCTGCAGAGACCTCTCCTCAGTGGGGTTGCTGGTATTCCCCAAGGGGTTGTGGGTTATGCATTGTGGGAACAGCAGTCAATTATTGTGGGGAATGAATGTTTCTAGGTATGATATCCCAAACTGTGCCTCTTACAGTCTTTCTACCCCCTCTTCGGCCAAATTTCCTGAGCCTTGGTGGGTGTATTTTAAGTCTACTTCAGTGATGAGCTCTTAGGAGCCTCTGGATCTCTGCTTTGGTATGTGTTGAGTATCCTTGGCATATGTCTCCTCACCCTGGTGCTGCTTGTCAGGCTCACCATGGAGCAATACTTTGACTTTTATACTTTTATACTTACATACAAAAAAAAAAAAAAAAACCACCTCATATTTCCCTCCCCTCCCCCATTCCACTTTAGAACTCCAGTCTCCATCATATTCCCTCCCTCTCTCCATTAGTCTGTCTTTTAATTTGATGACATCATCTTTTTCTTCTATTTTGAGGGTCTTGCAAAGGTATTGCTAGGCACTGCAAGGTCATGGATATCGAGGCCAATTTCTTTCTGGGCAGTTGCATTGTAAAAGGTCTTATCCTTCCTTTGGCTCTTCCATTCTATCCGCCCCCTCTTCTGCAATGGTCCCTGAGCTTTGGAGGGCGTGACAGAGGTGTTTCAGTGCTGGACACTCCTCCATCCCTTCTTCTCAGCACTATATTGCCTTTTGGGTGATCCCAGTGGTCATCACCATCTGAAAAGAGAAGCTTCTCTAGCCAGCAGTGAGAGTAGTGTTAATATGTGAACATGAACATTTAGTGTAGTGCCCCTAGGGCAGCTTGGTGGGAATAATATATACATTTAGTCAGACATGAGCAGGCTTATACCCCCAAGGCTCATGACCTCACCTACCATAGACTTTTACTTAGGTTTTTCAGTACCAGGTATGTATTCCCTCCCGAAGAGAGGGCCTTCAGTCCAATTATGGAGCAGTTGGTTACCCCAAGAGTAGACACGCCACTATTGCACCCGTTCAGTCATTGGGCCTGTCTGGCCAAGCTTGAATATTCAGCATCCACTGTTTTCATTGTTGATGGCTTCTGTCTCCCATATGCTGCGTGCAGTGCAGCTTTTTCCAGCTTTCAGTTGGCTGGTCTACAGGGAGAACATTTTCTGCTCCACACCAGCTTGCTTTCTCAGTGACCTTGCCTCTCAGGCATGAGATGTCTTCATCAATATGGTCTTACTATCTGTTTCTCTAGGGAAACCAAGGGCTTTGGCAAAAGCCTTTAATGTTTTGGAGGCTACCGGGACCTCCTTGGCCAACAACTCACTGGAAGGTGTATATTCACATACAGGTTTAGAATTATAATGTTTATAAATTCAAATATATCATGTTTGAATTTTAGGGACTAGAGAGGTAGCTGTCAACAAAATATTTGCTGTTCAAGTTAAAGGATATGACTTTTATCCCCAGAACTTCTATAAAAATTACACAGTCATGTATGCATACATGTATGTATGCATATTACATATTTATTTTCTTTATTAAATTCAAATTATAAAGTTATTTGGTTCACCTGCAAAAAAAAAAAAAAAATTCTAGACATAGTGGTTACATTTTTATAATTCCAGAGCTGTGGAGTTGGAGACAAGCTGATTTCTAGGTCTCATTGTCTAATTGGCATGGCCTAATTGGTGAACTGAAGACCAATAAGAGATCCTTGTCTCCAAAAAACTCTCACAATAATAGGCCATAAAACTTGGCTTACCACTCTGTAAAGAGTTGTCAGTTGCAAGCATCAAGTCTACCCCCATTCCTCCAAAACAAAAGTTTCAAAATACCAAAATC
This sequence comes from Orientallactaga sibirica, assembly GCA_036365145.1. Classification (NCBI taxonomy): domain Eukaryota; kingdom Metazoa; phylum Chordata; class Mammalia; order Rodentia; family Dipodidae; genus Orientallactaga; species Orientallactaga sibirica. Next base: position 589,308 of record JAEOAD010001656.1, read on the forward strand.
CACACAGTCAGATTCATCATTCAGCAACACCCCACTCTCTGGAACCAATTCTGATATAGTCAGTTTCACATTTCTGGGATGAACCTTCACACTCAACACAGTTCATGGGAGGAACATGATTTATTTGAAGCTTATAAATCCAGGGAAGTTCCATAAGGGCAAAAGAGATGGCCCTCTTTCACAAGTCCATGCAGAAAGAAATACCTCCACAAGGACCACATAGCAAGCACATTCCAGGAACCCCAGGCAAAGCTCAAGCACTCTATATATCTTACGTTGGAATTCCAGATCAACCCCATAGCTTAGGGCTGGACCCTGGGATCCACTCACAGTGGTACCAAATTACAAGCTTGAATAAAACTCCTGAATCTCTTGGGTGATATCCAATCAAACTACCACAACCTGATGGGAACATTTTATATTCAACCCACCACACTAATGTACATACAAGCACAAAAATTAGTGGAGTATATAGTATACACATTTAGTTTTCTACTTTGAAGTTCCTTTCCCTACCTTTCTTGGAGGGCCATAGTGATACCAGTATCTGAAACTTATATGAAAAGATTCAAAGCCAGGTATGGTGGCACATGCCTTTAATACCAACACTTGATTGACAGATGTAAGAGGATTACTGTGAGAACAAGGCCACCCTGAGACTACATACTGAATTACTGGTTAGCCTGGGCTAAAGTGAGTCCCTACCTAGGGGAAAAAAAAATAAGATTCCAGAAAGCAAGTTTTATGCTATAATTGTTCTTTCCATATTCACAGTGCTAAAATACAAGATAATGCATTTTTAGTGTTATTAGTTAGCTATATGAATTTCTGTAAAACATTACAGATTATACACATATGATATCCTTCTGAAATATAAATATACATATATATGTATAAATATGATATGTTTCTTTTTAAAATTTTTAAAATTTTTTATTCATTTTATTTGAGAGAAAGAAAGAGGGGAAAAAAGAGACAGATATAGAAAAGAAATTGGTGTGCAAGGGCCTCTAGCCATTACAAACGAAAATTAGATGCATGAGCCACCTTGTGCATCTGGTTTTCATGGGTCCTGGGGAATTGAGCCTGGGTCCTTAGGCTTTGCAGGCACTTAAACACTAAGATGCTTTAAACACTAAGGCATGACTCCAGCCCTAATGTCAAGTTTTATTATCAGTTGTATGGGCCCATTTTTTCAGTTTTGTTACTTTATTAGAATCACCAAGTTGATTTAATAAATATCGATGTCAGGGTCCCAGTGAATGTGATTTCACTGGTGTGGCATATGGTCTGGTAAAGAAATTGTTCAGTTTCCATATTGTGATAGTTTGAATGTGATGGTTTAAATGTATGGCCACATAGACTCGGGTATTTAATTAAAACTGAGCTTACAAATTTAGCCCCTAGCAGGCACATTCCTGCTCCTGAAGTCATGTCACTGGGGGCAGATCTTGGAGTCCAGCCCTAAGATGCGTTTGGGGATGGACCTGAGTCCAACCCTATTTATGTATGTTGAGAGCAATTTGGGCTCTGCCTGTTCATGCTTGTTGGTATCAGTGTTTGCTTGCTACAGTTCTCTATATCTTCTTGGATCTATGGAAATAAGCATCTTTCCCCACCACTAATAGAGTTTCCCCTGGATTTTAAAAGCTTAAAATAAAGCCCTCCGTCTCATCAGCTATGTCTTATTGTATGCTTGTTCCAGAAAGGAGGAATTGATACAATATCTAGTATGATAGTTAATACTGATTATTACCTTGACAGCACCTCGAATCACCTAGGAGACAAGCTTTTGGGCATGGCTGTCAGAGATGTTCTAGATTGAGCTAATAGAGGTAGGAAGACCCACGCTAAATGTAAATGAAACCATTGTATGTGCTGGGGTCCTACACTGCCTATAAAGGAGAAAGCATGCTGAACAACTGCACTATTCTTTCTGTGCCCCTGAATGCAAATGCAAGTTGACTAGTGGCCTCACTCTTGCCACCATGACTTTCTTGATAGGATGTACTATACTCTTAAACTGTAGCCAAAATTAAACCTTCCTTCTTTCCTTTCTTAAAGTCCCTTTGTTCAAAGCAATGAAAAAAGTAAGTGCAGAAAATAAGTGCCAAGAAGGGAGGATAGAGCTGGGGAGATTGCTCAGTGGTTAAAGCATTTGCCTGAAAAGCCTTATGACCCTGGTTTGATTCCAAATTGCCCACATAAAGTCAGATGTAGAAAGTGGCACAGGCATCTGAAGTTCATTTGCATTGGCTGGAAGCCATGGCACACCCATACACACACTCTCACTCTCTATCACTCTACTTGCAAATAAATAAATAAAATACTATTTTAAAATTATAAAAGAAAAAGGATGTGAGACTAATACTATGGTCAACTTGACCAGGTTGTTCATAGGATTTTGTAACTAGTTTTGGGGAGGAATGAGGAAGACTTTGAAAGATTAGCCTAGAAGAGTCCTAGAACACCATAATCAGAGTACAATAGACAGTCTGGTTGCTTCTCTCATGAGGTTTCAGAAAGGAGCAAAGATTGTATTGAGAACTGGTCCTTTATCCTATTCAAGTTATATCCAGACAAATAATCTGGCTTTACTCGGCTGTGTCCTTATTATATAACTGTGTCCTTAGTATCTGCTTGGGGCTAAATTCAAATGTAATGGAATTATTTGTTTGGTGGATGAAATTTCAAAACAGGATAGCATTTAGGCTATGGCATGGCTACCGATTAGTCCTTATAAAAAAATACAAAAAAATGTTAAAGTTATCAATAAGGACTGTGGGGGATAAAGCAGCTGTAATTGATAAGGAGTTTAGAACCATTAAAGCAAAACCTTCTGGTTTGAACTGCAAAATAGGAATGGTGGCTTTAAGGCTCTACTTCGTGAAAAATGCAAACTCATGGGTAAATAGCATAAACTGAAAAGGGGGTTTCTTGCTTAAAAATAACTACAGAGGAAACAACTTCCCAAGGTTAGCACACAGGCTGATCAACTGTGGGTCATGAGTGACACAGGTGACACTCTAGCTGGTAGCAAAGAGGTGTAGTGTCATCCACAGTATTGGTTTTATAGCAAAGAAAAGTCAAGAGCAACAAGATCATGTAGGTTTATGCCAAGATTCCTGGTTGAGGCCTGGTTATGTATGCCAGGAATAAGGTCCCTGTGTGGCCACTGTGTACATCTGTGAAGAAGAAGCCTAAGATGCAGTGGAGACCCTGGGACATTACATTTGTTAGGACTATGGTATCATCATTAATTATTCTCTCTTCCTTAATGTGGATATAGTTTGACCTTTTGCCTCAGCAGTGTGTTCCCATGCCTTCCCTACCATAATTCACACCACAAACCAAAATAAACTCCTCCTTCCTTCATTTTTTAAAACTTTTTATTAACATCATACATATATACAACTTGGTATGATCATAGTCACCTCCCATCAGGCTCTCCTTTTTTCACCTCTCATATGCCCCCTCCACTGACACTGAATCTACTCTTTCCAGCTAGACCCTCTTCAACTTTAAAAAGAAATATTTATTTATTTATGAGAGATAGAAGCAAGAATACACACACACACACACACACACACACACACACACACACATACATATATATATAGAGAGAGAGAGAGGGAGAGAGAGAGAGAGAAATGGGTGTGCCAGGTTCTCTAGCCACTGCAAACAATCTCCAGACTCATGTGCCACCTTATGCATCTGGCTTATGTGGGCACTGGGGAATCAAACCTGAGTCCTTAGACTTTGTAGGCAAGTGCCTTGACCACAAAGCCATCTCTCCTGCCCTCAACTCAACTTTTTGCTCACAGTTTTTCTGTATGTACAAGATGTAATTTGATCATCGTCCCCTTCTTCTGTCTTTCCCCTACCCTTCCTAATCCCTCTTCCTCCAACTAGTCCCTCTACAATATTTTTAAATGATTGAACATGTTATAGCATGACCTCATTGGGTACTGGTCATATTCCCATCAGGTTCTATTCATTCTATTCCTTTTTAGGATGCTTTTATCAGACATTTAGTAACAGAGATGAGAAATGCAAGTGATAATCCTGATAATTTTAATGTGAGACCAATTTGAAAAAATGTTGCTTCAAACTTTATTCACACTGCTTATCTATATGTGATATGTAGTAGTGTATTGTATAAATGTATATATACCAATCATCAAGAGATCAAAATATTTTATTTTGGAAACAAAATCTGTATAATCTTCAATAGTTAACTCACCATTCTCCAATGTCATTTTTGCATGCTTCAAGTGGAATGACCACTAATTTATGAAAATTTGTTGCAAGCACAAATTATTATAGTTAGATGTTAATAAAAGTAAATATAAAAATGGTTAGAACACTTGAAATTAATCTATATTGTTCATACTAAAAAGCAAGCTATCAGATGTAATTCTAATTTCTCTGTCCTAGAGCACTGGTGTAGTGTTATTTTCCAACTGTCTAATCCAGTCAGATCTTTCTTACATTTCCTAAGTTTTTAAACATCTAAGATAATATATAAGATATATAATATATATAAGATAATAACATGACACAGGGTAATTAAGGCTAATGTTTACACACAGAGAATTACTTTCACAGGAGTCATTTTGTTTCAAGGTAGCAAGGAGTTCCATTCAGAAGCAAATAACAGTGCAGGCCAGCTTTTGGTATGGCAAGGCTTGCCTAGCATGTATGAGACCTTGGGGTCACTCCCGGGTACCAGAAAGAAAAATCTAGACCTGCTAAGCTAAAATAGCCATTTCACCATAATTCTCAAGTGATTATAAGTAGTCCTATGGAAGTTTAAGAAGCATTGCATATATACATACATATATGTATATATGTATGTATGTATGTATATATGATGTTCTGTTGTAATTTTAGAAAATTTTATGGAAACCTTAAATACATTTTAATTGTATACATTTATGGCTCTATTGTAAGCTATATTTTTTTTTTTTGTTAAGAACACTAAATCAAGAGTAAAAGTATGTTTTAAAATATTGGTTATGCCATCTAATGGTAATTTTTTTTTAATTTATATTTCAAAACTTTGTTTTATCTTTTATAAAGTGAGAAACCAGTTAATATTCTCTTTATGCTGATGACATTGTTTAAAACTTCTTGTAAAATGTCACTGTGTTAATATTCAAGCTCTGTACATATTAAATACTGTTTTATTAAAGGCTTAATATCCCACATCTGAAAATCTAAAATCCAAAGTATTCAAAACTCTAAAGCTTTCTGAACACCATTGAGATGTCATGAGTAGAATATTCTACACTTAACCTCATGATTAAGGTCTCAAATAAAGGTACATTAAAAATACTATGGCTGGCAGCCGGTCATGGTGACTCACGCCTTTAATCCCAGCACTCTGGAGGTAGGAGGATTGCCATGAGTTCGAGGCCACCCTATGACTACATATTGAATTCCAGGTCAGCCTGAGCTAGAGTGAGACTCTACCTCGAAAAAAACCAAAAAAACAAACAAAAAACAAAAACCAAAAAAAAAAAAAACTTTTTATTGGGGGTGGGGTTCAGGGTAGGTCTCATTTTACCCAGACCTGGAATTCACTGTGTAGTCTCAGGGTGGTCTTGAACTCATGGCGATCCTCCTACCTTTGCCTCCTGAATGTTGGGATTCAAAGTGTGCACCAGCACACCCAACTTTTTAAACTTTTATAGTAGGAACACAAGAGGAAATGTCCTAAAAGTATAGTTTGGAACCTTTTTTTTAATTTTTTTAACCTTAATTCTGACTGATTTATGTGAACTTCACTTGTAAGTAATTGTAAATTAGCCTGCAATAAAAACATGACCAATGATAACATAAAACAAATAAAAAGTGACATACTCAGCACTTGAGTTCAAGTTTTTTCTTTTGGAATATTCACTGTCAGGAATTGAATTAAGGTTTTAGGGGTGTCACATGCAGTAGATTTAGCATTGCAGTTAGGAAGGATAGTGTGAGAGGCATTTTCATGGAAGCCAACAATGCAAACTCAGGTTTTCTCATTACAGACAAAAAGACTTGTGGACCTCATGAATTCCAGTGTAAAAACAACAACTGTATTCCTGATCATTGGCGCTGTGATAGCCAGAACGACTGCAGTGATAATTCTGATGAAGAAAACTGTAGTAAGTAACCCTTGCCTAATGACCTTGAATACCCACCAGCCCATTCAATAAGTGACATGGAAATTTTTATTTCAGTGAATGTAAAATTTGAACCTATCTGTCTTGAAGCTCACATTTCATACATATATTCACATTTGGACAAGAATATTCAGAATAAATTGACCTGAATCTCAAAGGGTAGAATTATTGAAATGTTCATCCTGAAAGTTATTTTCTTTCAGTTCTCAGAATTGGTATGAAAGTATCATGAGATTTAATGCAACCCATTAGTATGCAATGAAAGAAGCTCTTGATGCAAGTTCCTACAATGAGCTGAAAGATGTGCAGGCAGTACGAAACATCTCATTTTTTAACGGATGGCATTCATTTCATTTCAGTCTCAAATCCTTTTACACTACAAATTCACCCAAGAGCATCTTTCAGTGAATTACCATTTATTCTCTCTGGAGTGGTGAGCACCAATGTATTCAGGATGATTTTCTCTGAAATAGAATAACAACATTATCATCAGAATCCTGAATTTTTATGTGCTAAATTTGAAGCTAATAATTATACCACAGTTTTGTTTTCTAAAAATTTATTTTCTTTATAAGATTGTGACATTATATCTATGTTCTCGCATGAATTTCTGAGTAAACTTCTTATCAGCACTTCTATGCACTGTGATGTAAGCACAAAAACAATATAGCTATGTCTAAAATGAAATAATTATAAAATTACATCTGTTAAATATTTAGATTTTGTTACCTCCAAACAAGATTTTGGTGCAAGTTAATAACAACAACATCTGCTCTTATATCTCATTGGGCTAAGAGTATTCATTCCCAGATGACAAAGGGTAACATCTACATATAAATACATTATATTAAGGCATGTAAGTGATAGGATGAAAATTTTAATAAGGCATTTAAATATTCAGTTTGCCAAAAATGAACTAAGGTTTGAATAATTTTCAAAATAATATGTCATGTGCTTGGCAATACATTGTTTGAAATTTCTCTACCATTGTAAACTAATATTAATAGTAGAACCTGTACAATTCCCTTCATACACATATTCCCAACAGATTACTTTTATAAAAGTAATGAACATTGCAGGGATTCACTAGAGTTTTGGATTCCTTTAAAAATTTTTTAAATTATTATTTAAGATTTTTGTTAACGTGCTTGCAGTTTGTTGACTCCTTTTGAAAAAAATCAAGTTGTGAAACTTTATTAAAAATTAAAAATAAATTACTTAAAAATCTCAACTTGCCCAAATATGAAACAATTTTAAAACCTTTAGAAAAGCCAAATTTACAAAAAGGAGACATGATTAGGTAAAAAATAATAATAATAACCCCCATGCTGCATAGACAATGCAGATAGTTCTAGTTTACCTGGCCAATGGGGAAAAAAAAATTATACTAAAAATTCTTAGGCTTGTACAGTGATTTAAAAAATGGAGTAATAGTGGTAGTTATAAAAGAAACAAGCATCTGTGGCCTTTAGTATAGAGGATCTCATAAATATAGGTATTTTATTGTCTCTGCTGGATGTGCTAATTTAATTACCATACAGATTAAAGAGTAAATGAACCACTAGCCTTGGACCACAGACCTTGGTGGACCATACAACTTTCTGGGACCATAGCATGATTAGGGACTTCTATCAAAAAACAAGCTCAAAGCTGGAGAGATTGCTTAGTGGGTAAGGCACTTGCCTGCAAAGCCTAGGGGCCCATGTTTGACTCTCTAGGGTCCCATATAAGCTAGATGCACAAGGTGATAGAAGTGAACAAGGTCACACATGCACATAGGCGGTACATGCCTCTGGAGTTCAATTATAGTGGCTGTAGGCCCTGGTGTTCAAACTCCCTATCTCTCTCTCAAAAAGTGGTCAGTCTGTTGGGCTTTCCTCAAAAAAAGGAAAAAAAAAAAAAAAAAAAGAAAAAAAAAAAAAAAAAGAAAAAGAAAGAAAGGAAGGAAGGAAGGAAGGAAGGAAGGAAGGAAGGAAAGAGGGCAGACAGAAAGAAAGAAAAGAAAAGAAAAAGAAAAGAAAAAAAAAAGAAAGCTTATAACTCAAAAGATTTGGCCTCAATAGCTATCAGGCCACCCGGACAGGTGATTAGTAAAGAAAAGAAAAGGCCTTACTTTCCCCTCATTTTTCTCAAAAATCCCCCCTCATTCCTCACCCTATACACCTCTACTCTCTTCCACATTCAAATGCTGTAGAGGAACCATCATCCCAGAAAGCTGCCCCTCCAGTAAAAAATAGTCTGTGCCTGCTTTCTTTCTTTTTGTATTTCTCACTCTCTCTAGTCAATCCCAAATTCTAACACAGATAACATTGAGCAAATGTCTCTTGACTCAAGAATACTGAAAACAAAGGAGAGAAGTTCAGAGGAAACACTGGAGCTCCTTTGGTGTAGTAGGAGGTCCTGCTGCACTAGTTCTCTCTCTCTCCCCCTTGGGAATACAAATAAATTAAAACATATAATTACAAGGGCTGGAGAGCACGGTGTGGTGGCACACGCTTTTAATCCCAGCGCTAGGGAGGCAGAGGTAGGAGAATACAGAATGAATTCCAGGTTGGCCTGGGCTGGAGTGCTGGAGTGAGATCCTACCTCCAAAAACCAAAAAAAAAAAAAAAAAAAAAGAAAAAGAAAAATAAAAAGGGCTGGAGAGATGGCTTATTGATTAAGGCACTTGCCTGTGAAGCCTAGGGATCCATGTTGAATCTCTCTCCAGATCCCACATAAGCCAGATGCAATAAAGTGATGCAAGCATCTGCAGTTTGATTTCAGTGGCTGAGGCCCTGGTACACCAACACACCAATCCAATTCTCTCTCTCTCTACTCTTTTTCTATCTCTAATATGTGTGTGTGTGTGTGTGTGTGTGTGTGTGTGTGTGTCTAAATTCAGTGCAAGATCATTTAGACTGATTTCCTTCCTGCTTCATGTAGAGAGGTACTACCCCATATGCCTGTCCTGCCATGCTGAAACTAGAGTGAGTGAGTTCCAGGTCAGTCTGGGGAGAGTGAGAGCCTGCTTTGAAAACAAGTTTGATTGAATCTCAGAAGAGATTTTGAAGCTAAACTTATTTATTGATATGAGAAATTATTAACATGTATGCTGTAGTATGCTAAAACATGTGGGAAAGGGCACAAAGGACTATCATAACAGTGTAGTCTTTCAGGTTTCCTTTAGGTGGGGGTTAGAGTTTCTGTCTCCACACAGCATCAGGCATCCCTTCATAAATCCATGGAGTATATTATTGTGTGTCCAGTTTTACATGGGTGCTGGCTAATTGATCCTGTGCTGTCAAGCTTTGCAAGCAAGTTAACCACTAAGTCATCTCTCCAGCCCAATTTAAGGTTTTAAACAATGTTGGAACTTTAAAAATATATATATATGAGGAAGTAGGAAGTCAGAATGAAGTTATTTACAATATGAGGTACCCATGGACTTACAGGGACAAGGGTTGAAATGTAATGACTTAAACATAACATTTTTGGGTGTCAAGTTGACAAATAATGGATTTTTAATGTTTTGTATTATCTACTTGACAGGATCTAGATAGTCTTGATTAAGTTAATTGAGGTGGGAAGAACCACTTTATCTGTGGGTTTGGGAAATTACTAATGGAGCAGCAGAGTTCATGGATCTCTGCTTCCTCACAGTGTCACAGAGGAGGAGGCCACACCCACTTACAGCACCCCCTTGGCCCTCTGCTCTCACAGCTGCTTTAAAGACCTGAAAAGCAACCTCCCTTTAACAAAGGGCCAAATCCTCCCCCTCCACACACAAACACACACACACACACACACACACACACAATGGGAATCAGAAGCTGCCTCTTATGGTAAAGGAATGTGGTAGTTCAGCTCACTTTCTTACGTCCTTACTTCCTTCTGTCTGCTGTGGCAAGAGGTGATGATCAGCCTCTGCTCTACCATCTTTTTCTGCCCCCCCCACCCCACCCATGAAGCTTCCCCTTTAGACTTTAGGCCAAAATAAAGTTTTCTCCCATCTGCTGCTTTTGGGCCAGACTTTGTCATAGAAACACAAAGGTAACTGTTAGAACCAGAATGATTCCAACTTTCAATTCTGACTGTCATCCACATTGCATCCCTCTGTGTCCCAAAAATGACCTAACCACCCCTCCCAATTATCACATGTCTGGAATGACCTGGAACACACATCCCTATTATCACAGTTCTGGAATGATCCAGACCACACATGCCCATTGTCACTTTCCTGTAATGGCCCAAGCCACCTGTCTGATTATTGCTTTCCTAAAGTGGCCCATGCCCTGAATCAAGGTGGACTAACATTGTTATCGGAATGTTCATTATAAGTTAAACATTTAAAGAAGTGATTAATTTGGGTTTAATACAAAACACAAAATGTTAATATGTTTTGCCTATTTATAACTGTTAAGATATAGCAAACTTACTTGGTATTAAGGTTAATTTCTACATTTTTATAATAACACTGGTAATAATAAAATACAGAAAGGGACCATCAAAATTATAGTTATATAGTTAAAATGAGTTAAGATAAAAAAGTTTTTCTCTGTATTTCTCAATTGTTTATAGAATTCAAACTTAACTTGTTATAATAAGTTGGCAAATTATTTATTTTGCCATGTCTCATATGAATGTTAAAAATTCAGGTATACATAGGTTTCCTACTATGTTAAGTTTTGATTGCTGAAAACAGTGAGTCATTAACATGATCAAAAAAATTTTTTTTTTTTTTTTGGAGAGAGACACAGAGAGAGAGAGAGAGGAAGACAGATAGAGATGGGCGTGCCATCAGTCTCTTGGCTGCTGTGAACGAAGTCCAGATGTGTGCACCCCCTTGTGGTCAAGTGTGGCATTGCGCCCTTGCATCACTTTGCATCTGGCTAAACGTGCGACCTGGAGATTGGAACCGCTGGAGATTGGAACCAGTGTTCTTAGGCTTAGGAGGCAGGCGCCTTAACCACTAAGCCATCTCTCCAGCCCATGTCAAAATATTTTAACTAGTATTGTCTGCTTAAGCTTTATTTGAGTGAGACCTTTGAGGTCATTAAATTACAGACCCAATTTCCTTTATCCCTGATAATGTTAAGAAGAAAAAGCCTCTGCCTTCTGACCAGAAGTCTGGTCCTAAGTAGGGATATAAAATATAGATAAGTTATATCCCAAATGTAAAATTATTTGTTTCTCATGTGATAAAACCTTTTTTTTTTTTGATAAAAATACCTGTTTATGAAACCAGATTTCTTAAAAATTGTGCTCTTATATGTTTTCCTATTTGGTAAAGCTTTTATTTCTGTGTTTTTTTTTTTAAATTTCTATCATATTCAAATTTAAAACTGTTCTGTTTCAATTATTAGTTCAAAATTAGTTTCTTGTACTTCCCACCTCCACCTTCCCTAAATCAAATATTATTTCTAGAAACTTCATTTAACTCTTCTTCATTACATCTATAGACAACATTCTTTGTTTCCTTATGTAATGCATATGCTATTGTTTTCAACCTTAGATATAACACTCATGGGTCACCTATAATTATGTCAAATATAAGAAAATTCTTATAGATTTATAATGACCAGATCATAATGGCTAATAGATTTAATGTGAGCTAGGAGTTTCTTTTTTAAATATTATTTATTTATTTATTTACTTATTTATTTATTTATGAGGGAGAGACAGAGAGACAATGGCCATGGCAGGGCATTCAGCTACTAAAAACTAAGTCCAGATACATGCACTGCCTTGTGCATTTTGCTTACATGGGTCTTGGGGAATCAAACCTGGGTCCTTTGGCTATACAAGCAAGCATCTTAATCACTAAGCCATCTCTCCATCCCATAGTTTCTTTTTTTTAATGGCTCTGATTAGTATCACTCTCCTGAAGAAGCTGCCTCCATGTCTAATTTGGCATCATCTATAAAACTCTAAGAGAAAGCAGGCATGGTGGCACACGCCTTTAATCCCAGTACTCAGGAGGCAGAGGTAGAAGGATTTCCATGAGTTCGAGGCCAGCCTGAGACTACATAGTGAATTCATGGTCAGCCTGGGCTAGAGGGAGACCTTATCTCAAAAAAAAAAAAAAAAAAATAAAAAAAAAAAAAAAAAAAAAAAAAAAACCTCTAAGAACAAATTGCTTAGCCTCATTGGACAACAGCCTACCATGTGCACAAAGTGCAAAGCGATGTTTGCTAAATGAAGAACCAAAAGATGAGGGTCCTAGAAGCCACAATTGTGAGACTAGGGCTTCAACAAAGGCCTGCAATAATTTGTGGAGAAATAAATGTTACCAGTCCAAAGCCAAAATAATTTGGGGCAATATGAGCCTTTTAAACAGTCAACTTATTATCTTCTTCTGTATATGACTTGACATCTCTATGTCCAGCTTCAATACCTGTTGTTCTAGGTTGTAGTTCTTATAGACATATTCCTATTAAGATAGACATATACAAGAAACCTTGCTTATTTCCTCTGAGGTAAAACCCATCCCCTTGTCTTCCAGGCCTCTCTCATATTTACTGAGATTTTTCTCTTTCCAATGTCATGAGTCAATCTTTTGTTTGCCTATTTATACAGTTTGTTTAGGCAGCTCCAATTCCAAATGGTTTCATAGTACCTGTGGCTACTTGGGATTCTGAGATTATCTCCCAGTATGATTTTACTTCCAGAGAGATTACTTAATGTAAGACCAAATCCATGCTTCTGCTGCAGTCCCCCTAAAATGGGGTGCCAGTAGTTCAGGCAAGTCCTTGAACCGCAAACCCTAAGTGCATGTCTAATTTTGATCAAAGAATTAAATAAGACTGAGAAGAGTGATTATTAAATTATTGTATTTATTTAGGGAAGCAAACAGAAACAAGGGAAGGAAAAAATATATATCCATGCAGCTTGAGAGCCCACGTGGTGGGGCTGGGAAAACCGTGGGGAGGATAGAACAGAAAGTACAGTGCTGGAGAGATGGCTTAGTGGTTAAGGCACTTGCCTGCCTTTGATAGCCCAGGTTTGATACCCCAGGACCCATGTAAACCAAGGGGACGCATGTGTCTGGAGTTTGTTTGCAGCGGCTGGAAATCCTGGCTCACCCATTCTATCTCTCTGCTTCTTTCTCTCTCTCCAATAAATAAATTAAAGTATTAAATAAAAGAGTGTACAGAGAGCTCCTGCCACGTGGAGAGCAGGAAGGGGTGAAGAACCCATGTGGGAAGTAGGGTTAGGCAGTTCTCCCCTTGTCTTGGCCCTACTGGGCGGAGCTGAGGAGAGACTCACCAGAAGCTGGAGGTTCACCAGTTGTCAGGTGGACCAGAGACCTTGCCCTCCCCTCATAGAGGCATTTATATCCTTATGTTTTTGAGCTGTACCTTCTAGCTCACATGAGGGAGAGGGCCAGCTGACTGGTCTGGGGTTGTCTCAGGAAGTGACAAGCCATGACACCATATTCTGGAGTGTAAGTTTCACCAATCACAATGGTAGGATTAGATTTTAATCCTAAGAAAGAAGATCTCCCTCCCAGGGGGGCTCAGGATGTTTGTGGAAAAACAGATCTAGGGAAGAGATAAATTGTCAGATCAAGCTGGGCGTGGTGGTGCACACCTTTAATCCCAGCACTTGGGAGGCAGTGGTAGGAGGATCACCATGAGTTTGAGGCCACCCTGAGACCACATAGTGAATTCCAGGTCAGCCTGGGCTAGAGGGAGACAAAAACCCTACCTTGAAAAACAAAACAACAAAACAAAAACAGCTGTCAAATCACACTTTGACCTGGAGACTGCAAGGATGGGCCCAAACACATTTCTGTTTCTTACTTTCAGGGGCCCAGGAACCCTAACTGCCTAACAAAGTTATCTGATTCCCTGTCATCACCAAGCCATACATCCACCTTGAACCCTGCTTTCAGAATCATGTGACAGGCACCAGCTCCTATAACATCCCTACCCTGGCTTTTTATGTAATGACAGAGTTGGGGTTTTAGAACCAGAATGACTCTATCTTCAGATTCTGCCATCCCACTGTAACCCTCTGTTACTCAGAAGTGATCCAACCACCCCTCCCAATTATCATTTTCCTGGAATGATGCAGACCACCCATGCCCACTACCAGTTTCCTGGAATGGTCCAAGCCCCCTCTCATATTATCACTTCCCTAAAGTGTCCCAAGCCCTGAGGCAAGGTGGACTTCCCAGCCACCAGGGAATTCCAATGCCCCACCACACCAAAAGTATCTGCTAGTCTTTAACAGAGAAGGCTTTTTTACCTGCCTGGTCAGGGCCCTTCTCAGGCATACCTGAAGAAAGCCTATGCTGTTGACCTTGGGGGAGAAGGAAGGAAACACATAGCCCATACAGACATTGAACTTATGGTCCTTCTTTTTCTTCCTCTAAAGCAGTTGTGATAATGGGTTTGTATGACCAGGCCTGGATTTAATGAATATTTGCTTAGGGAGTCATTGAAACTGCACAAGAAGTTTGACTCTTGCTGTGATAAGTAAAGAAAAAGAGTGAAGGATCAACATAGTTTGCCTCAGAGTCTGCTGGGGTTTTCCAAGCGACTCAGCATTGTTATCTGACATTTAAAACCAGCCTGTGGCATAAGAAAGCAAGGCAAAATAACTGTACTCTTGCTGGTCACTGTGGAAATAGCCTGTGTTACTCAGTGTCCTCTAGAGGAACAGAACCAATAGAATGAATTGTATTAAAGGGGATTTACTGGATTAGTTTATGGCATTGGCAGTCCAACAACAGCAGTTTGCAAGTCTGAGAGTCAAGGATCCTGGTAGCTACTCAGTCCACAAGACTGGAGGCCTCAGCAGTCCCAATCCGGCGCTGAAGGCTGGAGGCATCCTGGAGAGCTGCTGTTCTTCAGTCCACATGGGTCTTCAGTCCACACTGAAGGAAGCAAGTGGCACCTCACCCAGGCAGGAGGAAGAGATTCTTTTCTCCCAGAGTTTCCTTAGGAAGCATTTAATTCCTGAATATGTGTCACATGTTCATAGATGAAGAACCAAAACCCAGGTGCCTGAAGAAAATGTGTGGCTTGATGAAAGCCCATAGTGACGCTTGACTCAAGGCTTGTATTGTGTTTTATTATTGCTGATATTAAAGCACAATAAGCAATATCTGAAAAAGAAATTCCCCTCTCAGCAGGGCCACCCATTCTGGGAGGATGACTCACCCTGAGGCAGACTTCCTCCCTCAGTTAATCCTTTCTGGAAGCAATCTCAGAGATCCTCTCAAGAGGAATGTCTGTGGATTCCTAAACCCATCAAGTTGACAACAAAACTTAACCATCACAAAGACTTTCAGAAAAAACCAAGGTAGTATCTATGGTACCAAAAAATACAATATGTTGGAGCACACCTTTAATTCTGGCACTTGGGAGGCAGAGGTAGGAGGATAGCTGTGAGTTCAAGGCCACCCTGAGACTACCAAGTAAATTCCATGTCAGCCTGGGCTAGAGCAAGACCCTACCTCAAAAAAAAAAAAAAATGCAATAAGATTGTTCTATTTGCAGAGAAGAGAAAGAACTAGAAATATAGTTGAGACACGAAAGAGAAGATATTTCTAATGTCTCCTGAAAAAAAAAAATATATATATATATGGCTGGAGAGATGGCTTAGTGGTTAAACATTTGCCTGTGAAGCCTAAGGACCCCGGTTTGAGGCTTGACCCTCCAGGACCCATGTAAGGCAAATGAACAAGGGGACACGTGCATCTGGAGTTCGTTTGAAGTGGCTGGATGCCCTGGCACGCACATATTCTCTCTCTCTCTCTCTCTCTCTCTCTCCCTGCCTATTTCTGTATCTCTCTCTCAAATAAATAATAAGTATTTGTATAATATATATAATACATATTGCATATACCATTACACAAATGCATGTATATTAGGTACATTATTCATATATATATATATATATATATATATATATATAATTATTCATATATATATGAATATATATATATGCATACATATATATGTATATATATGCATACATATATATATATATATATATATATATATATATATATACACACACACACACACACACACATACATACACACACATATGAGTAGTGGTATTTATCTTGTCATATTTACTAAGTATTATCGAGCAGGTATAAAATCTTATTTACATTTGGTAGTTACCATTAGCTGCCATTACATAGTGAAAAACACCACCTCTAATATTAACCTTACATTCTCGAAATAAAACACACATACATATGACATATTTTGATAGGTACATCATGTGTTGGTACCATATTTTCCCTCCTTCCTGCCCCCATTCCACAGGGGCCCTCCTTAGTGGGGTTGCTGTTATTCCCCAAGGGATTGCAGGCTATGTGTTTTTGGAGGAGCAGTCAGTTATTGTTCATTTATATATTTTTAAAGTCACTTTTATGGATCTGACTTAGTGAGTTTCATTGTATATTGTGTTTGAAAAACCTCCAGTCATAGATATCTGGCATCTTCAAATGGTAAGGGGGCAATTAATTAGCACCTTTGTTTTAAATATATGATTTTTACATTTTTCTATATCCATGGGATAATTAGTCCATTGTCACTTGATCCAAATCAGCTAGTCATTTCCTCTGATATCTGTTCACCAGGGATGCTCTACATTAGTAATGATGCCATTATCATTGGAGTTGTATAATCTGGACCACTGAAAAATATTTGAGAAATCACACTATATTATTGTCTTATGAAAAAACAAATGTACCAACTATGCATTCTAAGTAGTTGATATGGAAAATATTACTTTATACTTTTGCACTCAGAAGTGACTAAGTGTATTATAGATTCTTTATTTTTCGGTTTTTTGAGGTAGGTTCTCACTGTGGCTCAGGCTGACCTGGAATTAACTATGTAGTCCCAGGGTGGCCTCAAACTCATGGCAATCTTCCTACCTCTGCCTCCTGAGTGCCAGGATTAAAGGAGTGTGCCACCATGCCCAGCTATATTATAGATTTTTAACTACCAAGTGATTTGATCAAATAGATTAAGATTTATATGGTGACAAGCTGCTCCTGATTTACTTGAATGTTTAGTGCTTTCACAACGAATTTATATGGGACAATTGGGTTTTTTTACAGCATATAAGTTGCACTAAATTTATTCTAACAGTTCTGGCAGTCCTCCTCAGTTGTTGGTACCCATATCAATACAGTTTTCAAACTTCCTTCAGGGTTTTATTATTATGTACCCAGTGGAAAGTCTGGAATTTGGAAGTTTTTGCTGTCTTGTTAACACTGTCACTTCAGTTTTCTTAGTTTTGTATGAGATGGTTTCAAACCTGTTTTCAATACTGAGGCTTTGTGTTTTCACCTCCATCGGAACTGAAGAAACTGGTCATTCTGTGAGACTCCAGTGTTTTATTATCATGCAATCCAGATCAGCCTTCCAACGCTTTCAAAGACCTGAAGAAGTTCTTGGTTTCCAATTTCCTCATCCAGATGAGAGTTATTGGAAATCTGGTCAATTATTCATAAGCAAAAAAATGAAATCAATAATGAGCCAGTGATCAAATCTCATAGATTAATGATGTCATATGCCAACAGGTTTCTTCCATTGATTTTTCTTTATTGTTGAATTGTAATAAACATTACAGTGTCTTTTGTTTTCATTTTATTTTTTTCATAATGACACCTTCTATACATGACTTTAAAATTACATTTTAAAAAACTGTTTTATGGTGTATTATGGATGCTTCAATATTCAGTGTAACTATGTAATCCATAGGTTGCTTGAATAACCAAGTCTTTGTTTTTCTTTAATGCTTCCTCCTATTGTGCACATATACATCTCAGAATTTAGTTGCATAGAATAGTCTAATACTGTGCAATTTTCCATCCTCAGAGCCACAGACCTGTACATTGAAAGACTTTCTCTGTGCAAATGGAGACTGTGTATCTTCACGATTCTGGTGTGATGGAGACTTTGATTGTGCAGATGGCTCTGATGAGGTAGGCATCTCTGTAAATACAACTAATATGTAACCCAGCTATTTAGCATTGAATTTATAATTATGATCATTCAGTCCAATATATGTAAACAGGATAGCTCTGTGGTTCTCTTTGCTCTTGAAATGTCTAAGTATGAATTTCTGTGCTATGCCAAACACCCTGGCCCAGGGAATAGCTCTCCTGCTATTACTGAGAGTTAATTTCATATTCTGTTTTACCTCAAATGGTAAATGGCTGGGTTGGGAATAAACTGTTTGGAAACCTTATTCCCTATAGCTGGTACTCTTGCCATCTGTGAATTTGTTCATAAATTTCTGCAGTATTTATAGTTAGGTGTAATATTTTTATGCATTTTAAACAACTTATTCTCCCCAGCCTCTTTCTTCAGTAGATATAGTCTTAGAAACTTTAGTGGAGGTCATCAATTTTCATGAACCTGTGGGTTCAGCTTTGCTTTGGTGATGAATCACAGTTCATTTTACAATAGGGCCTATAGCTTAGGTTAGAGAAATGATTTCTCTAGGTAATTCTTTAAGCTTGCATTGTGCTAACACTTTGGTGCTATGTATCAGGTAACAATTTTATGATACTTTATTACTAATAAGTGATAGATGGCTATATATTTTCAATCAGATTAAAGTGACCCAAGCTTTCTCTGTTTCACATCAAGAGGATGTTTGGAAATAGTTAATTTTCAAGGATTTTTTTTGTTACTGTTTTGAGGTAGGATCTCACTCTGGCCTAGGCTGTCCTGGAATTAACTATGAAGTCTCAGGGTGGCCTTGAACTCACAGCGATCCTCCTACCTCTGCTTCCGAGTGCTGGGATTAAAGGCATGTGCCACCACACCCGGCTACTTTTAAGGATTTTATTGAGGTAATTGCATGTAAGGAGCTCAGGGAACCTGTTAATATGCCTGTGTAAAATAGATTTTTCCAGTGCTCATAGGCAGGATGCCCTTTTCTAGTATATAGTGCTCCCTCAAAGCCCTGAGGTTTTAGCCAGGCGTGGTGGTGCACGCCTTTAATCCCAGCACTTGGGAGGCAGAGGTAGGAGGATTGCCGAGAGTTCGAGGCCACCCTGAGACTACATAGTGAATCCCAGGTCAGCCTGAGCCAGAGTGAGACCCTACTTCGAAAAAACAAACAAACAAAAAAGCTCTGAGGTTTTGGTTGGCAAACACATGCTACTCACCCCACCATAAAAAAGACTCTGCATGAAATGTAAGCAGCACAGGATCCCCCACTACACCACAGCTCTGGAGGTTTCTATTTCAGGCTTAACTTCTCTATGAATCCATTGATTTCATGCCTCTGTGAGAAAGACTACATGATTTTACTCTTTGTGTAACTTACACACAAAGTAAGATTTTTTCAGTCTGCTCTGTGCCCAGACCTTCACTCTGTCACTGTTTTGGAGGAATCACTTTAATCACACTGAGGACCACAGAAACAGTTGTGACTTCTTACCTGACATCGAAGAGAAGTTGGCATATACGAGTTTTACTTTCATGGACTGTTCATAAAACAGAAGTTGAAAACTTCTAAAGGAAGCCACAGAGGAGTTATGCTTTTGCCATTCACATATTTACTTACCATCTGTCATTCAAAAATATGTTAAACATGCTTAAGTCAAAATACATTTTATGCAAACTTAGTCATCACAACAATGGCTTGTTTTCAGTTTTGTTTTTAATATTTTCAGGAGCCTTTGTAAACTGAGAAACATCTGGAGTTGTAGATATATTGCTTAAGGCTTATGACTTCATCTTCTGTTATTACTAGATGTGAAAGGTATATACAAAAATCAAAATCTTATTTAGTATGAGTTTTCAAACTTTTATATATATCAAAATTGATCTCTTTATCAACATTTCCAGTGAGTTGCTGGACATAATTTTTTGGTGAGTGAATCTTCATATTCTCAGTGTTTTCAAAAATATTTCAAGGAAATGTTTCTTTAAATTGGATTTTGTCTACCCTTACAGATATTGAGTAATATCCATTCACAACAGGGAATATGAATATAGGAAGCACAATGATTTTTTTTTTTACTTTTGATAAAATTTATTAATGTGTTGGCATTTTTGCAAAAATAATACACTCCTAATACATTCACAGATACATGGAAGGTATCATAGCTGTGTTAAAGCCTTAAAGAGTCATTCTCTCTTGTGACCATAGCTGAGAAAGGCTGAAAGTATTCCATAGCTTTTAACTAATGTGTAAAGTATGCAATTGTACATAAAAGCTCTTTGTTTTGTTTTGTTTTGTTTTGTTTTTCCTGGTAGGGTTTCTGTTTCTGAGGTCTAGAATGGCAGATTGTAGTCACAAAAGAAAATAATGGAACAGCCTGACACTACCTACACAAAATCATCATAATAGGATGAAAAGGTCATGACATCAAACTGAAAAGAGAGACTGATTGAGATGGAGAGGGGATATGATGGAGAGTGAAGTTTCAAAGGGGAAAGTGGAGGGAGGGAGCGAGGAAGTACCATGGGATATTGTCTACAATTAAAGAAGTTGTCAATAAAAAAAGAAAAGAAAAGAAGAGAAGAGAAGAGAAGAGAAGAGAAGAGAAGAGAAAAGAAAAGAAAAGAAAAGAAGAGAAAAAAAAAGAATGGAAGAAATAAATGGAGTGAGGACTGTATAGACTTTAGGAAGGGCACTTATGAACAAGATTACATTCATATTGAGAAGAGAAATATGTGTAAATATAAGGTTTTATATAAATATAGACCTAGAGTATCAGTAGCTTAATATCTTGTCAAAATATATAATAAAATTTAAAACTTATAACAATTTAATCGCATACCAAATATATATCTCTGTGGTCTACATTAAAATTTATGTTTTACAGTGACTTGAAATTATACTATTTAGGTTCTGATTCTAGAGCAACCTAGCATGAGAAAGAAGAAGGAAAGAAGGAAAGAAGGAAAGAAGGAAGGAAGGAAGGAAGGAAGGAAGGAAGGAAGGAAGGAAGGAAGGAAAGAAGGAAGGAAGGAAGGAAGGAAGGAAGGAAGGAAGGAAGGAAGGAAGGAAGACATGCTAAACCTTTATCAAAGATGTTTTATGAAACCTTGCTAATTAGAATCTCATGTGGAAGGCATTCTACTTCTTAATCATTTTACTGTCACTAGCATACAGAATGATATAGTAAAGGAAATATAAATGTAGAAACAAAAATTAAGCTAAAATCCTATAATATTAAATTCAAAATTTCAGTATGAGATTGTGGCTAATCTTTCTATTTCTAAGAATATGTCATACCTAACTCTGCCACTGAGAAGTTCTAAAACCAATGGAAATCTAGCTGTGTTCAATCTCTCAAGTTACCTAATTTTTTTAAATACTTATTTATTTATTTATTTATTTATTTATTTGAGAGAAAGAGAATGGGTATTCCAGGGTCTCTAGCTATTGAGAGTGAACTCCATATGCATGGGCCACCTTGTGCATCTGGTTTATGTGGGTACTGAGGAATCAAAACTGGGTCCTTAGGCTTAGCAGGCAAGTGCTTTAACTGCTTAGCAATCTCTTCAGGTCCAAAGTGTTTTTTGAGTATCATTCACCTGTTAAAGGAAACAGGGCATATCTGAGGAATGTTTAATTATAGAACTGAGGAGAAAATTGACAAAATGAGCTGTTGACAGGAAGTTAGGATATGAGGTCACAAGACTGTTAGGGCATAGAGACCAACAAGAAGGGGTTTCTACTTGGAAAAGGGACTATTGGAGTACACAAATTGTTATGGTAGTGTATTGAAAGACGATATACATACATTGATATAAATACCTCAATCATCTGAATAATCACTTTGGAGTCTCTATGGTATTATTATTCTTTTTACATTATTTTTTTAATTACATATTTAAAAGCATGTGCATTTGTAAATATACTCTTGTGTGAGAATGCAGGCACATGTGTATAATGGCATACACACACACACACACACACACACACACACACACACACATACACACATATATAATGTCTGATGATACCTTTTGGATCTATCCTTGCCATTCCATCTCATTTAAGAAAGGGCTTCTCTCAATATTCTTTGTTGTTTTCTTTTCTTTCTTTTTTTAAATTAGTTATGTAGATAGTGTGTATACAGTCATGTTGGTACCATTGTTAGCTTCCTCTCTGTCCTCCCCCCTCTGAAGTGACTCTCCTCTTTGGGGAATGTGAGTCATGCTCTGTGGGGGTAGCCATCAGTTATGGCTAAGAGGCAATGTCTCTGTGCATAATGTCCCAACTTGTGGCTCTAACAATCTTTCAGCCCCCTCTTACTCAAATTTCCCTGATCCATGTCGGGATCATTTTAGATCTACTTCAGTGATACGGTCTAGGGAGCCTCTGTTTCTGGATATATGGTTTGTTAGGAGTTGAGTGTTCTCTGTGTCTATCTCCTTCACCCTTGTGCTGATACCAGGTTCACCGAGAAAGCAGCACTCTTGCTCATTTCCCCAGTAACTCTATGGCTTCAGCTGGTTCCCTGGTGAGGTGAGGTGCGATGGGCTGATTCTCTCCTCAGGCTCTGAGTCCATCTGAAAAAAAAAAAAAATAGAGGCAAATTCTCCAAAGGAAAGAGAAGTTAGCTCCAGATAAATGGGATAACCATTATTATTTTGGAGAGAATTTATAGGTGTAGACCCTCTTGTAGCCCATGATTGGTGGGAGCTGGATATTGGAGAGCTGGCTCATTTTTTGGATATGGTTCTGACTTCTTTCTCAGCTCCATCTAAGGGTTCTGTTCCACTTAGTGGATCTGTTAGTCAACTCAAGAGCATTTGGTTACCCACCATGGCTATGTGCCACTATTTCCCTTGTGTGAGCATCACATCAGGTTGTTTGCTGCTGAGAAGCTTAGATCACACATTGCTTAGACAGTTGTTGGTCACTTTCCTCCAGTCGCTCATGTAGCACCTTTTGACACTAGACAAGCTAACTGTCTGGGGACTGACTCTCTTGGAGATTCCAGCCAGGTCACTCCATGTTCCGTACCAACAGCATATGGTGTCTTCAGCAGTAGGGTCTTACCATTAACATTTGGTGGGTCATCAAGTACTCTGTTAGAAATATGTCTTCTTTTGGGAAACCTTGTAGGTTTCTCTGATAAACAGCTCATTGTAGATGTTAATCACATGCTGGTACTGGGAGTTACAGGCCAACACCAAGAGAAAAGAAGGGGAAAAAAGAGGGAATATAAAAGAGAATGAAAGAAGAGAGAGAAGAAGTAGAGATAGAAGGAGAGAAGCAGGAGAAACTTAAGGTTATTCTTCATCATACCCTTTCCAGGGCCTTGTGAATCAGGTGTTTCCCCCCTTACCTTCCTCTCCTGCCCCACCCTCCCTATTGTAGTATCCTCAAGATGTTTACTAGGTATGTCAGCATCTCAAACACTTTCAGGTTAGGATCCAAAGATGAGTGAGACCATGTGACAATTATCTTTCTGTGATTGGGTGAGTTCCCTGAGAATGATCTATTATAGGTTCAACCATTTTTTTCTGGAAGTTTCATTGAGTCATTTTTTCTTCCTGCTATGTAGAATTCCATCACGTAGATATACCATATCTTGGTTATCCATTCATTTAATGTTGGGCATTTGGGTTGATTATGAATTATGAATTGATATAGGATATATATATATATATATATATATATATATATAGGTTTTTTGAGGTAGGATCTCACTCTAGCACAGGCTGACCTGGAATTTACTATGTAGTTTCAGGGTATCCTTGAACTATCAGCAATCCTCATACTTCTGCCTCCCAAGAGCTAGGATTAAAGGAGTGCGCCACCACACCCAACTAGAAAGAAATTTTAATCATTGTTATTTCCCCCAGAGCTGACATTTTCACCTACAGTAATCAAAATTCTATTACATTATAACTATTAAGCATGGACCATCATCACAAAGGATTTATGCTATTTTGCTACTTCAAAGTTTTATTAGATTCACAGAGACAAAAGTAGAAAATCCTTATAATGATGTTCAATAGTCACAGGTAAAAAATGATAATCTGTGTTTCTTGTTTGCAATTGATAAGGTTTTGAAATGTTTAATTTTCTATGAATGTTTTCTAGTCAAACTTTGGGTTTGTCCCCTTTAAAAAAAGTATTTAATTTAATTATGCTATATTGTGTCTGGCAGAGAAATTGTGAAACAAGTTGTTCCAAAGATCAGTTCCAGTGTTCCAATGGTCAGTGCATATCAACAAAATGGAAATGTGATGGTCATGAAGACTGTAAGCATGGGGAGGATGAGAAAAATTGTGAGCCAGGTA
This sequence comes from Orientallactaga sibirica, assembly GCA_036365145.1. NCBI lineage: Eukaryota > Metazoa > Chordata > Mammalia > Rodentia > Dipodidae > Orientallactaga > Orientallactaga sibirica. The sequence goes on from JAEOAD010001656.1 coordinate 613,717, forward strand.
AAGTAAGATTGATGTATTTACATTTTTATTTTGATGAATTTAAGCTCCAATATGCAAAAGACTATGAAGGATGCACGCATTAACTGCTTTAAGAAATAATCTGAGGGTTGGAGAGATGACTTAGCACTTAAGACACTTGACTGCAAAGCCTATCAACCCATACTCGACTCTCCATATCCCATTTAAGCCAGATGCACAAAGGTGAGGCACGTGCAAGGTGCAACATGTCCACTAGATGGCACAAGCATCTGCAGTTTGATTGCAGTAGCTGAGGCCCTGGCACCAATTCTCTCTCTCTCTCTTTATCTCTATCTCTATCTTTCTCTCTCTCTCTCTCTCTGAAAAAGTGTAATAATAAAAAGAAATAATCTTAACTATTTGTGGATAAAGTAATTGGTGTACTTATCATATTTCAAAATTACATAGGTGTAGATTCCAAGTATTAGTCATCCAAATTTCATTTTCTAGTTTCTGTAACTTATCACATCATTTGAGATTGTTTTCCCAAACAACAAAATGAAGTATGTTGAAATGGTGTGATAAAAGTTAAGTTTCAGTTACAGAAATTGAGGTGTATTTATAACTTGGGCCAAAATCAGAATAAAATTAATAAATAAGCAAGTGTACTCATGCAAAAATCTAATTTTGCATTTCTATACCTTAAATTTGACTGTCTAAATATGCTCATAAAACATCCAACATTATTTAGATAAGTTAGTTACATTATCTTATTGAAGAAAAATTTAGAGAAAATCATGTTACACTCTAGGTGCAGCCATGAGAACACTACCTTTAGGTACTGGCAGACATACATAATACCCTTGTTTCCACATCCTTATACCCACAGCCCATGTTTCTAATGGATCATATCTGTCTTTCTTACTGGACCTAGACATGTTCTTATTATTCATTACATTACTGTAGATTCTCTAGGCAAAACTGCCATTTAAAATAAAGAGAAAGGTCTCCAGGAAAAGTAACACATCCTTAGCTATGCAATTAAGACCACAAAATCTTTTTTGCAACTACTTTGGTTCACATCTTATCAAATCCAAAGCCAGAACCTCTGAATTGTGAATGCAAGCCTATAAAAGCCAAGCCCACAGACAATATTCGAGCATCATAAAATTTATGTTAATTAACTAGAACTGGGTAATGATAGTAAATTGTTCACTTTAAAAAGTGAATATGGTAGTCTATAGACACAGTCAGTTGTAGAGATTGATATTTAAACTTCAAGACACAAACCTTACTAAAACTCATTCAATATTATTTTCATGTCCCAACAGCCAAACATATAGCAATAGAAGTGACACCATGCCAAGACATTAAATTTTCACTTTTTTTTTTTTTTTGGTTTTTCGAGGTAAGGTCTTGCTCTAGCCCAGGCTGACCTGGAACTCACTCTGTATTCTCAGGGTGGCCTCAAACTCCCGGCGATCCTCCTACCTCTGCCTTCCAAGTGCTGGGATTAAAGGTGTGCGCCACCACGCCCGGCTTAAATTTTCACTTTTTGTGATGCATATATGAATTAACAAACTCCTTAATAATTTTAGTATTAAAAATGAGATGTATGTTTTCTTTAATAATTTAAAATTATGTGAAACTCATTTAAGTATTAAAATTCAAAAGGTTTAAAAAGATCTCAAGTGTAGTCTCCTTTCTTTAGTTTCAGAAGTTAAATTCTACTACACAGTTCATTGCATTATGAAATATATTTGACATAATACCATGATCATGAACAATACAGTTAATGTGGGTCCTTAATGCTAGTTATTTAATGCAGTTTAATGAGAACTATTCTGTTTACTTCCTATGAATTCATATTTTTAAATGTTTACATGTTTTACTTTCCAAAGCATTTTTTCTACCCGAGCTAAGCCTCAACTTTCTAACTGTTCTCAGCATCCCCTGCATGTTCTTCAAGTGAGTACACGTGCACCAGTGGAGGATGTCTACCGGCATCTCTGAAATGCAATGGTGAACATGACTGTGCTGACGGTTCAGATGAGGTAAGCTCATTCAATAAAAATATTGTGAGTTACATGGAATAAAAATAGAAAAGCCATGTTTCTTGGCCCTGCCTAAACTGTTGGACAAGTACTTCAAATACATTCACTTCAGCAAATATCAGAACCTTCATGCTGCTCTGTATTCTACAGCATATTGTAGAAGGTGTTCTGACTGAGTCATAATAAAATAAATCAAAGTTTTAATATTAAAAGCTGCATATGTTTTTTGTCCATGATTGCATCATCCTCATCATCATAAATAACAAAAGTGGCACCAATCATTTTTCTTTGAGCAGATGGACTGTGTGACAAAATGTAATGAAGACCAATTTCGATGCAAAAATAAAGCCCACTGCATTCCAGTCCGATGGCTGTGTGATGGAATTCATGACTGTGTGGACGGCAGTGATGAAGAGAACTGTGAGAGAGGTAAGTGGTGTGTGTGTGCATGTACTTGTAAATGAGAACATGGAAGGAGGTAAACTTCTGTTTTTAGGCAAAGTATAGAATCATTGAACGTGTGCATTTAATCTTTGTAGTCTCATTTTACAATAGCCTGTTCTAAATATGCAAAATCCAAGCAAATCATACAAAATGTTCTCTCAAGCTATGCATAACATATATAAGCCAAGTCAACTGCAGGAGTTGAGTGCCTCATGAAAATGTGTCTGCTGACTAAATATCTCTAAACCACAAGGAGGTGGAAAGAGTGTGGAGAACAGTGCAGATGTACTTCCTGTCTTTTCATAATCTTTCCTTTCACAAAGCTTATATAGTTTACTAGATTGTACATATTTATACACTATGTCATGTAGGTTGATGTCATGCCCCAAATTCCCATATGGTCAATAAGGTGAGCCCTAATTTTTTTTTTTTTTTTGGTCAGTTTGATGATTTTCAAATTTGATATTTGATTTTGTCACATTATTTTCCAGCTATATGCAGATAATTTTCTTACCTAACTTTTGCTAGCTGTAAGACATTACTTTACAATTAGCCACTTATCATTTTGAGTTAATGAAAACAAAGATAATGTTTAAACTTAACATGTTATAAAATGATACATTTCTTGTTTTTAATTGTTAAATGTTTTTAAATGAAGTTTTTGGTAAGGTGGTCATACATGTCTCTCAATAACTTTATATTTCAAAATGTTTGGAACATGAACATAGATGATACAAGATATCGTTATGTGATCAAAGCATTTGAAAATGCTCTCAGGTGTTACATATCAGAGTGTGTATTGGAACAGATGAGCTGTGTGACCAAATAGAAGATCAGTGTTGATGCAAAATCAAAGCCTACTTTTCCAATTGCAGATCAAATGTCTGTGATGAGATAATACCTCCATCCCAAGTTTGAGAAGGTCTAATTTTTAGGAGACATCTTTGTTCATCTTAGAATCTGTAGTGGAATATATTGAACCATGAAATTTAAATCCTGAAATATCATTTTGGGCATGTCCTCACACTCACTTTCTCTAGCTGATTTTACAGAGAAAAAAAACAAGAAATATTGTGAATAATCTGTAGGTTTTGCACTTTCATATTCAAAAACTTTAGGATGTCATTTTACCCAGCTAATAGGCTCCATCCTTAACTTTATGACTGCAATAATTGTAGCTCTTAGCAGGCTTCTGAGATACACTTGACAGAGCTCAGTCCTACTCAAAGCTGTGAGGCTCACCTTCTTAAGTATAACTGACCCACCTGTCTTCAACTGTATTCTCTGAGGAACTCACCCTAAAGCAAAAAGACTAGTTTTGTTTTAACTTTTTTAATGGCCTCATGTTCTTTGTATGTATAGCATTCTAGCCAAATTAAAAAATCTCACATATTGTTCAGATTGAAATGGATTACACTAAATTTTTAATTTTATTGACTAAAAAAAAAAAAAAAAAAAAAAAAAAGAGCCAAGAGCCTTTAATTTGATTGAATGTGTTAAAGCTTCACCTATACTCTCCAGTCACAGTTCCAACTTTACTTGGATTTCATTGCTGCTAGGCCACTCTGTTCAAATGAAATATCTTGGTTCATGGCCGAAGTATTGATCCTTTCTATATGTACCTTAAGGCAAGAAAAAGATTACAGTTTTAGTATTTAATTTATTCTCAGGAAGTGGCTTAGGTATCGGATAAACATATCTCAAGGCTTTCAGGAAATGGAAAGCCAAGATAAGCAGCTCTTATAAGAAAACACATTTCCTTCCACTCATCTTGAATGTGGATGTTCGGGCTCATATGGAGTGCCCTGGAAGTTCAGAAAGCTGCAGTATCAGCATGGCACATTTTGCCAGTGAATCAGTTTTGCTTTTTTATTTCAAAGAATAAAATCCCCAAAATGATGAAATTAAAAGCAGCATTCATACTTGAAAAGAATACCACTTGGCCTCCGTGAACCCTGGATAAGTTCTGACCTGAGCTCTCACGATTTTTGTCAGTCATTCCATCTTTTTTGGTGGAAAAGATTGTCAATGAGAAATCATTTAGTAATCATCAGCTCAAAATATATAAACAATTTATGCAAATTATAAAATATTATCATATATCAAAGCTCTTCTCAAACCAAATTAAGGTGGAATCTCTAGAGGTTTATTTTCTATGACCAGGTTTTTGGTTACCTGTCAACAGTTTTGTTGCAATTTAGATATGTCATTGTTAACTAATATGTGCTTTTCGATTTCTCTCAGATACACATGCCACTTTACATCCACATTTACCTGGGTGCTAGGGAATTGAGTCTGGGCCAGCAGGCTGTACAAGCACCTTTACCTGCTGAGCCATCTTCCCAACCTCAGTATATGGATATTGATTCAAATAGTTCTCCATTTCAAATTGATATTCATGCCATTAATTTCTTCTTCTTTTTTTTCATTTTCTGTATTTAGAGAAATGTCTATCTAGATGGTTTAGGCTATCTTGGAATTTGCTTCATGTCCTAGGCTAGCCTTGACCTTGTGACCCTCCTACTTAGCCTCCTAAGTACTGAAAGTAAGGAATACATCCTCACACTGAACTATGTCTTTAGTTTGTTTAATACTAAAGATCACCGATATTACCCTTTGTATTTTTTTCAGAGAAAGACTTGTTATATGGCAATATATTATCTTGTATAAGTTTTAGTATTGATATTGTTTTTAGATTATAGCATTTTAGAATCAGCCTTGCAGAAACCTGAAATTGAGATATATTTGAGGGACAAATTTGAGAGTGTAAAAAGTCTCTGCTGGTGATGATAGTCACATTGTACACTTAACCTTTTGTCTATATCTTAGTTTGGTGGTTCTAAGAGATTCCAGTGTAAGCTCTCCCAGTTCTCCTTGGGCTTTTGGCAGAAAGTCTTACAACTGATCTGATTAATGTCTCTAAATTCATAGCCCAAGGTTAGACTATCACTCAGATTCTTAGCAATCTTTCCATCTTTTCTAATAATGTCTACAACTAACCATATAAGCGTTTTATTAAAGTTGGCTTTCTTAAGTCCCTTCTTTCATTTGGTGACTTCATTTTCAAACTCACAGAAATACTAAACATTGTGCAAATCTTTCAGTATCTATTTTGAGAATTCAAATTTATCTTAACTGTACATTGAAATATATGTATTGCTTTCTTTAGGTGTAATTCTGAATATGAGTTTATAAATCACGTTATCATGCTTCTGTTCTTACCTGTGATGACATTGAATGTCTGAGAAATTAATAGGTTTATCTACTAAGACAAGAACCCACAAGTTTCTAACAATCATTGAAATGTTCACTATCTTTTAGGGCATATAACCAAACTTTTGTAATTCTTTGGGTCTTTTCTAAATGGTACATAAAATTACAAATTTCCTATTCTAAGAGTCTTGTATATGAGATGCCTTTTATTTTATGTGAACAAAACTTTGAAAGTATAAAAACATATGCCTGTTTATATAATTGTATAAGAAAAAAAAATTAAACAATATGGTCAGTTCCTATTTCTTCACAAAGTTACTATTTCTCTGTGCTGTGAAAACATTTATCCAGTTATTGTAGAATTTTATCAAACAAATTTGTCATACTTTAGGTATAGAGGAATTATATAATAGTTCTAAGTATCTGTTCTATGTATAATAGAACAATTTATTTATTTATTTATTTATTTATTTATTTATTTATTTATTTATTTGAGAGCAAGAAAGAGGGACAGAGAGAGAGAATGGGCATGCCAGGACCTCCAGCCACTGCAAATGAACTCCAGATTCAGTGTCCCATTGTGCATCTAGCTTACATGGGTTGTAGAAAATTGAACTGGATCCTTTGGCTTTGCAGGCAAATGCCTTATCCACTAAGAAATATCTTCAGCCCCTAATAGAACAATTTTAATAAAAATGAGTACTTTAAAATCTAAATTTATTTTAACTCTGTAACATAATAATATGTTAAGTAGAAGTTGTAAAAAATGTTCTGATATCTTCTAGTATTTTCTTTTTAGAGCATGATTTCTTTTTATTGTTATTTATTTTGAGAGAGAGAGAAAGAGACAGAAAAGAGAGAGAGAGAGAGAGAGAGAGAGAGAGAATGGACATTGTGAATCTGTGAATCAACTCCATATGTATGTGCTCCCTTCTGCATATGTGCAACCTTGCATAATTGTGTCACTGTGCATCTGGCTATGTAGGGCCTAGAGATTCGAACAAGAGCACTTAGGCTTCACAGGCAAGCATCTTAACTACTAAGATATCACTCCATCCCTCTTCCAATATTTTCTAAACCATATATGATGCATTTGAGAAATCAGAGATTTTTTTTTCCCAATTATAAATTGTGAACATGTTTTTTAAAGGAAAAATTTGGATATTACATGTTTCTAGTATTATGCAGGACAGAAATATAAGGAAACAAGAAAAAATAGTGGAATATGAGTCTTATTGTATGGCATTACTAATGTTCTCTCTTTCTTTTAACATAAAGGAGGGAATATATGCAGAGCTGATGAGTTCCTTTGTAATAACTCCCTTTGCAAACTACATTTCTGGGTGTGTGATGGAGAAGATGACTGTGGAGACAACTCTGATGAAGCCCCTGATATGTGTGGTATGACATTTCCCTGGATCTAGATGACACTTTCCTCTTCTCATCTGTTGGGGTGGGGAACCAATGAAGTGTTAAGGTGAACCACAAATGCTAACCTCACTGTAGTGAAGTTCATAAAATATTACTTCAGATATAACTTTTGTGCAGATAATAAAAGGGTTGCCCTCTTCAAAGTTGATGACTTTATAGACAATCCTATTGGATCTAAATGCATATGTCAGTACTACTCAAAAGATCAATTATGGTCATTTGGAAAGATTTAGAGCAGATGATTTTGAATTAAATAAGGGGCATATGAAGACTTTTGGATTCAAATCAAATAGATATTTTAAGGTAAAGAGTTTTTGAAAAGGTAAGTAAATGAAAACAAGTTGAATACCATGAACAATAAGGTGATAAATTATACAATAGTCTACTACTGATGTTGCTCAGAGAAGTGATATATATGTATGCCTACTATCAGAAGTGTTAGACACTGTAGGGATTACTTAATATTTAAACCTAAAATAATCTTTAAAAAAATCATGTGTCCAAATTCAAGTTCCTTTTGATGAACATTTTTAGGTATAAGTTTATGCAATGAATAAAGTGTGCAATTTGAGACATCAAAATAAAGCATAGGTGAATAGAAACCTGTAGACCTATCAATTTACTACAATTTAAGATAAAATTGAAGGAGTATAATAAAACTGGCTAAGTTAACCTCTTGAAAGAAAGGAGGTATTGATTGGCATTGGGAGCATTCAAATCAATGCACATTAAGTCTGTGAAAAATAACAAATCCAGGTTGTAACCATGTTGCATCAGTTATGCACTTATCTACAAGAATCACAAACTGTTACTACATCAGTGAAGAACATATTTTAAAAATTTACCAATGTCCACAACTTTCTACGAGACTGGTGATTTAAGATTATGAAGCTAAGGTAGCAATTATGATGAGACATTCACAGAGCTGTGCTGACACAGTGGCTCATGGGGTAAAGGGCACTTGCTGTGCAAGCATGAGGAACTGAGGTCAGTCTCTAGCACACATACAAAACTGGGCATGGGACTGGAGAGATGGCTTAGTGGGTAAGGCACTTGCCTGCAAAGCCTAAGTACCCATGTTCTACTCTCCAGATTCCATGTTAGCCAGATGCACAAAGGTAAGGCAGTTTGCACATGCCCACAAGGTGTTGTAAGGGTCTGGAGTTCAATTGCAGTGGCTGAGACCTTGGCACACCAATTCTCTGTCTCTGTCTCTTGCTCAAAAAAAAAAAAAAAAAAAAAAAAATCTGGGCATGGTTACACAAGCATCTTACCCCTAGTCTGAGGGAAGTGGAGACAAAAGTATTGTTGGGGATCCCTGGTAAGCCTAAAATATTACACCTCCATGTTCAGTGAGAAACTGTCTCAGGGAAATAAACAGAATATTGAGAAAGGAGGACACCTGACATTTTCCTCGGGCCTTGAGACACCTGCCTGTGAGTGTTAGAATCAACATATACTTGGTTATGCATCACACACAGAACAGTTACTGATTGATTTGTTCATGTTTATGCTACAGATTATGATACTATACTTGAATAAAGTTGAGGGGAGAGAGAAAATAAAAACAGTGAAATTAGGTCCTATGATAGAGAGTATTTTGTTAATTACAGAGGAAGAAATGCTTATAATGTTTATGAGAAATTACAATGAAGTAGAGAGATGACAATATTTGAGTCTCAAAATACCAATATTTGAGATTTTTTTTAAAATCATGTATGAAAATATGATGGTAAATTTCTGGAAACTTAGTAAATTATGATGTCTCTTACTGTTTGATGGCACGCAGTTTAAGCAAATTTTGAGTTATTCCTAAAAGACCTAAAGGGCAGGGAGTATATTTGACAAAAGAACTAGATTTTGCAAAAGTTAGGTCAACAGGAGTGTGGCATATGCTCATGAGCTGTCATAAAGTACACTGCTAGACCATTCCAAAGGACAAGGGATGAATATGCAAGAGATGTGGAGGAGAAAATAAAGTATCTATTAGGCCATGCATAGTGTCTTACATTATATACTAAAGGTGACAGATGGCTTTAGAAGAGAAAGATTAATGTACTAGATTCACATTTCTCCTTACCATGGAAAATGATTCTGAAAACATCTAAGACAGCAGATAAATCATATATATATATATATATATATATATATATATATATATATATATGGTATACATATTCAGTATTATGACAGCAACTGCTGGAGATGAGAGGTAGATGAGTACTTTAGGCACAATACCAACAAGATATTATAATTAGAGTTGAGAGCTAGTGACAGAAATAGTTTAGCATAATCCCTATCAAGGTGAGAACTTGCAACAAAGCATTCCAGAGGGGGAAGCATTCAGCCACCATGAACAGAGCTCTGGAGACCATCTTAAAGGAAGATAAAGACTACTTGGAGATATGTCCTGGCTTCCAGGTGGAAGAACACTTAGTAATAGGTGAAAAGTCCCCTGACTATCATCATCCCACACATACACTAAAATAACTAACAAAACATACCTTACAAACTTCTAATACATAACACATTTATTTATACAGAGAGTTAGAGACCCAGATATAATAGTGTGGGAAATTTTTTTCTTCCCAAAGAATGCCTACTTTCAACATGTCATCTGAAGCCTCGATCCATCTCTGCTATGCAAAGCTGGCCTTTGAGAGAGCTTAGTGCCCTGACATGGTATCTAAGTTACAGAGAGAAATGAGCTTGGTATACATAGCGGTCAGCTTCTGGCAATGGGCTCATGAAGTCTGGCTCATTTCCTTGTCCCATTCATGAACTCCATCTGTACATATGTCTGCAGCTAATATAAACAGCACATCAGAAACTGTCACAATCACTAGTGCTTCGAGTGTCCAGTCATAGTAATTTTCCTAATGCAGGATCTTTAGAAGAACTGCCACAATCATTAGTGCTTTGAGTGTCCAGTCGTAGTAATTTTCCTAATGCAGGATCTTTAGAAGATCTGGATGAGCAATGTAAGGAAAAACAATGCATGTTCTTAATGAGCCAGAGAAACAAAGGAGCTGCTTCAGTTTTTCTGTTCTGTTTGTTTTCTTTTGCATTTTCAGTCAAATTTCTTTGCCCACCCACAAGACCTCACAGATGCCGAAATAATCGAATATGCCTGCAGTCTGAGAAAATGTGCAATGGAATTGATGACTGTGGTGACAACTCAGATGAAGATCACTGCCATGGTAAATCTGTTTCATAAGGAAATAACTCATTTAGAAACAAATATAAGATTAAAGGATGATTTGAATACTTAAAGTTATAGAAAAATCATATTCATATATGAAGATTTATTGCTCCAGGTATTTGAGTTTCTAACAGTATAAAAACAACCTAATATTTTATTTGAATAGCAAAGCAATGTGGGTTTGTCCAGAGTTCCCCACTAGAACACTTCATTCCAGAAAACACTAATATGAGAAAAATAATTCAGTTGTCAAGGTTCTTTGAGGACCAGGGAGATTCTTGCCTTGCAAGATTGAGGACATGACTTCTATCTGAAGAACCCATTAACAAGAGAAAAATATAGACATGGTGGTGCATACTTCTAATATCAGTGTTAGGGACTGGAAACAGGCACGTTCCTAAGGCTACTGTTCAGGCAGTTTAGCTGAATTAGCTGAACTCTAGGCCAATGATTGTGCTTAAAAAATGTTCTCTAGCCTCCACATATGTGCTCACATACACCATGCACATCCAAACACACTTGTGTACTTTCCCACACACACCACTTATAAAAATTAAAATTAGGGGGGCTGGAGAGATGGCTTAGCAGTTAAGGCGCCTTCCTGCTAAGCCTAAGAACCCGGTTCCAATCTCCAGGTCCCAAGTTTAGCGAGATGCAAAGTGACGCAAGGGTGCAATGCCACACTTGACCACAAGTGGGGCACACACATCTGGATTTCGTTCACAGCAGCTGAGAGACTGCTGGCACGCCCATCTCTATCTGTCTCCCTCTCCCTCTCTCTGTCTGTCTGTCTCTGTCTCTCTCGAAAAATAAATAAAATAATAAAAATAAAATAAATTAAAATTAGGGCTGGAGAGATGGTTTAGGGGTTAAGGTGCCTGCCTGCCAAGGCTAAGAACACCCATTCTATTCTCCAGGTCCCACATTTATTCAGATGCAAGTGACACAAGAGTGCAATGTCGCGCTTGCCCACAAGGGGACACACTCATCTGGAGTTCATTCACAATGGCTGAAATGGCCCTGGCATGCCCATTCTCTCTCTCTCTCTCTCCCCCTGCCTCTTCCTCTCTCTCTGTTTCTCTCTGTCTCTCTCAAAAATAAAAATAAAATAAAATAAATAAAATAAAAATAAAAATTAGGCTGGAGAAATGGCTTAGTGGTTAAGGCATTTGCCTGTGAAGCCAAAGGACCCAGGTTCAATTCCACAGGACCCACATAAGCTAGATGCACAAGGTGCACATGCATCTGGAGTTCATTTGCGGTGGCTGGAGACCCTGTTGTGCCCATTCTCCCTGTCTGTATCTTTTCTATCTTTTTCTCTTTTTGCTTACAAATCAATAAAATTTTAAAAAATGAAAATTGAAATTAAAAGTTTTTATGATAGTTGTCTGAGGGGATGAGCTTATAAGATTATGTGAGTTCATGATACCTTTCTCACAATTCTGAAATTCAAAGCATCCCTATGCTTTTTGGTGAACAAAATAATATGAAGAGATAAGTTAACATGATCTTACTTGATTCTGTTAATTCTACTGTTGTTATATATTCAAAAATTTCCTGAAAAATGGAGTTTTGTTAATTATAGAAAAGACACCTTCTCAAATTAAAAAAAAAAAAAAAATTGAAAATTTAGACTTTTTCCATATAGTACCTAGAGCTTGGAAGGCAGAAGATCCACAGTTTTGGGGCATATGGAGTTGAATGATTCCATGAAGCACTAACCACTTTTCAAATGCTCCTATAGGTAAACTGACACATAAGGCAAGACCTTGTAAGAATGACGAGTTTGCCTGCAGTAACAGAAAGTGTATCCCCATGAGCTTGCAGTGTGACCGGCTCGATGACTGTGGAGATGGTTCAGATGAGCGAGGCTGCAGAATGAGTGAGTGCTCTCTGGTCAACAAGTTCAGAAATACATAAGACCAACTGATGTCCAAACATCAGAATTATTTCCTCCTGTGAGGAAAAACTGCTCTCCAACATGTTCTTGAGTCACATCTTTGCCAAAGGAATATCATTTAAGAATTCACTTAATTCTAGAAAATATGAGCTGGAAGAGTTTGATTTTGCAATGAATATCTTTATAAGAGCTAAGATGAGAAAATTCAGATTTTATTTCAATAGAATATTCCATACTGTTTATTGTATTTCATGAACTATAAACCTTTGGTTGAATAATGGCCAAATCAAAAGGCTTAATAATTTACTTATTTTTAAAATATAACCTATTACTGACTTGTTTTTAAGAAGACGTTAGTACTTGAATGAAAAGCTGTGTACATGAATTTCATGTTTATGCATGCAATTTACTTTGTACATTGAAGAAAAATATATTTGGGGAAATAGCAGAGGTGGTAAAAATGCTTGTCTTGCAAGCAATGAGACCCGAGTTTAACCCATGTAAAGAACCCATGTAAAAATGCTGTAGGTGACAGGATTTCCTTTTAATTCCAGTTCTGTGGAAGCAGAGTGTATTTGTCAGGATTAGTTTAAGGCAGCCCAACAATAGCATTTTGCAGGCCTGAGACTCAAGGATCAGTAGCTGCTCAGTCCACAAGGCTGGATACCTCAGCAATCCCAATCCAACACTGAAGGTCTGGAGGCTATTTTGAGAGCTGCTCACCTTCAGTCTGTGCTGGTCTTTAGTTCACCTGGAAAACAGCAAACAACACCTACAGCCAGGTGGGAGGAGGGGATACTTTCCTTCCCAGAGCTTCCTTAGATAAAGCCCCCTTCCTAGAGAGGCTGCCCACTCTGGGGGCATGGCTCACCCTGGGGGAGGATGCCTCCTTTAGTTAATCCTTCCTGGAAGCAACCTCAGAGACCCACTTAGGAATGTCTGTGGATTCCTATACAGATCAAGTTGACACAAAACTATCACATGGAGACAGGTGGTATCTGGGGCTCACTGGCCAGACAGACTAGCCTAGGTGGTGAGCTCCAGGCCAATGAGAGACCTTGTCTCCAAAAAGAAAAAAAGAAAAAAAAAAGTGTATAGAGCCTGAAAGAATGGCAGGATGTCTCCATACACATTCACATGCACATATACTCCACCCATACACATTTGTATCCCTTGTATCCCACACAACATGAACACACACAAACATATAAAAAAAAAAGAAAAATAAGTATGATGAATAAATTCAGAACATGTTTATAAAAGTCACAAATGCTACACTTGTATATGTTGTTTTCACTCAAGCATCTAAGTTGTTTCCCACTGTGTTAGGATTGCCTCCAGGTTATAGCCACTTACATCACAACCATGGAATCATGTCACTCATATTTCAATTGACAGCAAAATATTCATGAATCAAGGATTTATAATATTGAAAGACCGAGGCCAGAGTAGCACCATGACAGGTCAGTCACTCTGTAGGCCACAGGGACTAGTTCCCAGAATCTAGGGGAAAAAAAAACAGTACCAGGAAAAACCATAAATTTGCTGTGTGACCATGACTCAACATCGTTGTGGTCCTGGACCAGATGGCCCAATAAGATCCACCGTCTCAGAGTTTTGTAAATGTCAACCAATCAAATGAATGTAACCACTCTGGCCAACCTGTTTAAATGTAACCGCCACTTGCTGAGCCAATTAAGTTAGAAATTCCCCTAGACCTAGCCCGCCAAAACCCTAAGACCATTCAAGAACCCCAAGTACAGTTACTGTTCAAATCAGCCAATCATGTAGTTGCATGGGTGATAGCCTTCTCCCCCTTGCTCAAACCTCAATAAAAAGCCCGCTTTTCTGCTTCTCAGGGCTCTTGTATGGATCCACTGTGTTGGTGAAGGCAAGAGAGGGAGCTTAAGCCCGAATAAAGCTCTTTGCATTTGCATACGTGTTGATCATCCTTGGTAGTCACTGGGGGTGCTGTGAACTGGGCATTAAGATATAATATTATCAATCAAGGTTCTATGATTTCTTTAAATGAGATCACTTCAAATAATCTACAAATAATATAGTGTTGTCACTATATTAATATCTCTCCCTCTCATTTATTTGCATTAAAAAATGTTTTTCTGAAAGGAATATAAATTAAATCGGATCTACTCTGCTGGCAACTACAAATAAGTTTAACTGTATTCTGATAGTCTTGGAACCCCTGACAGTGGGAGCATACTCTCTACTGAGTGTTAATTTTCATTTTTGTGTCCTGGCTCAAAAGTTAGCACCCAGCTAATTTAGCCCGCTGCCTGGAGTAGCACTGTAGCCCCTTATTAGAGTCAGGAATGCTAAGTATGGGGTAGTACTAGAAGCTGTCATCTCCAAGTAGAATCTTGGCAAGGCTTTGGTACTTAATGAAGGATGTGGTTCTCATAAATCTGGTCATTTAGAATCACTGACAGATCACTACCGTTTGGAAAGAGGTGTAGCTTGACAAACACTGTAAATACCAGACCTTGGCAGCTTTCTTTAAATTATATCTAACATTAAGTACTTCAGTATTTATCTGCCTCTTTACCTTTATAAGAAGAGTGGCTTCAGTGCATAGAAAACCATAATCATGCATTTAACAGGAATTACCCATGCAGTAATAAATGACATTTAAAATTAAAAAAGAAAAATTCCTAATTCAGAAATGAGAGTTATATTAGTTTTGATCATGTTTTTAAATCCTAGCTTCTCCTGAATATACCTGTGCAGATAATGTGAACCCATGTGGAGAAGATGCATATTGTAATCAAATAAAAACATCTGTTTTCTGTCGCTGTAAGCCTGGATTTCAGAGAAACACGAAAAACAGACAGTGTGAAGGTAGAGTACATTTCCTCAACAGCTCGCTCTTAAATCCTCAGGTTAGACAGACTCCCAGAGCTGCTAAATTGTGAGAAGTCGGGGGATTGATTTTCATCAAAATGGTGTGTATCTATGGGATACCAGTTCGCTTATGAGAAAGTCTCTAGGGTCAAGAGCCTGTTTGTTTGTATAGCTAAGCTAACCATCACTGGGACTGCAAAGCCCTTTCGGTAGCAAATTCAAACCTGCAGGAATTACAGTTATGGTGTAAAGATACTGTTTTGAAATGCAAATAACAAGATTGCTGTTCAGGAACTATTGCAGAATTACAATCCCTGCATGAAAGAGTGTGTATGATGACCCATTTACAAAGTGGCACATTTGAAATGTTGTGATAGGTAATTTACACTGAGAAAGTGTTAAGTTTTTGTTGTAACACTATCTACCAGACAGTTCTCAAGATTACAATGTATCTAAAATTCCAAGGTCTGGATCTTAATGAGTCTGTTAACTTGATAAAGATTATGTAAAAATTAGACTTATAATACAAAGAAAATACCACATTGTTTCATATAAATATAATTTACATTGTGGTATTAATTGTAGAATTGTGAAGTACAGGCCAATATGCACTTATGAAAGTTTCTCTGGTTCTGGAGAGATGGCTTAGTGGGTAAGCACTTGCTGTGAAGCCTAAGGACCCAGTTTGATTCCTCAGTACCCACGTAAGCCAGATGCTCAAGGTGACTCATGCATCTGGAGTTCACTTGTAGTGATTGGAGGCCATGATGTGCCCATTTTCTTTCTCTCTCTCTCTCTCTCTGCCTCTTTCTCTCTCTCTATCACACTCAAATAAATAAATAAAAACAAACAAAAAGAATATCTTATTAAAATTTTTCTCTCATTAAACTAATATTTGTATTCATATTTACTTGTTACTGTGATTCAGAACAAACTCAAATATCAGTCTAATTTATTCAAGATAAATTAAAATTATTACTTTTTTTAAGCTCTTTTCACCTTAAGATTTTGTTAGGTTAAAAATGATTATATATTGTTAATTTATGAAGTGATTGAAATTTATTTCTTAGTTGTAATTTCACAAAAATGGGAGAATAGCCATATTTCTGTACATTTAAAGTTATATGCTTATTTTCCCTATTTTAATGAAAACCAAAGTATCTTTTTTTTCCAGTTATATCTAAACACATATGTGTACACAGAGATTCATGAAGATTTTCAGTGCTGATAGTATCAATTTTCTAAAATTTATTTGGGAATAGTGGGCTCTGTTTTCTGTGCAATACATGCTGACTAAATTTAGAAATTCTGCTGTTGATATTTTATTTACTTTAAATTATATTACCAAGAAAATATTTCCACAGGCTATATTTTTCATTTCAAATAGTTGTGAATCCACTATTTTTATGTACTTTGGTTGTGAATATGAGTACTTCTGAATGCTAACTCTTTGAATCTATAATATATAAATATGGATAGTAAAGAAAACAATTTTCATTTGTTGTATAGAGTAAGATATTACCTAGATTTCATAATTGAAATTATTAGTACCTTTTTTATTTATCTAAAAAAAGCAAAATAAATGCTGTTTAGTATTAAAGTCAAACCACCAGTAAAAGTAGTAAAAAGACAAGCAAAAAAGACAAGAAAGAGGCAGAAGAGAAGTAGTATGTTATGAACAATTTCTAGCAGACAGGCATTGTTGTAGGCATTACTCAAGTGCGGAATTAGTACTGACACTTCATAAGTTCAGGATTTGGGTCTCATTTCCAGGATGAGGGCAATAATAGGATGCCGGGCATTATATGTCACTTCTGGGGAACTGATATAGTATTAAACCCTATAGTTTTGGTGAAATTTGATTTTATGCCAAAAGTAAGCCATAGAAACAATATCTCTCTAAAGCAAAGTATTTTTCTAATTTTAATGATTAAGTGTTGATAAGGTGCATTTTATTTCATCCTTCAATAATCTTTATTAAAACACACAAATATACTTGATCTGTTTATCCTTTTAATAAAACAGAGAAATGAGTTGTTGTTAGAATATTTAGGGTCTCCTGAGGTAGGGTATCATAGCATAGACAACTGAATGGGAAAATGTGAGTTTCAAACTTTTGCTGTGTCATTTACACTTTTCACTGGAAGGATCCTGGTTTTAGCATTGCATCCTCACACCCAGGAAGCATTACTGAGTGTTTAAGAAAGAATCAGTATGATTTGCTGAAATTTGTTTTCTCTAATTAGAGGCAAAGCCTTATCTTACAGATTTGTTACATAATGCAGACAACTATAAGGTATGAAGAAGGTAGAGGAATATGAGCTAAAATTGAGGAGGGATATAGAGAGAAAAGAAATAATACACCTGACCATTAGACCTAGTATTGGTCTGTTTACATGTTTCAAAATCCCATGGCTTATTTATTTATGTATTGCTCTGACATGAGAATATTTATTTATAGATTGACATGTATGGTTTTGATTTTGCTTAGTTTTAATATCATCCTTACTCTTACATAGTTACTCTTGATATGTATGAACCAAGAGGTTTGTTAGATACATATCCGTATCTTCATCTTCTACTATGCATTGTTAGAAATGTCTTCTTAAAAATGACCATAACATAATTTAAGATCACAAAGACCTGAGTCTGAAGTGGAGGATATGAACATATGGCACATTTCTGAAGAATTTTGAGCAATGCTTTAAGAAAGGGAAACATCAGAGAAGCAGAGGGCTGGGTCATCATTCTTAGGCGCAGGAGAGGATCAAGGGAACCTTGGCTCAAGGTGGATCTTGGGAGAGGACTAGAAATGCTGTCTGTGAAAATAGGGAAGGACAGTACAGGACAAAGAAAGAGCAGATAATGTGCAAAAGAATGGAGATAGGTTATTGAAATCTGCCTTGAAGAAGTCTTGAGAGTTGCATTTGAGTGAATGGAAACAGCAGAGATGTTTCAAATGCATTTTTAATATTTTAAGTGCTACAAAACAATATAAAAGTAACTGATTCATCTTTAAATGAAAACTATACACAAAAGAAGCATGTGCATAGCTCTGACTTCTGTCACTAGCATTGGAAAAATATATGGTCCACAAAGTGGACAGAATAATGTTTAAAATAGTAATAAAATGTTAAGGAAAGAAAAATAATTTTGGCTTGTTTGAAATGTGAAGGAATGGAAGTGTGCATTGGAATTTATGATGATGCTATTTTGAGCTCTTCTTTTTTAGACCTTAATGAATGTTTGGTGTTTGGCACATGTTCTCACCAATGCATAAACATAGAAGGATCATATAAATGTGTCTGTGACCAGAATTTTCAAGAAAGAAATAATAGCTGTATAGCAAAAGGTAAGATGCATTGCATTTGACAATAGCTTCATTCTAAATTATATAAATACATAATAGATCTAATTGTAATAAACTTAGGTATTATTCTTTAAAATATTTTTTGGTACAGACACATAATGTGCAATGCATTTTTAGCATATTTTTATCTTTGTGCTGGGAACTTCAGAATTACCCTTTATGTATTTATAGTTCTGTGTAAAATATGTAACAAATTATCAACCTATAGTTACTCTATGTTCTTTTTTTTTTTTTTTTTTTTTTTTTTTTTTTTTTGGTTTTTCGAGGTATGGTCTCACTCTGGCCCAGGCTGACCTGGAATTAACTATGTAGTCTCAGCGTGGCCTTGAACTCATGGCGATCCTCCTACCTCTGCCTCCCGAGTGCTGGGATTAAAGGTGTGCGCCACCACGCCCGGCTATACTCTATGTTCTTTAGAACACAAGAATTTATTACTTTTGTGTCTGTATATTATTTTATTAAATAACATAGTTCAGAATGGTTTATGGAAATAATAATTATATATATATATATATATATGGCTCAATATTAAGAAAAACAGAATAAAATGAATATATATTACAAAGTGATTTTATTCAATTGGCTTACTTTATAGAATTTGGTTAGTTCAACAATTGCTGCCAGATAGAAAGAGTGAGAATCTGAGGGATGCACAATCAATAAGCCTGGATGCTTCAGCAGTTCCAACCTGGTGCTAAAGGCTTGGAGGCTTCCTGGAGAGATGCTAGACTTAATTCTACATTGAAAGGACAAAGATATAGGGTTTAGATGTCAGTAAAAGATGGAAGCAAAAGGTAGATGCACTTGCCAGCAAGGATCAAGGGCAGTCAGTCCACACCACTGCTTTATCCTGGAATTCATATGCAACCCCCCCACATATATACATATACACACATATACACATATATACATGTTTTTATTTGTGTACTGTCAACTCTGAGAAATTGTGTTCTACCTCCCCTGCAAGTTAATTCTTCCTGGAAATGCCCTTGTAGACCTGTAGCAGAGGTGTGTCTCTTAAGGGATTCCTCATTTAATCAAGTTGATAATAAAGACTAACCATTACAGTGTTAAAATTACTTTTGGTCTGAAACAATTTGTGAAAAAAATATTAAAAGTTTAAAAGCCAGTGTGACTCCCAAAATACAAAATATAACTTGCATGGTCTACTTTCAATGCATATGAGAAATTATTTCACCTTGCATAAAAATAATAGCATAGTCCCCATTATAAGGAGAATGTAAGTTGAAAAGAGCTTTTTAAATTTAAAACAAAATCTTATTTCAAATTGACAATTCTGATATTTTCCAAGACCTTTTTTAAATGAGTGTGCTGGGTTTTAGTACACATGGATTCTTATGCTCACACACATTTACTCTGTAGCATAGTGACTGCCATGTGGTGAGATGCAATTGTTAGGATGAGCTTGGGCATTATTAATATGATGTGATTCCATGAGGAAATGGTATGACTTAATGCATCTGGTGTAGGCAATAGTGTCAGTTTTACTTAAGTTTTAAATTTTATCACCATACTATTGACCATGTGACCTGAAGAACTTTGAGCTTCAGTTTTTCATCTGTGAAATGTGGGTATGAATACCTATTTTCCATGATCACTATAAGAAATGGGTATAAATCTGAATGGCTTAACATAGTGTCTGATAGTTTAAAAAAAAAACTCTGTTAGTGACAGATATTAAATTATTTAGTTGTCTATAGTAAAATTTCATTATATGCATGCATGAAAATGCCATAATGAAAACCCAAAAATCTAATATATCTGAAGTAAGATCACTCTGAAATACATTTTAGTATCATATATATATATATATATATATATATATATATATATATATATATGTATGTATTTTTTTCATTCATTCCATGGAGGAAATATACATCCATTCTCTTTAAGTTTTCATCAATATTTTATATTGTCTATACTCACATCAGTGCTTTATTATTCTCTCATTTTGAAAATTATATTAGTATTATAGGTATCAAAATTTTAGGAAAGAGTACTCTATTAATATAATGCTAGATAAATTAGAAATTGTGATTTCTTAAAACTGAATTATAATAAAAATAAAACTAGTTTAGTATAGCTTAGTGATAGATCCCTTGAATCAGTAGCACTGCAAAAAACTTAAAATAAAATGATTAAATGTATATGAATCCAGGAAGAATATCCTTCATATCTCAGTTTTCATTTCTTAGTCACAATTAGTGATCAGTCAGATGCATTGATTGAATAAATGCTTAGAGAATTTGAGGCTTAATGAGTATACCATGTAGCATGTGTATATGGAGAACAAGAACATCGAAACAGTGTTTTGTGGCTTGCCAAGGGCAAGTAAAAATCATAAATTATAGAGTAGGAATTATGCTAAAAACCTAGTACTTATAACTATAGTAAATGTTTGAAAAGTAAAATAATTAAAAAGTCATGAAGACAAAATGATAATATAAAGATGGTTCATTTTTTCTAGAAGAAACTGTATTTATAGCAATTCAAGATAATATAAAAGTACATTATTGCTTTTACTTTTGTTGAAATTTACTTTATTTTTGTATTTTATGTAATAATCTCCAGGCTCTGAAGATCAAGTACTCTACATTGCTAATGACACTGATATCCTGGGTTTTATATATCCATTCAACTACAGTGGCGATCATCAACAAATTTCTCATATTGAACATAATTCAAGGATAACAGGGATGGATGTATATTATCAAAGAGATATGATTATTTGGAGTACTCAGTTTAATCCAGGCGGAATTTTCTACAAATTGATCCATGGCAGAGAAAAAAGGCAAGCGAACAGTGGCTTCATTGTAAGTAAATAACATTCAGTATATAAAGGCTGGACTTTCCCACCAATTGCTTAAAAGAAATCACACTATATGACAAGAATTATGATACTAAATTATGTTCACAATATCCCCCCCCACAAAGAAATATAGTATTCTCTTTTTTATTTTTATATAAGGACATCTAGTGCGCAATGTTATACTTTTGTTTTAATACATTGCCTTAGTTATTGTGGTAGTTTGAATATATGTCCCCCAATACATTCAGTGTTTTATTATTTTATAGTTTGCATCTGCAATCACCTTGCTAGAGGCAAGGTCACTGGGGGCCCGGTCTTAAGGTGTGGTGATGGTTTGAGAGTCCATTGTAAAGATATGCAAATGTGCCTAGCAGGAGTTCCTGAAGTGTGCTGTGTGACCTTTTGGCTGCAGTTTTGCTCTGTGTGCTGTGGTGGCTGGTTTTGCTTTTGCTCTCTCTGCCTGGCCTTGTGAGAGCAGGCCGTTTCTTCTGCCATTATGGAACTTCCCCTGGATCTGTAAGCTTCAATAAATAATATCCCTTCCTCCATAACTGTGCCTGGTCTGGAAGTTCATCTCAGCTAACCTGAAGCTGTCTGCAACAGTTATTAAGAATGGTAATGAATAACACCTAAATTTTGTTGAATATTTTAGATTTTATGTATGTGATACATATGTAATATGAACAGAGGGGTGTTTTCATCATTAGTGGGAATGTGAAAATAGGTTCACTTTTTTATATTACAAAGTAATACAATACAGGGAAAATTGTTTCAATTTTGAGAGTATCAGAAATATACCTTCAGGGCAAAGGAACGATAGGAGAGTAATTCTTTCTTCTTTCTCCCAATGACTGTATTTTATAGACCCGTATTGCTTTTTGTTATATGATGGACATGCTGATTATTATGGTTATTCTCTTCAAGAAAAATAAACTTCAACCTTTATTTTGGGTTCTATGACTATCTCTTTTTGTTTTAGAGAGTAGCAGGCTATTGTGTATTTTGTATTTGTAAATAAATTGAGAGGAAAAGGGCAGAGAATACATGTTTTTAAGGAGTCTGACCTTCTTCCCTATAACCAAAAAGTCAAGGACTATCACCACAGGATATAGTTGAAGGTTTATACTTAGGGCATAAGAACTGGTCCAAATGTCCTCATTACCTGCACTGGAATCTATCATAAAGATTTAAGCTACATGAATACCATTTGATTCAAGTTTGGAAAACATTTTTAATTTTATTAATATTAGACAATAATATGCTGCTTTTAAAGAAGTTAATGTGCTAGAGTGAAAGAGGAACAAAATTAGGTCATGAATTCAGCTTCAGATTAAATTGTTAGCAAAAGTTCATGCATTACCTGAGTTATTTCTTAAAAATTTCCTGCCCCATGTGGGGTTAAGTAACACTTTAATTTCCTGTTTAGAATATTTCTCAGACACAGATAAGAAATTTAGTAGATCATTCTGTCTTCCATCGAAAACTATTCTCCTCCCTCTCTTTCTGACCAAAAGGCTGACTCAGAGTCATAGATAACATGAACTTTACCTCAAAGAGTGGAGGTCTACTTTGTTGTTTCCAGGTCATTATATTCTTTGTTATCATATAACAATATGCAGTAGACTTAAATGCCTGGGTTTGAAGTTTGCTCCTATCTCTACTAGCTTTTTAGTTTCTCTATGCCATTTAATGAGGTATCAATGAGTCCATGAGAATTGTAAAGTCATATATATACAAAAATATATATTTATATAAAATCATATGAAATTACTGCAGAAAATTACATGTGATAGAATGCTATGTATTGTTTAGTGACTAGTATATACTAGATAGATGCTTGCCATTAAGAGTTTGATGTTTGAAGCCGGGCGTAGCGGCTCATGCCTTTAATCCCAGCACTTGGGAGGCAGAGGTAGGAGGATTGCCATGAGTTCAAGGGCACCCTAAGACTACATAGTGAATTCCAGGTCAGCCTGGGCTAGAGTGAGACCCTACCTTAAAAAAACAAAACAACAACAACAACAATTTGATGGTTGATCGGGTTGACTGGGGTTGACTGACAAGATGCTCTGTTCTACTTATTGTCACATTAAGATGACTTACTTGTAACTTACATGTCTGATTTAATGCTTGCTCACACCCTTAATTAAATTTGATGTAATTTTTCAGATCAAACGATTTTATTTAATTTTGTCCTTAGGGAGCTATGTATATATAATCAGTATTCATTAATAAATACAATATTTTATCAGTTAGAAGACAAATTGATTTAATATTTATAGCTGTTTTTGTTTTTGCACAAGAAGACATATTCATTCATATTATATTTATTTATTTATAATATTAACATTATAAATATTACATTTTTTTTTTTTTTTTTTTTTTGAGATAGGGTTTCACACTATTCCAGGCTGACTTGGAATTCACTATGTACTCTCAGGATGGCCTTGAACTCTGGGTGATCCTCCTACCTCTGCCTCTCGAGTGCTAGGTTTAAAGGGGTGTGCCACCACAGCTGGCTACATGTTTATTTATATGTCTACATTTTTATCTCTAATTTCATGATAAAATGCTTCATAAACAATAGCATAGGTATTGATTAGCATTTTCTGAATAGAACATGAAACATAATTGGCTTTTAGATGGTAGTGATACTTGTTGTATGATGTAGACTTTTCTCCTCTTAGACTTGTCATGACTAGAAGCCTTTATGAGGAAATGAAGCTGATAACCATCGAAGGTACATTTTCTATTGAAGAACCCATTAAAGCTGACTAAATGTCATGTTCATAAAGTAAAGGCTGAGACATGGGTTTTATATTAGTCTCTAAACTAAATTTCACAATCATTTCAGCCAATGTATTGAAAAGCATTTATTAAAATATCAACTGAATGAGAACAAAGGAGGGCTCAATAAATTTCATGATAGGGACCCATGAAAGACAGTGACAAAAAAAAAAAAAAAAAAAAAAAAAAAAAAAAAACTTTGTTTTTACGAAGAAAACAGATGTCATAGTGAGTTCCTGTCATTCTTCATGGTGATTACACCCGTCATAGAGATATACACTAGCTCATTTAAACATATATTTTGGAAAAATATTAGCTTTTTTCCCTTACTGTGGCAAATAATAATTTCATGAACACCTTTAAGCATAAGCAAAACAATGTCTATTAGACAAAATAGTTGGACATCCGAGTAAAATTGTGTGGTTAAATAGTTTTCTAATGGGCTGGAGAAATGACTTAGTGGTTAGAGGTGCTTGCTTACAACACCTGACAGACTGGTTTCAGTTTCCCAGTACCTATATAAAGCCAGAAGCACAGAGTGGTGCATGCATCTGGAGTTTATTTACAGAGGTAAGAGGCCCTGGTGCACCCGTAACCACACTTTCTTTGTCTGTGTTTCTCTCTCTCTCTCTTAAAACAATATATATTTATGTTTATATTCTAATGTACTTTTCAATACATATGGTCAGATCACCTCCATGACAGTCACATTTTTAATTCATCAAAAATGGAGAAATATGTACCTTTCCCAATGGAATTGCCCAAGTAAATAACAGAACATTAGTAAACTTAGTTTGTCCACTTTTACATATGAAGAATAAGAGGGCTTTTAGTTTGATGTGGAGTTTCCGTAGAAAATGTGGAGTATGAACATCTTTTCATAGGTTTTATTGACTGTTCGAAAATTTTCTTTTTCTAATTATTTATTATTTAGACAATATTTTCCTGAAAATATTTTTCTTAGAACTTATTATTCTTATATACTAATTATGTGACATTGAGTTTTTCTAAATTAGTCACACAGTCATACTTATTTTCTTCACATGTATTTAGGTGCTGTTTTCTTTTTCTGATAATTTCTGCTTTATATAAGATTGGCTTTTCATGAATTATAATTTTTATTGTCTTTCTCTGGTACATCATATCATGTTTTGTATTATCTTTCATGGAATTGTGTATATATTTTCTAGTCTTGTTATTTTAAGCTTTTTGCCATTCATAACTTGTATAATTCATACATGTCTATAATGGATTTTGTTCATATTCACCCTTACTTTTGCCTTCTGTTATCCCCCCTCCCCCTCTTGATAATCCCCTTCTTCTCAACAAGTCCACTTTCCGCAGGTATGCCGTGTGTGTGTGTGTGTGTGTGTGTGTGTGTGTTTATATGTGTGTCTAACAATGGTTGTTCACATGGACATTGTGAGAGGTTATTTATTTACTATAACACTAAATAAGATGTTTTTCTGTCCCTAGCTACTATTACCTGTCATAGTTCCTTAAAGAGGAGTGGATCTCTTTAGTTTCTCCTCTCAAAACAACTGTTTATAAATCCTCCTGAAGGAGAGAGGCCTTATGAGTCTTTCCCCAGTCCTGATTGAAATGTTGACTGGCTGAGGATTGCCCACAGCTTCTGACAGTTTAAGAATATTATGATCCTGTCATTCACATACCTGGAACTATAGCCTTATGCAATTCTCTACTTATTTCTACAGCTGCTTTCTTTTTTCTGCCTCCTTTTCCAGAGTGTTTCCCCAGACTTAGAGGAAGTTATATAATGTTTCATTTAGGGCTTAGCATTCAACAATCACTTATTCTCAGGATTTTTACCAGTTATGAGACTCTGCACAAACGGCTGGCCTCCTCAAGCTGACAGCAACACTAATCATTGGGCATAAGCATAAATATTTAGAAAACATTTTAACAGAGGCATCATGATCATTTCACAAAACATCAGCACAGGGTCTATGGCTTCCCAAACCACAGGCTTTTGACCAGGTTTACAATACCAGATGTGAATTCCTTCCCTTGAGACAAATTCAGAGCCATTCAGTTAGTAGTTGTACCCTCACAACAGTCATGCCATCATTGCATTTGTGAATGTCTTGTCTGTAAGGTTGTTCCTATTGCATGCAGGGTCCACAGTTGAGTATGATTGTTGATGGCAATTCTCACCAATAACCTGGATAGAATTTCTACCTAGTGAAAGTTAGGGAACAGGGTGTAAGCTTTCAGCCCAATTCCAGGTCAATTTCTCTGTGTTCAAAACCCAAAGGATTCTCTGTTTTAAGCAAGAGCATCTAGGTGTTATGGGTAATGAACAAGAATAGTAATATCCTATAGTTTTGGGACCCTCAGGGGTCTCACCAACAATTTGCAGGGAGGTAACCAACCACAAGCACTGGGATTTTTATGTAATAATTTATGACTTCTGGGAGTGGGTTTATCCACTCATGCAAGGAACCTCTATTCGAACTTCATCTTTAATTTTGTTTAATTAGCTTAGAAAGTAGCAGCTTTCCTTATTTTTTTTTTTTTTTTCCATAATAATTAGTTTTAGGTCACCTTTTTCCACCACTTTCTTTTTATCATCTCCCTGCCTCTAACTAATCTTTACTACCCACAACTATTTTACAACATTTTAATAATATCTTTATTTTAGGGGAATGGGTAGATGGGTCAGTTAGTAAAGCACTTGATCTGCAAGCATGAGGACCTCAGTTCATTTCTCCAGTACACATGTAACTTCTGGTCATTAAGGCACATGTCTCTAATCCAAGTACTTAGGAGATGAAATAGGCAGAGGGTTGTCATCTCCCACTACCTCAACATTACATGTTAACATCTCTTGGTCATCTTTCTGGCCCTTTAAGCTTTACCCATAACACTTATCTATAAACATATACACATTATAAGCTAAGATTCACATATAACAGATAATATGCAGTTTTGTCTTTGTGAGTGAGGGTCACCTTGATTGATATAATACATTTAAGAATTATCCATTTTCAAGCCGGGCATGGTGGCACACACCTTTAATCCCAGCATTTGGGAGGCAAAGGTAGGAGGATCGCCGTGAGTTTGAGGCCACCCTGAGATTACATAGTGAATTCCAGGTCAGCCCGGGCTACAGTGAGACCCTACCTTGAAAAACCGAAAAATGAAAAAAACAAAAACAAACAAACAAAAAAAGAATTATCCATTTCCCCTCAAGTTTCATAATTTCATTTTTCTTTATAGCTGAGCAAAATTCCATTGGGTATGTATGCATTTTCACTATCTATTCATCTGTGTATGTGCATCTATGCTGGTTCCATTATCTTGTTACTTTGAATAGAGCAGTGATAAACATGGATGTACAAGTAAGTAGTCTGTTGTAGGGTGGAATCCTTTGGGTAAAGGCCCAGGTATAGCTAGGTCATCCAGCAGCTCTATTTCTAAGGTGGTGAGGTGAGAAACCTCCATAGTGATTTCCATTACTATACTCGTTTGCACTCCAATCAGCACACATTCTTGTCTTCTTGCCAGCGACCATTGCCAGTCTTGATGACAGACATTCTTACTGGGGGATCTTTAACATTGTAATATATATTATGTTATATTATGAGTTTTACAGATAAGTTTCTTTTAAAAATCTATCGGAAATTTTTGCCTTATGCCAAAACTTTTCAAAATATGTGAGAAAATTAAAATCAGAATTGAATGAAGGCTGCACTTTAATTATAGATTACTTTGTGAGAAGCTATATCAATTGTGGACTTACTATAATAAATTTACTAATAATGATTCACTCTTGTGTTCCCAAAATTATAGCTAATTATACATTGTTTGTCACATCAAAATAGTTAATATTTTGTAGTCATAAAAATAGTAAAAATTGCATGTTTTTGCAAAAGTTTAATTTTAAAGATTTTTTTTTTTTTTTTTTTTTTGTAGCTTATAGTATTATACAGGCTAACAGGATATTGTGAGTACCTTTTTTTTTTTTTTTAAGCCTTAAGCAACCAAGTTGTCATAGTTACTAAGACAGTTGAGAGATAATAATTCTTTGGAACAAATAATCAATTTGCAAGTAAATACTTATGTAGAGTTGATATAAACATTAATGATCTGAGAGATATATTCTAGTTTGTATTCTAATGCTTTAGCTTTATGGTAATGTGTTATTTTCTTCTCTATGTTGCCATTAATTACTTGGGAACTTGTAGTCTCTATTTTTAAAAACCAGGTGAATGCTTATACATCATCTTTTTTTTTTTTTTTTTTTTTTTTTTTTTTTTTTTTTTTTTTTTTTTTTTTTTTTTTTTTTTGAGCTAGGGTTTCACTCTAGCCCAGGCTGAACTGGAATTCACTATGTAGTGTCAGAGTGGCCTTGAACTCACAGTGATCCTCCTACTTCTGCTTCCCAAGTGCTGAGATTCAAGGCATGTGCCACCATGCCTGGCCATATATATCTTTTGTTAACAGGAGAGAGAGACATGTTTTCAGGGGGAAGAAATGACTTCATAAGAAAGTCAAAATTTTAAAAGTAAAATATAGCATGATTATCAACATCTAATATATATATAAAAAAATAACACTGTCTTAATGGTTTGACTGTTTGGCAACATGTAGACTCAGTTATATGCAATTATATTCCCATTTAATAAAATTAATCACAACACATCATTCTTTTAAAAGTTATTTTTTTTCCATTTTGACATTTCTGTACATGTATTTAATATACTTTAATTTTTATCTTGTCACCTCAATAACCCTATCTAATCTCCTTCCCTCATTTAACATACCTTTTCTTCCCTATTAACCCTCATCATGCTGTCTTCATTTCATGCTTTGTTTTTGGTTTTTTTTTTTTTTTTTTTTTTTTTTTTTTACCCCATTGGGTTAAATTAGTGAATGTTTGCATGATACATGATCCTTGATGGAAGGTTATTTACTGTGGAATGGGCAACTTCTCCCTGGCTACAGCACCGATGCACCTGACTTCTCCTTTCCCAGCTGTCATTAGCTACAATTGAGTTGTCAGGGAGGTCTGGGCTCTCAGGTACTCTTCCACCTTCAGTCATGAATTATTGACAGGCTGAAAAACCACACTTGATTTTTTTTTTTTCCCCTTTCAGCAACCTTTATATTTTCTTATACTATGGCATCTCCTAGGCCCTATTTTTTTCTTTACATTACACAGTTTTGATTTTCCCCTTTCCCTCTTCTCTAATCTTGCTGTCCCCTTCCCCTCTAGTGCCCTCATCCCCCCAGTATTCCCCCTTAGATTTTCTTATCATTTTAGGTCTATTACTTTCCCTATACCTCTCTCTTGCAGTCTTTTTTCTTCCTTTTCTCTTAGGTCTGTTTTTAGTTTCCTGGCACCTACATACTCTCACTGCCACAGCAATACATGCTGACAAAGATTATAAACTAGGATCTGCATATGACAGAGAACATAGGTATTGTCTTTCTGTATATGGTAACCTCACTTATATTTTTCCAGTTTCATTCCTTTTTTGCAAATTTTATTATTTCATTTTTCTTAATTCTTTATTGTGCATATGTACCACATTTTCATTATCTAATCATCCATTGATTACCATCTAGGCTGATTTAACTTCCTAGCTATAGTGACGAGAATAGCCATAAATGTAGATCTATGTAGTAGGGTGTAGAAGCTTTTGAGAATATGTGCAGGTGTAGTAAAACTGTGTCATAATTTAATTCTGTATTTAGCATTTTCAGAAATTTCAACAATGGTTTCTACATAAGTGCACACTCTCACCAACAGTGAACATGGGCTTCTCTTTTTCAACATCTGCATTGTTATTTGTTTTCTTGAAGACATTCATTCCCACAAAGGGGGGGTGCAATCTCAAAGAAGTTTTAATTGGCATTTAGCTGATGGATAAGCATGTTGAACATCTTATAAATATATGTTTGTCACTTGTAGTACTTATTTTTAGAGCTCTTTGTTCACTTCCTTGTCCCATGTTTTGATTGCACTATTTGTTTTCATGTTGTTTAGTTTTGTGAATATTTTGAATGTTTGGTAAGGCAAAAGTTTTCTCCCATTCTTTAGGCTGTATCTTGTGATATACAGATTTTTTTCCCTAATTTCATGATGTCACATTTGTTAATTATTGACCTGCTTTTCTGACAACTGTCATATTCAGACAGTTCTTATGTATTTATATTTCTTGAAGAATCTTACTTCAATTTTCCTCTAGTAATTTCATAGCTTCATGTCTCATGTTAAAATCTTTGTTACATCTGGTGTTTTTATTTTTGTGCAGGGTGAGATACATGATTTAGTTTCATTTGTTTTTTTTCCTATATGTGGCCATCCAATTTTCTAAGCACCATTGTTAAAGAAGCTATCTTATGGGTACTTTTGTCAAAAATCTGTTATCTGTATTTGTATGGGTTTATACATGGATCTTCTATTCTGTTTTGTAGGTCTACATGTCCATTTTTTTTTTTTTTTTTTTGCCATTACCATACTGTTTTTTGTTACTATGGCTCTTAAAGTTTCAAATCAGGTATGGTGATACTTATTGCCATATGTTTTATTTTCCTTCTCTTTTCATTTTTTTTTTTTTCTGCAAAGGATTTTACTTCAGCTACATGAGGTATTTTGTGCCTCCAGGTGAATTTTACCATTTTACCTATTTCTCTGAAGAATGGCATTGGGATTTTGACAAGGATTATAACTGAATCTCCAGATTGTCTTTGGTAACATATCCTTTTTCACAACATTGACTTTAAAATCCTCAAGACATCTTTTGGTGTCTTTTTAATTTCTCTCTTGTGGGGTCCCCTAGGGCCAGCCCAGGAGGGATGACAGGGTCTCTGCCGGATAGGGGCTGAGAGGCATAGAGTCACCACACAGACTCCCAGAGTTGGGTGGAAGCAGCAGAGGGCAAGCTGCCGCAAACTCATTTATTGAGGAAGTGTAGGGAGTTTTAAGGGGCTTGACTGGCCAATCATTGTTGGGGTGGTCCCCTTTTGTGACCAATGACAGCCTGTGTCTGGACAGATCATCTCCTAGCAAGTTTCTCAAGAGCATGAGACTGTAGCTGTTGTCACACCAGGCCTGCATTGTGCCATACACTCTCCTGGGTGTTTTAGTGTTTTTTATATTGTTATATTGCTCATTCATTTTCCTGGTTAAGTTTATTCCTAGGTATTCTTTTCATTTTTAGGCAATTATGAATGGGGTTCTGATTTCTGTTCTGATTTCTTCCTAAGCTAGTTTGCTATTGGTATGTAGAAGTCACAGGTTATTTTATGTATGTTAATTTTGTAAACTGCTACTTTCCCAAAGTGCTGGTCAGTTCTGACTTTTGTGAGAGAGTCTTAACATATCTTATATGTACAATGATACTGTCTGTAAATAAGGGTACTTTTAATATTTTTAAATTTTTATTTATTTATTAGAGACAGAGGGATGGACAGAGAGATTGAGAGAGAGATAATGGGTGCACCATGGCCTCTAGCCATTCTAAACAAACTCCAGATGCATGTACCACCTTATGCATCTGGCTTGTATGGGACCTGGAGAATCAAATCTGGGTCCTTAGACTTCGCAGGCAAGTGACTTAACTTCTAAACCATCTCTCCAGCTCAAGACACTTTTATTTTTAATGCTCTTATTTGTATCTTTTTATTTACTTCTCTTATCTTACTGTGAGATAGCTTATGGAAATATTTTATGTGTGATTCTCTTAATACTTTGTTTCTAAAGACATTGCTCGTTACTGTAGTACAGTAGAACAATGGCTTCAATAATGGATTCCAGTGCTGTTTCCTTCCTGTGTTCTTGCCTTCTTCATTACTGTACAAACAGCCAGGGTATTTTCTAGGTGTGTTGCAAAAATTCAAGTATAAATGCGTAGAATGCACTTAGTGTATATACACATTGAGGAAGGCTTCACTATGTAGGGAACTGTTCTGTACTAGTACTTTCTTCGTCTCTATGAAAAGAGCAAATGTCCATCTAATTGGTCAACCTTGATAGTTGAGAGATCACCTATACATATTTTCATTTTTACTTCTCATTTTTTTTTTTATTTGAGAGAAATAAAGAGAAAGAAAGAAGAGACATAGAAAGAGAGAGACTGGGCACTGTAGAGCCTCCAGCCACTGCAGACAAATACCAGAAGCATAT
The DNA here is from genome assembly GCA_036365145.1 of Orientallactaga sibirica. Lineage (NCBI taxonomy): Eukaryota > Metazoa > Chordata > Mammalia > Rodentia > Dipodidae > Orientallactaga > Orientallactaga sibirica. The sequence goes on from JAEOAD010001656.1 coordinate 645,923, forward strand.
GCCATTTTATGTATCTGGCTTATGTGGGTACAGGGGAATCTGACCTGGTCATTAGGTTTCACAGGCAAGTGTCTTAACTGCCAATTTCTCCAGCCCTATACAATTATTTTTAATCTTCAGGATTGAATTCATTAGAAACTTATTTCTTATCTTCAAATGGATCAACATTTGTATTACAGAAACATATATTAGAGTTCCCCAGAAATGTGCACATTTCTTAATTTTATATTTCACAAGTTCTACTCTTTATCTCCTTGTCCTTGCTCCTGTTGTCCTGGGGACCCTCTTCAGTTGAGTTATGGTATTCACTGTGATCATGAAGGCCTCATTCAGTCCCTGTGGGGTAGCAGGGGAGACATGCCTCAAGTTATCCCTGCCTACTCTGGCTTTTACAAATTTTCTGCCCCATTTCCATAATGTGCCATGATCCATGGCAGGCCAGTTGGCAGTCTTATTTAGTGTTGAGTTCTCCATAGCCTGTGGATTTCTGCTTTGCTATGTTTTGATTAATCACCATGTCAGTCACCATTGCCTTGGAATTGGTTGTCAGCCTAGCAGTAAGAGCAGCATTCATGTTGTTGCTTCCTCTGCAATTTCTCCTTGACCCTGGCATATGTGGTAGAGGTGGCATGTCTCAACTGCTATCGTCCTGTCTTATTGATAGTTCTGAGTTCTTGTCTGTTTTCTCCAAAATCTCTTAAATAAAGCAGTTTCTCCAACCAACAGTGAGTGCAACTTAGACTAAAAGGGCTATGCAGAGTTATTTGAGAACTTTTGTATTTTTATTTTTTTGTGATGCCTACTCTTTTTCTCCAGAGAGCAGCGGGGGCTTCTTTCTGGAGACTATGGGATTCTTATTTTGTTTCTTCCACTGAGCAAGCCTCATGTCCAATCAGAGAAGAGTTAGGTTTCCAAAGAAGCTCTGGGATACTATTGCACAAGTGTGGACTGCTTGTCTGACTATTTGATTTCACTCTCTGCATGGTCCACTTCTTCTTCATGCTGTTCGTGACCCTTGTCCTCCAGAAGCTCCTAGAAGGCTCTCCAGCACTATGAAGGCTAGCAATTGTGAGGAAGGAGCTGGTTTCCCTTTCAGTTCCAGCGCGGTTTCCCCATGTCCTGTGACAACTTCAGCAATAGGGTCTTACATTTTAGCTCTGACAGGTAATCAAATGCTTTGGAAAGACCCTCCCTTCCCCTTCAGGCCCCTCCAGCTCCTGATATTCTTTCCCTTCTTTAAACTGGCATGTAACTCCTCCTCTCCTCTCACACAGGCACAGAAAGTCAACCACCACATGTTCTCCCTCATATGCAGTTCCTAACTGGGATCAGTTGGAGATGAGTACAAATAGTAGTAAGAACCAGAGGTATGGGCATAAAACTAGAATGAGACCAAGAGAGAGAAGAAATACATATATTTGTCCACTACCAACCCATTCTTTACACCCTAGACATAATAACCTTGGATCTTGACCCCCATCATCTCTATTTAAATTCTTCTAATAGATTTTCATTGAAAACATTACTTTCAAAATGTTTCCATAATTTTCTGCTTTTTTTCTCACGACTGTGCACATCACTTTATAAACCTATGAATAAATATGTGTATACTCGTAACCAGATATTTTGTTCCTGCCATATATTGATCATATTTCAATTCTGTATGTAGAACTTTCCCTCTTAATTTTAGAATCATAACATTCTACTTATTCTTTATCCTTCAATAATTTCACTGAACCAATATTCTTTATGAATACCATGATATTTTCATTATTATCATTTATTGTTGTTGTTGTTATTTTTATAGGCTAACATAATTCAAATAATCCCTCACGGGCATGCCCAGAGACTAATTATCTAAGGGATTCTAGATCTAGTCAAGTTGACCATCAATATACACCACCAGAACCAGGAAATCTGAATTTTAGTTTAGGTAGTAATAAAGAAAACAAGGACAGATTCTAATGAAGCTGGAAAAACTGCCTTATAAACCTCAAATTTTCCTATATTTATACTCAAATCCATGTATATATATGCAAAATCTGAATGAATTTGAAAATTAAAACCATTGAGATATAAGAACCCAGTTCAGGGTTGTATGCTTACACATATACTAAACAGAATGAAAGTACCTTTTCATCTACAAAATGCTTATCAAATAACTTTAGAAATGAGTTGTAAACATTTTATTTTATTGAAAATGTAAGCCCTTTTTCTGCTAGGTCCATGATTTATTCATTAAGCATATCTAACTCATATGGAATATGATGCAGAGCAAATTTATGTTAAGAAGCTGAATAGGTAAGATAAGTGAGTACATTAGGGTATGCCTGAGCATTAGAGAAACAGGAGGTAGAGCTAAACTGAATGCATGCCCAATTAATTAAGTTATTGTGGGTTAACAAGTACTCCTCTTGTGTGTTGCACTGGTTTTGATATACTTGCCCAATATATTATTAATTTTCAAGAGAAACCAGAACTTGATTTTTTTTTAATTTGAGACACACACACACACACACACACACACACACACACACAGAGAGAGAGAGAGAGAGAGAGAGAGAGAGAGAGCAAGCACACCAGAGGCCTCTCAGCAGCTGTGAACAAACTCCAGATGTGTGTGCCCCCTTGTGCGCATGTATGTGCTTGCGTCACTTTAGTGTCTGGCTAAACAAAGGTCCTGGAGAATCGAATGGGCATTCTTAGGCTTCTCAGATTGGTGCCTTAACTGCTAAGCCATCTCTCCAGGCACAGTGCTTGAATTTTTAAAGTGAAATGTTCATTTTAAAACTTGGATTCTGGGGCTTGGCAGATAGTTCTTTTGGCAAAGTGTCTAACTGCAAGTACACATACAAAAAAGCCATTTGGTAGTATTCACTTGAAGTCCTAATATGTGTGTGCATACATACACAGATTCTGTACAAAAGGGTTTTTGTTACTGTAGTTCTTAGCTTATCATGTTGAAATGTCTTCTCACAGACAATCCTGATCACCTCGTATGTATTATGTTTGTTTAAATTACAGTTCTCAAGAGGCACCTTACTTCCTTATTTTCCAGTAATTCACTTGGGTGATGATATCAATATTGTTCACAAAAGCATCAAAAAATTATACACTAACACCTGCTAATATATTGACAATTAGCGTGAGATATACACTTAAGTGACATAAAATTTGGACTCACATGGATTGGAAAATACTTTAAACAATTACAAAATGTATGGTTTAGAAGCGAAATAGTTTTACAAATTATCTAATCCCAAATCTCAAACTAACATACAGAATAATTTATAATAAAGATTAGATGTCAATTGTTTTGATTTTAAACTTAGTATACTTTCTAAACTTTCATTATATCCATTGTTTCTTTTGTAGTATGAAGGAAGGCATAGACAACCTATTTTATGTTTATGGAAGGCCAGTGTGAATAAAAAGAAATATTACAAAGTTATATGAGCATTGAGCATCTTGAAAAGAAATAAAATGAGGACAAAAAAACAACTGACAACAATAATTCTGTTTTTTTATTTGTTTATTTTCGAGGTAGGGTCCCACTCATAATAATTCTTTTTCTGTTTGTTTGTTTGTTTATTTATTTTCAAAATAGGGTCTCACTGTAGCCCAGGCAGACCCAGAATTCACTATATAGTCTCAGGGTGACTGCGAAATTATGACAATCTTCCTACCTCTGCCTCCCCAGTTCTGGGATTAAAGTTGTGCACCACCACACCAGGCTGACAATAATAATTCTATAATTCAAAGGTTAATTAAGTGATAATTGATAATCCAACTGAGAATGCCTTCAGAGGAATGGGGACAGGGGTAATCCGATGGAAATATGATCAATTTACAACATTTTTGTATATTAAAATAGCTAAAAAATCATTTAACAATTTTATAATTATAGACATGTATTCCTTTTCACTCAGTTGGAATTTATACCAGGATTACATTGGTCCTTAACTGAAGCTAATTTTAGTTCCAAATATGACCCAATTATACTCTTCCTGAATTTTCTTGTTTATCTATGAGCAGCTTGATTGTAAAAAGCCTGAATACTTCTGCACTATTATAATCAATAAAATTTTGGAATGTTTAATATTTATACAATCCTAATTTTACTACCCTCTCCTGGTTTATACGAATTTAATCTGAGGTTGACAAAAAATATAAGGATCTTTTCATTTTGGCATGAGTCAACACATACACACACAATTTCTTGAGAGTGATTTTATATTTATTTCATAAAATCATATGAAAATTAGTTAATTTTAGAAAGGAGAGCCAATTTTTCTATTCTCTAATATATGCCAAAATAAAACAAAATCCCCTTTCATATGTCATTCACTTTCCTATTATAGAACAAATGTCTCCTGTTACAATTATTTACTGACACCAGAACTATTACAAACATCATACAATAAGTAACTGCTCAGAATTTGAAAATTAAAACATTAGCTTCTCATAGTAGCTATTGATTTTTCTGTAGCAGTTATGGGTTATATTTATTTGACTAATGTATCTGTAAATAAGAATGCCCCAACATTATCTGTGTATTTAGAGTACTTAGCCCAAAGAGTCGAAATCTGTCTTGTATTTCATGCAGTGCTATAAAAACACCCTCTGTTGTCAGGGTGCACATATGCTTCTACTATCTCCTAAGCCTGACACATTTCATTTCTGTATATTGTGCACTGACCAATCTGTCTACTAAGCTACCCCAAGGAATAGATGAAAATTTTATATTTTCTTTTCAAGGAAAACTACATCCTTTTGTTTTGATTAGTTTATTTTTTCTTCAAGGTTTTAAATACAGTTTTAAATATTTTATTTATTTATTTGTGAGGGGGGTAAAAGAGAGAGAGAGAGAGAGAAACAAAGACAGAGGGGGTTATATAGACATGCTAGGGCCTCTAGCCGCTCCAAACGAACTTCAGACTCATGTGCTACCTTATGCATCTAGCTTCATCTGGTTATGGGAGAATCAAATTTGGGTCCTTAGGCTTTGAAGGCAAGCATGTTAACCACTTAGCCATTTCCCTAATCCCTCAATTTTTAGAGTTAAGGGGTTTAGGCCTTTCTGTTCCATATTTCCATATCATTCTCCATTTCCAGTGTAGAGAACTCACTTTACATATCTCTTTTTGACTTTTTTGTATTTACCTGATAGAGGTGATGCTTCCCCCAAGACCATCTGATCATATTATTAATATTATTAAAATATAACAGGAATACCTGTCATTCACTCTCCAGTCTGAACTCAATATGAGTCTTTCACTTATGGATAACAGTATTTATTTACAATCCTGGCTGAGAATACTAATTAGAAATTAATTTTTTCTAAGGCATTTCACTACAAAGATTTCCCAGTTTGCTTATATGACCTCTTCTTCTTCCTTCTCCTCCTCCTTTCTTTTTTTTTTTTTTTTTTTTTTTTTTTTGGTTTTTCTAGGTTGGGTCTCACGCTAGTGCAGGCTGACCTGGAATTTACTATGTAGTCTCAAGATTGCCTTGAACTCACAGCAATCCTCCTGCCTCTTTCTCCCGAGTGCTGGGATTGAAGGCATGCACCACCATGCCCGGCCACCTCCTTCTTTTTTAATAATCTCTCCAGAATGAGTATTAGTGTCAATCATTGGAACAGAAGACCAGAAAATTTATTTACTTACCTATTCTTATGCATTAAGAATTATCTTGTTACTGATACTATCATCATTTTATCTGGAACTTATTTGGTGGGATTATTCTAGATCCTATATCCTATTTTAGTTGTTTGTTATTGGAATGGCAGGAGGCATTATTGATTCAGAATCTAGAGAATAAAAATACAGATATAAGCAAGTTACACCATCAGGATCTGCAGTGCTTATTGTGGGTAGAATGTGAGGACAAGCTTTTTCCCTTTCCCTAATCCATTTTCTTAAGACCAGAACTGAGAGTTAAATTTGATTTGTCTTATAGAATTTGGCATAGGTAGAGTTTTCATTCACTCTTTTACATGGAAAAAAGGATTACTGAAGCCACCTTGGGGTGCTGTGTAAGTGTGAGCAATGCTGGTGCATAGTGGTCAGTGGCTCAGATTGACACATACAATAATGGAAAGATGGCCAGCCCATTGATTAGTATAAATGAAAGAAAATGAAAATATTAACTTAAAAAGTACAATGTTGTGTGAAATAAGTCTTATTTTGGCAGTAATACTGTTAGCATAAGACTTGAGATATAGATAGATATTAGATGGGTTGATGGAGATTATATCTGATAAAAGAAATACATATTTTTCTATGATAAAACTAGAGAACTATATTTTATATTAAAGTTTTACTTTATGCAACATAATGATAAATATGCTAAAACAGACTCTGAATAGTTTATAATGACAATTTTACCCATTATCTTTCATTTGTATAATGTTATGGCTCACACTATGATGTAAATGGTATGTGGTAATAAATTTATGTTTTAAAATGTTGCCAAAAATACAGATAATTTATATGGTGCTATTGTTTGTCTGGGACAGATCTTTATATTCTATTTATGATCCTTTTTTTTTTCCTGGCATTTCCAGAGAACTCTATATTGCAGAATGGTTTGCATTTAATTCTTGTAAATTTGAGATAGCGCAGATAGTACATGCAGAGCTACGAAGAATAAGGACGATGTTTGTTGTTATAATTGAGAAACAAAGTACTGAAAATTTTATAATTTTACTTATGAAGGCAACCAAAAATGTCAAATCACTGATACAAAGCTCTTCCAAAACTATCAAGCAAGTCTTGTGGCTTACACTTGTATTCCAAGTATCTGAGAGATAGAAGCAGAAGGATCAAGAGTTCAAGACCACGCCTTTAATCCCAGCACTTGGGAGGCAGAGGTAGGAGGATCGCCGTGAGTTCAAGGCCACCCTGAGACACTACATAGTTAATTCCAGGTCAGCCTGGGCCAGAGTGAAACCCTACCTCGAAAAACCAAAAAAAAAAAAAAAAAAAAAAAAGTTCAAGACCTATTTGAGCTACCAAATGAGTGCAAGATCAGACCTAGCAATATAGTGAAACTCTATCCAGAAAACACATATATACAAAGAAGAATGGGGATATAGTTTTGTGATGCAGCTTTACCCTATAGCAGTGACTTGACATTTCTTGAAGCCTTGTTTTCTCAATGAGATTTTCAATTCCTTCTCTGTAAAAGTAAGTCTACCGGTTAATAAATTGTGTTCTTCACTAGACCATACCAGTAACTAGCATATTTTCACTGGTTTACCAGGTCAGAATGAGGCTCTTACCTATTTATTGCTCATATATGTGGATGTAAAATTCCCTTTTCATTTCTGGTTATGCACAATAAACTTGACTATGTCAAGTTAATTACTACACTAGTTCCTGCTCAAAGACATCAGTTAATCAATGAGCTCTGAACTTACTGCTTTTTTTCCCTAACTGTTCTATGAACTCATTTATCTTTATCTTACAACAGTTCTGGAAAACAGAGTATTAAGTAAGGCATCCAAGTTATCAGATTGTGAAACTCTCCTCTAAAGATGTTAAAGTGTAGCAGCACTCTAAATACATGTCAGTACTATTTTTTTTCAAGTGTTAAAGCAAATTGTGTGTAACAAAGACATCTGTACTTTCTTTTACATTGCTGAAAATAGTGTGTGCTGGTAAACCTTTTACAATTTTTTTTTTAAATTTTCATTTGTTTTTATTTATTAGAGAGATAGAGAGAGGGAGGGAGAGAGGAAGATGGAGAGAGAGAGAATGGTTTATAGGGCCTCCAGACACTGCAAATGAACTCCAGGTGCATGTTTCACCTTGTGCATCTGGTTTATGTTGGTATTGGGAAATTGAACTTGGGTCCTTTGTCTTTGCAGGCAGGTACCTCAACTGCTAAGCTATCTTTCTAGTCCTGTTGTGGTGGTTTGATTCAGGTGTCCTCCATAAACTTAGGTATTCTTAATGCCAGGTACACTGCTGATGGCATTTTGGAAATTAAAGCCTCCTTGAGGCAATGTCTTGTTGGGGGTGGGCTTATAGGCATTACAACCAGTTTCCCCTTGCCAATGTTTCACATACTCTCATGTTGCTGTTGTCTGCCTGATGTTGGTCAGGAGGTGATGCCCACCCTCTGTTCATGCCATTGTTTTCCTCTGCATTCATGGAATTTACTCTAGAGCCTATGAGGTAAAATAAACCCCTTTTCCCCATAAGTTGTTCTTAGATGATTTTGGCCAGCATGAGAATAGTAAAATTAATCCCAGGGGAGTGGGATTGTTTCTGCTAGAAACCTTACTCTGTAGCTTTGGCCTTTTGAAACTGCTTTGCAGGAGGATCTGGATGAATTTGAAATTGTGGCCTAATGGATGGCTTGCAGTGCTGTAAGTACAGCATGATGGACTATTCTGGTCAGAGTTGAAAGACCTGAATGAAGCAAAAACTAAAGACTGTGAGGAATGGCTTATGAGGGTGAGAAAGAGTTTTGCCTGGACTGAGTTAGAAATTGTTTGAGAGGCTTGCTGTTATGCCCATGTCCTGAGAATTTATGCAGGGTTGCATTGCATAGAAATGGACTGGTATGAGCAGAGGGATGTGGCACAAAAAAAAAAAAAAAATGAAATGTCTGGGCCAAAACTGCTGCCCATTCAGCTGAAACTGTATGAGAGATTACAACCATTGGGATTAGGCCATCTGACCTGCACTGGGACAACAGAAAGAATGCAAAGTCTTTTGAAAGGGCCTGAATGCTGATGGAGTGCCCTGTTCTTCTAAGTCTGCTTTGTTTTCTCCTGGATTAATAAATTGGCACCCCTCATGGTACTGTGGAGTCTGAGAAATGAAGGAAAGAGAGGGTCATTGGTTTTGCAGCACAGTCCTGTGTTTTGGAAATGGCCATGGGCAGTGGGAAGCATGTTTATTGGTTTACCTGCATGGAGACCTGACGGAACCATGAGGATGGACCATGGGTTGCAGTGGAAGCGAGTGGAGATGCAGAGACCACAAGACAGCTGCTAAGGAGAACTGTCAGCCCAGATGAAGTTTTCCATGACTGTGTGGGGTACAATTGGAACTCCAGAGAATTGTTGCTGGTTAGAAATATAGGACTTGGAAATTTGTCTCTGACTAGAGTTGATGGACTTGGAGCTACAGCCTCTTTTAAAATTTTGTATTGGTTGAATATTTGTTTGCTGTGCCCAATGCCCTCTTTTGCAGTGTGAATGCTTACGCTGTGACGTTAAGGAGTTTTGTGGGATTTTTTTGGTATCATGGCTCAGTTAAAAGATCTTTGAAAAATAAAAGATCTTTGACTATGAGAATGTTTTAATATCATTAGGATTGATAAAAATTATGAGGACTTTTAAAGTTGGACTGAATACATTGCATTTTACACCATGGATTATTATCAGTTTATGGGGGTTGGGGTGGAATATGGTGGTTTAATTCAGGTGTCCCCCATAAATTTAGGTGTTCTGAATGCTAGGTCCCCAGTTTATGGCAATTTGGAAATTAACGCCTCCTGGAGGTGGGGCAGGCTTAGGGTTATTATAGCCAGTTTCCCTTGCCAGTGTTTGACACACTCTCCTGTTCCTGTTATCCATCTGATGTTATTCAGGAGGAGATATCCACCCTCTTCTTGTACCATCATTTTCCCTTGCCATCATGGAGCTTCACCTTTGAACTTGAAAGCCAAAATAAACCTTTTTTTTCCTATAAGATGGTCTTGGTCAGGTGATTTCTGTTAGCAATGTGAACCTGATTATAACACCTGGTAAACTTTTTAAAAAGTGTTCTAGCACTGTGTATTCTAGCTAAGCATTTGCATACCTCTGGACTCAAAAATTCTAGTCATAGTAAACATTCAAAAGGAATGAGTGTATTTATACTGAAAGACATGTATAATAAAATTCATTGTAAATGATGCATGTGGGCATAATCATAGAATATTAAACATATCACCTTGTATTTGAAATGAAAATAAATGAATAAAGAAATCAAATTCACAACAGACATATTTAATAATGGAGTAAATTTTCATATACAGTGTTAAACAGTAGTCAGGAATAGAATGTTACGATTCTTCTTAAATTGATATATTATTCTATAATGTGTGTATTTAATCTTTAATAATTGAGACTGAAAATAAGTCTTTATTGAAATCTATATAACACTTAGTAAATATCCTGTGATCTGCCACAATGCCAATGTATACATATAAGAAACTACACTAATTCCCATTTGAAATTACTGTGATATGTTTTTTTTTTTTCCTTTTTTTAGTGTCCTGAATTTAAAAGGCCAAGGGACATTGCAGTTGACTGGGTAGTAGGAAATATTTATTGGACTGATCATTCTAGAATGCACTGGTTCAGTTACTACACCACTCACTGGACTAGTCTGAGGTACTCCATCAATGTAGGGCAGCTGAATGGCCCTAACTGCACAAGACTCTTGACAAATATGGCTGGGGAGCCCTATGCTATTGCTGTAAATCCTAAAAGAGGGTAGGTTAATGACTTGGAATTTCTGTTTCTTAGTATATAATACAAATATTTAAAATATCTGTTTTATATATTGTTCTCTATAATTTTGTTTCTACAATGTATTCAACACATAACAGACTCACATAAACAGAAAATCCTTATATGTTTCTTGGTGTACAATCATATGTCCTTTCTCACTAAATGATGACAGAAAAAATATACAAACAAAATAAAGAGACTGATGCAATGCAAAAATAATTACTAATATTAGCAATTGAATTTCCTAAAAATCAAACATTAAATGTCGTGTTTATTTGTGATAATAAAATATGAAATATGTGAAAAAGAAAAACTAAATTAACTTTAAGCAATTTAATGTGAACACATTTTTTCAATTATGTGAATATTTGAAAGCCTATAAAATATTTGAAACACAATATCAAAATGCTGAAATAATACCTTTTCATCTAAAAATCATTATATCTTGAAAAAAATGAAGTGATACCAGCTATTAGAATTATACACTGTAGTGTCTTGTAGAAGTTATATTTCCCTAAATATATTAAAATTATTGTTCCATTCATTATATAATGAAAATTCTGTCATAAGAAGAAAGTATTTTTAAATGATAAAAATAGTTTTCTTCTGAGGTAAATTAGTTACTTTTCTCACTGCTGTGACATAGAATCTGGCAAAAGACACCCAAGAAGTAAAGATTCCCTTGAGTTTATGGATTGAGGTGACAGTTTGTTATGGAGGGGACCATGGCAGCTTGAGTATGAAGTAGCTAGTCACTAGGAAGTTGATGAAAATTAAATGTCTTTGCTCCTCTTACTTTCTTCTTTTTATTCAGTCTATGGCAAAAGTCCCTGCCATGGTCCTGCCCACAACAAGTGGGACTTCCCACTTCAATGAACTTAGTCTATAATCTCCCTCACAGATATACACTGAGGTTTGTTATCATTGTGATTCTGAATTCCATGAAGATGACAAGATTAATGATCACCTGAAGTTTTATGTAGTTTTAAAAACCAAAATTTATATATCAAATAAATGATTTATGATATAAATTATTAAGCTGTATTTATCATGTTTTAGCATGCTTGGGTAAAATGTTGTCTGTAATGTTGATTCCCAAGGCAATCTATAGGAGATGCCCTTTCTGTGTGTTTCAAGTTGGGTCATATATCCACTTAATGCAGGGACACTGGTAGAACTCTGATGCATGGCGTGCAGATACAGTGTTTAGGACATAAGAGATGTGTGAATTGACACCATCATCAAGCTAACCTACTTGCCATATTCTCTTCAGGATGATGTACTGGACTGTCATTGGAGATCACTCCCACATAGAGGAAGCAGCCATGGATGGGACTTTGAGACGTATTTTAGTACAAAAGAACTTACAGAGACCCACAGGTATGGTGTGTTTCTGACACAAGCTTAAACGGGGAGCAGGGTGCTAAGTTTATTAGTGTTAACAGTTCCGTCTATCCAGTTTTGTTGACAGTACAATCATTTTTACAAGTGGATAAAATAATTTATAGTATTATTTTATGGAAACTGTTAACATTTCATGTTTTATTTTCCCAACTTGAGAGTCAGGTTATTATCATACTGCTAGTTATAGTACAAAGATGTGATCTGAAAATTGTCCAAGTTGTAAGGCTATTAGTAGGATTTTAGATGCATAAAATGTTGACAGTTATAGCAAGGCATCAGGAATTTGTATAGATATATGTTAATGTGACTGGGATAGATGGTAATATTCTTACAAGATAAAAGAAGAAATACACAAAGATGGCAAAATGGAAATGATTTCTGTCTAAAACAGATTTCATGATTTTTTTAATCTTTTTATTAAGAGAGTTTTTATTCTGTTGGACTGTACTCTTCTTCCAGACAATGCACCTTATCTATGACTCCAAACACCCCTTAGGGGCACTCTATCATTCCATGCCATTTCTCTCTTGCTACTCAAATTAAAAAAAAAAATGTTTAATACAGGTTTCTCTGTCTTGCTGAGTCATTCCTGTCATACAATATTGAATTTTGTCATGACTGCAATCATAAAACTTTTGAAAACTTCAGGACCCTTGGGGATTTTATGCCACCCTACCTAGTCGTTTTACCTCAACTAAAAATGGAAACACTGTCTGTATGCATGATCTATTTTATTTCATATTTATGCATGGTAACATGTTGTAACTTATTTATATAATTTTGCAGTTGATTCCATCTATATAAATGTGTTTTTCCATTAAAATATTAATAGGACACTTAGGATATGCCAGAAATAGCCCCAAATATACAAGAAACCAGTTTTTACTCAATGGAGAAAATACCAGCCTTGTTGAAACTAAACCTCACAGTAGGAGATAGACTATGTACACAATCTCTCACAGTTATGAACACTACTCTGAAGAAGATAAACCATAATAAAGGAGGGACACTTATTTTGATAATATTTTCATTATGATTCTCAGAAAAGTCAACTTCAGAGAGTTGACATTTAAGCAGTAATCTGAATGAAGAGAGGCAATCAGTTGTGTTATATTTTTTGTTATGTGACAATATCTGAAGGAAATAACTTCAAGGAGGAAAGGTTTATTATGGCTCAAGGTTTCCCAGGAGGTCGACTGTATCCATTGCTTTGAGCCTGATGTGAGGCAGAATAGCATGGTGACAGAAGTACTTGGTGGAGGTTGCTCACCTCACAGCATCCAGGAAGCAGAGAGAAAAAAATGTGACTAAGGACCAGGTATAATCATCACAAAGATGCCCTCATGGGACTATTTTCTTCAGGTAGGCAATGTTCCAATAACTTCCCATAAAAACACCACCAACTGACGAATGAGCCTTAAACATGTGAGCCTGTTTGTGACATTTCATATTCCAAACATAACACTTGTCATATGACTGTGAGTAAAAGCTTTAGGAAAAAGTTAGGAAATGAGGTTAGTATGTATCAAAAATAAAAAGCAGGAAGCTTAGTTTGTCTAGAATCTTGAAAGTAGTTCAGGAGAATGCTAAGTAGGAAGCAGCAAGCTAGCCTGGGTCATCAAAGGCGCAGGTCAGGATTACAGGCTGAGCTGCTCAAGGAGAAGCCACCGGGCATCACAGAGTTGCATGATCTGCTCCAACGCAACACACCGTGCATTTCCTTTGCTTAGTTTTTAAATTTTGACAAATTTTATTTTATAGATAAGATGCTACCCTGATGTTAACATACTACACAAAGCTTATGCAGTACATTTTAGTTTCAATGAATGACTCTGGCAACAGTTTGTAAAATTGCTTGCAGCAGGGAGCCCAAAATAGGGATTCTTGCAAAGATTATTTATGAAGGAAGTGCTATTTGGAAGAAAGTGGGAAAGAGCTCAGTAAAACTGTGTCTGAAGTAAAATCTTGTCATGACGAGAGGCTCCAGGGATGTGCTTCAGAGCATAAATTCCATGTCAGACTAAGGTGTCAGCTTTTCATAGGCCTCATCAGTCATTGGGTTGGCCTTTGGCATAACTTCCCAAGCAAGTCTGTGCCAATCAGCTGAACACAATTGTCTGGAGAAGGAGGTCAAGTGTAAGTCCTGAGATGCTAAAGCTGTCATTGGGGTTGGGTCTCATGGACAAGGATAGTAAAGGGCTCAGAGCAGGCACCACAGTGCCTCCTGTAATGGACCTCATGAATGACACATGTATCAAATCAAACCTCTTCTACAGGTCACTCTGACCAATATCACAGATAATTGAATGGTTACTCTTCTGCTGATGGTCAGAAGGTTTACATTTAAAACTGGTTTTAATAAAAAGAACTAGACATGCTCAAAAGTATAGGAATTCAGACTGTGAGAACTGTTTCATGTATATAACATTTCAGAGTTTGGAGATAAGAAACATGATCTCCAATTGAGAGATACTATGTGAAAGGTGAAAATTGAAGAATGGGAAGATGAGCAAACATTTGAAAGATTGTGCACATAATTCATCATGAGGACATTTCGATAGAGCCATTTTTTTGGAATCAGAAATATCCAGCTCTGAAGACCAAAGTATAATTTACTAGATGTGAGACTCAGAATGAACTTACTGTCTCTGAATATTAGTGTTACTGTTAACAAATATGAAACATTAAGGAATGGATTAATACTATGCTGTTTTTTTCCATAATTTATTTTTATTTATATTATTCTGATTATACATTCATAGTGTTGGCTCCCTTATCCCCCTCCCTGTCCTCCCTCTTCCAAAGGGACCCTCATCAATGGGGAATGTGGGTCATGCATCATGGGGGTAGTCAAGAGTTCTGGGGGGATAGGCCAAGTCTCTGTGCAAAATTCCCCAACTTGTGGCTCTAACATTCTTTCCACCCCCTCTTCCGCGAGTTTCCCTGAGCCACATTGGGGTCATTTTAGTTCTGCTTCAGTGATGAGGTTTTGGGAGCCTCTGTGTCTCTGGATATCTCGCTTAGTGGGAGTTGGATGTCCTCTGTGTTTATCTCCTTTAGCCTCTGTTTTAAAGGTGCTCTGAACAAGGGGCTCCAGGGTAGAACACATAGTATGTTCTCCAATACATCTGGAAGGATATAAATTGGATATGTCACATGAAGTGAAAATGGAGACTCTTGAATACTAAATTGATTAGGTTTAATATTTGAGCCAATAAAAAAAATATTGTGCAGTTTTGCCCCAGTGATGTGAATAGGACAGGGCTTTGGTCATATTGCTTTGGCAGCACTTGCTGAAAGTTATGAAAAGTCAGAGCCAGAGAGACAGGTCACTATAAACAGTGGACTTGAGAGTACAATCACTAGAAATTTAACAGGGAAGTAGAGAGAGGAAGATGTACTTGTGAGACAAAGCAGTTAGCATAATTGTATTTATGAAGTGTATGTGAGGAGGAGAACAAAATATATCCAAGATGGACAAAGTGTCAACAAATTAAACCAATAAAACCCTTCCTCTAGTGGCCTAATTAATTTATAATTTTTATTTGAAATATAGTGTATATAATACACTATATTTTATAGTGAATATTGATCACTGATTCTTGCAGCTTATATTCTCATGTTTTATACTATAAAAACAAATAAATTTGTAAGTATATAGGGAAGCACTGATGGTGGTTGGGTTGGTCCAGAGATGTCATTTGGAGGAGTAGACTATTTGGATATTGTATTGTATTGTATTGTATTGTATTGTATTGTATTGTATTTATTTATTTATTTATTTATTTATTTATTTATTTATTTATGAGAGAGAGAGAGAAAGAGACAGAGAAAGAGAGCATGGGTATGCCAGGATCTCTAGCCACTGCAAACAAACTCTAGATGCATGTGCCCCCTTGTGCACCTGGCTTATGTGGGTCTTGGAGAATTGAACTGGGGTCCTTAGGCTTAGCAGGCAAACACCTTAACTGCTAAGCCATTTCGCCAGCCCAGAGTGGATTATATAGATTAGTCACTAACCCATGACAAGTAAGTAGGGCTGGGAGTGAGTCTCCAAAGCAAATTAAAGGGTAAGCTTAAAAGAACTTGAGGTAGGAGATAGAATTGAAGGAAAAAGAAAATATCAGAGTAAACAAGCTACAGAGCAACATTAGATGAGGGTTAGAGAAGGGGAAAACATTAGTCTTTAAAGGTCTTAGAGAACTTTACAGGTACCACTGATTCGTGTTAATCAGGGTACAATTATCTGGTCAGACATCCATAGGCAGCAGATGGTGCAGCTGTCTAACTCCTGCACAGTGTGCATACTGTGTTTTTACCTCAGCCATCTTGCTCTGAGAACTTCTGTTTCCCAGGAATATACATTGAGAAGTTGTTTATTTAGGCCTGGTTATTAGCATTTGAAATAAAGACATGATCGATCATAAGCCACTGTCTTGCTAGTGCTTATATCCTAGCAGAGCACAGTGGGATAGGGGAGAAGATGTGCACAGTAAATTGTAATATTTGAAAACTAGAAATAAAGCCGGAAGAATAGTTAACATTTGGAAATGTAGGTTGCAGATTCATATTTTTAGCATTCTCTAGAGGTTGCACTTTAGTAAACAGTATGTGTTACTGTCATTTAACCACAGGCAATTATCACATGGCTGAGACACAAGGGAGCCATGTGAAGATATCTCATAGAGAGGGTTCTGTCCTGGAACTCAACAGAATTAGAAATTTTATGTGGGGAATCAGCAACAGAAGCACAATTTATAGTTGCTGGATTTGAGATGGACAAGGGATGGAGAGTGAGCTTAAAGGGGCAGAATTATGTTAGATTTTTATATTTTAGAATATAAAAAAAGGATACTTGAAAGAATTCTAAACAATCGTAGCTTAGAATTCACTATCATCATCTTTAAGAGTAGTATTTCAAAGGAAAAGTATGTACTGCTGTGCATAGCGTATGACTGGCATAGAAGAGATTCAGGGTACACAGTCCTGACATAAAACAGAGCAGCCTAAACAAATTTTTGACTATCAATTTTTCTTACTTGTAAGCAAGCACCTTTAACCTCTGAGCCATCTTCCCATCCTCTGCTTTTACTTATTTGTTAAATGTATATGCTAATATTTAATACAAAGATATTTTATTAAATCATTTAAATCATATGTTCAAGCACATATGTATTTCTTGGACTATCTTAAAAGCATTAATAAAATGAGTTTGCTAGTTTAATGGTAAAATCTTGAATCAATATCCCGTACATTGTTCACCATAATTACAATAATTATTTAACTCCACATTATGTTTTCATTTTTATGTTGATTCATTTTACATATCATTTAATTTTTATAAGATAAAGAAATTCACAAATCACATATAAAATCTATTTATTTTACTATATGGTGCTTGCTTAATAAATGACTTTATTTTTTACTGTCATAATATCAGCACATATTTATGAGGTACAATGTGTTATATGGTCTTACACTTAAGCATAATAAAAAACGATGATCTCACACCAGTTGAAAATAGAATAGTGATGGCCAGAGAGTGGGGAAAAGTTCTACCAGTCGATGCAGTGATATTGTTTATTAGAAGGAGTTAGTTGTAGTGCTCCATGACACAACATGGATATAATAAATAGATTTCTATATGATTTAAAATTCTTATAATAGTGAAATTCATATGAATGACTTTCTCAATTCTAGATATACTGTTTTTGTGTCCTTGGGCAGTATGTTATTATACTGAACATGAACATCTTTCAGTTTTACTTTTATAGTGTCTCATAACTCCTGAGTTATTTAATGTCAAATATTATTGATATATAAATGAGTCAAAGCAATTCTCAGAAAATACTTAGGAAATAATAGATAATAAAGGTGTAATAAATAAAATATTAATAGAAACTAGTCACAAACTCTTGCTAATCATTGTTCTGTACTTTCCTACCTATGTGCACATTATATGTGGAGACATGTACACTTAGACAAATAGATTCTATGAAATGACTTTGCATGGAAGGACACTCATTGCTGATGTATCCCCAGTAATATTCAAACTTGTATGTACCAATTTTCTCTCTGTTTTCTTGCTGTAATGCAAGGATGTGTTCTTACTTCAAGCAAGGTACCACATTGAAATGATTGATTTTGTTAGTAGTTTTCCTTCTCTACATTCATAATGTTTTGTCCTTTGTGCTATATATTTATAGGAAATGCTGCTCTCTTTTACCCATGCAGAGAGAAGTATGTGACTGACATGCAAACACTTTTGGTTATAGCTTATACTTTATCAGAGTACAGATAGTATCAACTAGTTGAAGGACAGATTGTGTGTGTGTGTGTGTGTGTGTACTTTGTCCATTTATGAAACTTTGGAATTTCTTGGAACTACAGTCAAATAGGGCAACACTACCACCATTTTAAAGTTATCAAAACCATGAGACCTCTCAATTTTCTTGGGTTTCTTAGTAGTCAGTACCTTCATTATTGGTACTTTATCATCCACTCTAGTGATGATGTACTATATCACCATTCTTTAATATATATTCTGTATATCCAAGATCAGGAATGATTTTTCACCCAAAGCTTTATTAATATTCCTGTTATAGCCTCTATGGCATATTGCAGTGATAAAAATTAACCTGTGCTTAGAAACAATTATATGTCAAATGAGGAAACGATAGAAAACTACAGTTTCTATGACTCCAATCAAGTGAATGATTCCATGACTTCCTTAAGCAAATGCACACTGCTCATTTTTAATCAAGTATTATATTCAACACAATAAGCATAATCTCTTTCTATACAGTCTCTTTGTGGAGGCTGACTAGCATGTACCACAACAGCAGGAAGAGATCTATCTTCTTCCTTGTTCTATACCTGCAATTTGGCATTGTGTAAAACAAGAAAGGTACCCACAGATCAGTGTTGGATGATATGTCAAACTAAAGATTCATGAAGGAAATTATTTGTATCTTTTATAATCCTTCATATTGTAGGTCTATTAGCCTGATTAAATAAGTACAATAGTTTTTCTTGCCGGGCGTGGTGGCTCACGCCTTTAATCCTAGCACTTGGGAGGCAGAGGTCGGAGTATTGCTGTGAGTTCGAGGCCACCTTGAGACCACATAGTGAATTCCAGCTCAGCCTGGACTAGAATGAGACCCTATCTTCAAAAACCAAAATATAAAAATAAAAAACTCTTTCCTTAAATTTTCTATACTTCTACTAACTTGACTCCATATATTTGTTCTTACTAGTTCACGTAAGAGTTTCTTCAGTATTAAATTTCTTTTAATGTATTATTGGCTCTTTATTAAAGATAAAAAATGAGTTGTTTTAAGACAGACATAACCTTGTTCATTCCTATCAATTTGACTTTCATTGCTAAAGCAAGAGGAGTTAGTTGATCCCTTTATTAACTTTTTAATTTAAAAGACTATCTTTTTTATTAAAGGGCTTAAGGAAAAATAATAGTCACTGAGATATGGATTTTTTTGTAATATAAATCCTATTCATCTCAAAACTTTGTTCTGTAATTTCTATCCAGATGTAATTCCATCCAGGAGTTAACAATGTGATGAGAGCACCGATGATGGGTATATTTTTAGCAAGCCAACAGCAACAATTAGTTTAAGACTCTGAAAACCTTCTATGGCTGCTGAGTCAGAGAGACAGTAGTTTTCATTAAACTGGATAACATGTTTACTTTTTTCTCCTTACCATGATTAACAAATTTAGTATTTTAACATTTAACTTTTTAATAGAAAGCCAACTTATTGATTTCTTTATTCTATTAAATTTGTAGAAAAGCAATAATAGTGTTTTCAACCTTTCTTAGAAATTGCTTTGAATGATAAAAATATCAGGAGACTGGCTCACTTTATTGTACATGTACTCACAATTATACAAGAGGCAAAAATGGTTACAAAAATGAGTCCAAATAACAAATTAATCATTGAGCAGAAATTAGCAGAGTCTGGACTACTTGTTCTAATTTTTAAATCATTTCTGAGAGAGCAGTTGGACACAGTTAGTGCATTACTATATTTTACTTGAGGGGCAGTATTTGGGTTTAGCTTGATTACATTTGGAACAGAACTGAATAATTAACTCAAGAATTACTCACAAAGTGCTTTTACCATGATTGTTTTCTTTTTATTCATTATTTTTTCTTATGTCTTGTTCTATGTACACAAGAATACAAGTATAGCTCAAATCGAAAATACCTTTTATTCCATGGCTTTGAAATGGAAGTACACCTCAGATAAAGTTCTAACTGGGAAAAGCTCTATGATATTCATCTTATAAATATATGTTAACTTTATTATAATTTTAAAGTAGATAATGTGTCAGTATAATACTATCCATAGTGAAAATAAGCATATACAATGGCAAGGATTTATTATAGGTTTCATATATCATACATAATGTCTCTACTGAAGAAACTTTACTATCTTTTAAAATAGTCTATGTGGTGGTGATATTTTTCACAAGAAGACACAAAACTTTTTTTTTTTTTAAATTTTATATGCAAAATATTTTACAAGATAAAAATATTATAAAATTGTATTTTATTACATATTATTTTAAATATTTTTTGGAGAGACAGAGAGAGAGGGAGAGGAAGACAGATAGAGATGGGCGCACCAGCAGCCTCTCAGCAGCTGCGAATGAAATCCAGATGCATGCGCCCCCTTATGGTCAAGTGAGACATTGCGCCCTTGCATCACTTTGCATCTGGCTAAACATGGGACTGGAGATTGGAACTGCTGGAGATGGGAACCCGTGTTCTTAGCCTTAGAAGGCAGGCACCTTAACCGCTAAGCCATCTCTCCAGCCCTTATTTTAGATTTTTGTCATTTAGTGATAGACACCTTGTATGAAAATGAAGATATGTATTCTCAAAATGAATTGGCAGTGTAAAAATATCAAGTACTAATATAACCTGAAATGAATATTTCACTATTCATCCTTTTCCATTTAAACACCAATCTATGTGTACCCTAAACCTCAGCATGAACCCACACCAATCTCTCCTGTCTTCATCTTATGATTAAGTCCATGAGCCTTTACATTTTGGGAACTGCACATCTGAAAGGATAGAAAATGTAACTCATATCAACTTAGGGAATGGTTGAATGAAATCTTTACATATTGTAAAGGCAAAAATTAAAATATCATGTAAACTTATTGAAAAATAGTCTGTAATTAAGACACTAGGGAACATGAAGAGCAGGGAAGATGACTCTGTGGTTAAAGGTGCTTTGATGACTGGAGTTTGAGTCCAAAGCACTCATGTGAAGCTAGGTAACACTTCTCTAATTCCAACAGTGTCCATGGCTGTGGGAGACATAGTCAGGAGAATCTAGAAGTTTACAGCCAGGAAGTCTGGTCTTGCACGTGGAAAAAAAAAAAAAATAAGACTGTCTCAAACAAGGTAGAAGAAGAGAACTAACATCCTGAGGTTGCTGCTTGCCACAGGCACTCAGGAGTATGTGTGCGCTCTCTCTCTCTCTCTCTCTCTCTCTCTCTCTCACTCACACACAGAGAAATAAGAATAATAATAAACTTAAAAATGAATTTAAAAGAATCCAGTAAGTATGAAAGAAAATATATAATGGGGATTTTCATGTTAGATTGCGCCTCGTGTTATAGATTATTAAATAATGATGTTTAACCTGAACATATACCTTTATGTTTATGTGCTTTTCCTGATTTCTTCATTACTATTATTACAATGGATATTTTTGCTGAACATTCATGAAATAGTATGATTCTGTTTACACATTAAGAAGGAAATTTTTTCATTCTCCATAATCTCACAGTTCTTTCTGTTATTTGCCTTTGTGTGTTGATTTTTCAGGACTGGCTGTTGATCATTTTAGTGAGCGCATATACTGGGCTGACTTTGAGCTGTCTGTCATTGGCAGTGTTCTGTATGATGGCTCTGGGTCAGTGGTCCTGGTCAGCAGCAAGCAAGGTTTGTGAAGTACTTTTGATTGTATTTGTTATTGAGAGTACTAAATCCTAACATATACATGTAAATGCAGAAGCTTTGCACTCTGAATTTCCTTAAATCAGCCTTTCAACTTGCTGCACTTATATTAATTCACATTTTTCACCTCTTCTGGGATAACAGAAGTCATTGAAGAAGAACTTCTTGGCTTGGACAAACATGGGCAATTGTTGTTCATATTCAGAAAAGAATTCATTCTGTTGTTTCTGTGAGTTATTTCATTCTGAGCAGGAGCTAGGCACACCAAATAACCAAGTAGTCTACTTCATTGCTTGTCAAAACTGATTTCATTTGAAATTTCTTTATAAGCACATAGGAAACAAGTTGTTGTGAATGGGAAAATTCCCAGTAATTGTCATTGGTCCCAGTTGCAAGCAGAGTATGAATCATGACTGTTAATTCTTTCACTAGTAGGGCAGAATCAACTGCGCTACTTGCACTGTGATCCATTTTAATTTCTGCTTCTCTGTTTCTCTCCTGTTTTCTTTTCGTTTGCCACCTTCAAGGTCGTTATTCTGAAATTAATGATATTTTTCAATGCAACTTCTGTTTACTTTCCGGCCATTTTCACTAGAATCTTTCAATATGACCTTTATATAATAGGCAACTTTGTCTCTCTTCTTTTTCCTGAATAATTATTTCACTGAGCTATTTATGACAAATTTCCTTGAAATGTCATCATTCCACTTACAATATTTTAAAGTTCCTTTCATTATTAATGTCCATTTTGAATTCCCTCTGTAGAGGGCTTTCTTTTTAAACATTTGTTTTTAGTTATTATTAGCAACATATTTTATATGGATACATCATATGCTGGGACCCTCTTTTCCTTCATCCCATCACCCATTCTCGTGGGGACCCTCATCAGTGGGGTTATAGTTATTCCACATAGGATTGTGAGTTATGCATCCTGGGAGAGCAATCGTCTTTTAGGGGGAGGAAATGCCTGTGGGCATGATGTCTCAACCTGTGGTTCTTGCATTATTTCCTCCCCTGAGCCAAGGTGGTGTGTTTTAAGTCGAGTTCAGTGATGAGCTCTTTGGAGCCTCCGGATCGCTACTTTGTGAAGAGTTGAGTATCCTCAGAGTCTGTCTCCTTCACCCTGGCACTGATTATCAGATTCAGCATGGAAGCACTACTTATGTTCATCTCCCCAATTCCTCTGTGGTCTCAGCTGTGGCCTGGATGAGGTGCGAGGGGTAGTTTATCTCCTTGGGTCATGCTACCATCTCAAAAAGAAAACATTCTCCAACAGAGAGGGAAGTCAGCATAGTTTAAATGGGATAAGCATTTAGGGAGAATTTGATGGATGTAGCCCCTCTTTTAGCCAAAGACTAGTGAGATCTTGTCACTGGAGAGCATAATCTTAGTCTCCATAGGATTCTGATCTGGTTCCCAATTCCAAATATGGGTTACTTTATACTGAGTGGATCTCTTAGCCAATCAGAAAGCTATTGGTTACCCACCAAGGCTGTGTAAGGGAATAACTGGATCTATTGATAGCTCTATATTGACCTTTTTACAGGAATCTCCACATTGAATTCTATAGTGGTTGTACAACTTTACCACCAACAGTGAATGAGGGTTCCTCTTTCCCCACACCCTTACCAACATTTGTTGTTTGATTTTTTTTTAATGTTTATTATTGTTGTTATTAACAGGATTTTTCACATGGATACATCATGTGTTGGTACCCTATTTTCATTTATCATTGCCCCCATTATGTTGGCCTCAGTAGGGTTGCAGGTATTCCCCATGGGGTTGTAATTTCTGTGTTATGGAAGCAGTAGTCAGTTATTTTTCTGGGGAGGGAATGTCTCTGGGCATGATGCCTCGACTTGTGATTCTTACAATCTTTCCATTCCCTCTACCACAAAATTCTCTGAGCCATGCTGTGTGAGTTTTAAGTCTTCTTCAGTGATGAGCTCTTAGGAACCTCTGGATCTCTACTTTGGTAGGTGTTGGGTATTCTCAGGGTCTGTCTCCTTCACCCTGGCACTGATTATCAGGAACACAACAGAAGCAGCACAATTGATCTTCTCCCCATTCCTCTGTAAATTCTGCTGTGGCTTGTCTGAAGTTCAAGGGGTAGTTTATCTCCCCCAGTGTTGCTACCTTCTGAAAAAAAGAATAGATTCTCCAATGGAGAGTGAAGTCAGTATAGTTTGAATGGAATAAGCATTATTAATTTAGGGAGAATTTGATGTATGTAACCCCTCTTTTAGCCAAAGACTAGTGAGAGCTTGACACTGGAGAGCATAATCTTTGTTTCCTTAGGATTCTGATCTGGTTCCCAATTCCAGATATAGATTCCTTTAAACTGAGAAGATCTCTTAGCTAATCAGAAAGCAATTGGTTATCTATCCCCTGAGGCTACGTGCCACTATTCCATTGGTGTTTACAACATGTCAAGGTGTTTGCTTCTGAGTAGCTTAGACCTCTGGTTGCTCTGACCATTTTTAGCCACTTTCCCCCAGTAGCTCACATAGTGCTTTACAGCACTAGACAGGCTAACTGTCTGGCGTCTGGCTTTCTTCTGAATTCCAGCTAAGTCTCTCCATGCTCTGTGTCAGCAGTATATGGTGTCTTCAGCAATAGAGTCTTAGCTTTTGCCTTCAGCAGGTAATCAAGTGCTTTGACAGAAAGCTGTCTTGATTTGGGGACCTTGTAGGTCTCTCTGATAAACAGCTCAATGTGGTAACAACCAATTTCTGGTACTGGGAGTTACAGGTCAGAGACAGAAAAAAAAAATCCTTTTAAGCTTAGGCTTCATTCCACCCTCACCAGAGCCCTACTTTTCAGGTACTCCCCCTTACTCCTTATCAGGGTTATATCTTTTAGGCTATCTCTAAGGATAAAGTTTTGTATGGTATCAGTTCATTTGGGGTTTCATTGTGTGTTTGTTTTAACCCCCTCCCTTCCCCCTCTCTTCCCCCCAAACTCTTCCAACCCTATTGTCTGGACCTTGAGTTGCCTATCAGGTATGATAGCAGGACCAGGTTAGGAACCACAGATAAGTGACACCATGCTTATCTTTCTGTGATTGTGTGAGTATGCTGAGTATGATGATGTGTTCCAAGTCTGGATTGTATCACTTTTTTTCTTACTACTGAGTACGATTCCATTGCGTAAATCTTACACAACTTTGTTATCCATTCATCCAGTAATGGGCATCTGGGTTATTTCCAGTTCTTAGCTGTAATAATTAATTTAGAGGCTCTGAACATGGTGGAGAAAATGTCTCTGTATTGATGCATGCAGCATTTAGGATAAATGCCCAGTAAGAGAATAACTGGATCTTTTGGTAGCTCTATGTTCATCATTTTCATGAGAGTTCCTCCTATTTTTGCTTCCAGTACAGGAGTTTCAGGTCTTATATTAAGGTGCTTCATCCATTTGGACTAGATTTTTGTGTATTGTGAGATGAGTGGGTCTAGTTTCATCTTTCTATATATGCATGTTAGTGGCATTAAAACAGAAATATAAACAGAAATATACATCAAAGGAGAAGAATTGAAGACCCAGACCATAGCTGAAGTAAATATAGCTATTTGATCTTTGACAAAAATGCCAATAATGTAGACTAGAGAAAAGACAGTATCTTCAACAAATGGTGCTGGACAAATTGGATAACCTATCTTCTTTTCTCACTTTCTGGCTCCCTTCTATGCTTCACACTTTTCTTCACTGGCTTTCAATTCCTTTGGTTGAATCTAATTTCTTTCCATTGTCTCTCTTTCCTTTCACCAAACCCTTTCTTTAATTTATCACAAACACAATATAAATTTGAAAATTTTATATTGTCATATTATGCATACTGAATATAACTTTATTTTATGATTTTTGTCCTTAAATTAATTTTACATCTTCTTAAAATTCTTTCTCATATTTTTGATAATGAAAAATAGGTAAAATAGACAAAAGTAATTAATGTAAGTTCCAAATTGTGCTTTTGCCTAAAGAGTGTGTATATTTTAAAATTTTCCATCATTCTTTCTTTTCTTTCTCCCTTCCTTTGTTCCTTTGTTCCTTCATTCTTTCCAAGGCAGGTTTTCACA
This sequence comes from Orientallactaga sibirica, assembly GCA_036365145.1. Taxonomy (NCBI): domain Eukaryota; kingdom Metazoa; phylum Chordata; class Mammalia; order Rodentia; family Dipodidae; genus Orientallactaga; species Orientallactaga sibirica. The sequence goes on from JAEOAD010001656.1 coordinate 671,916, forward strand.
TTGTAACCCAGCCTGGTCTGGAAGTTACTATGTAGTTCAAGCTGGCCTGAAACCCATGTAAAACTTTGTGCCTCAAACTTTCAAATTCTGAGATTTCAGATGGAAGACACCATTCCCATGAAGTATGCACTTCTTGGTTACTACCCCTATGTGGCTAAAGAGTTCCACATTCACATATAATAGTTAGAAATATAGAATAGAATATGTAAATAACAATAAAGTTAAAATACTTTTGCTTAGATATACACTGTTTCAAATGTTAAGAAATACTGAAAAAATAGATATATAAACATGAAGGTGATTTTGTTGTTTATAAATCCAGATATAGACAATTAGCAAAATGTGAATGTTATTTTACCTGTTTCAAATTTAAGGAAATAATTCATATTAATTACTATTTTAATACTTTTTTAACTTATTTTGCATGTATAAGTTTGCATAGTTTTTGTTACTATGTGTGCATATGTGTTATTTATTCTTCTGATAAAATGTTTTAAAACTATACTCATCATATGGGAATATTGATGATCACTGCTGATTTTAGGCAAAAGTATCATGTAACTACTATTTTCTAGTTTTCTAGTTTGCTTTCTTTATCCCACTACTAACAGATGACAATAATGTCATTTTTTTTTTTTTTGAGAAAGTGCCACACTTTGTATCCAAACCTGGATTCAAATTCAGCCTCCTATGTGCTAAGAAAGTAAACATCCTGTCACAACTAATAATTGTTATCCTTTAGAATTTACTCATAATTTCTTGATCAACTAGTACTTGAGAAAATGAAATTCATTTATTGTATTTAATCTAAAATACTAATTTAGAGTTTTGTGAACAGATATTTTGTGTTACAAAAAGGGTTACCCTGAACAAAGGCTGTCTTTTGTCAACTGTATAACAGTTATTGCTGAACATATAAAAGTCCTCAGAGAATGTTTTGTGATGGTAAAGATAATTAAAGTGATAATGCCAAAAAATAAATTTCAACAACTTTGGAGCTAAAATTAGAAATATTCCAATTGGTGATTTGTTTTCTTAAGAACAATAGTGAGATTTTCTATATGAATTTGGGTAAATTAATTTTTCAGTGTGACTAAAACTTTTTAAGCCAATATAATTTTACAATATAGTGGTCCTCATTATAATTATGCATATATATATATATATATATATATATATATATATATATATATTGTCTGCATTCATATTCTCACTATCCCCTTTTTTCGAAAAATTTCAGGGTTACTACATCCACATAGGATTGATGTCTTTGAAGATTATATATATGGAGCAGGACCAAAAAATGGTGTATTTAGAGTTCAAAAATTTGGTCAAGGATCAGTAGAGTTCCTAGCTTTAGATGTTGATAAAACAAAAGGTGTTTTGATATCACACCGATATAAACAACTAGATTGTAAGTATAACATTTAATAATGTCGTCTTTATTGGGTATTTTCCTCATACCTACTAAAAGAACCTGTATTTTGATATCTTATTTATTTGCATATCTTAACTCCAGAAAGCTAGGTACATTGAATTTTTATGTCAACTCACATTCCAAGTATTCAAATAATGCAAGAAGGTTCTATTCATGCCAAAATAGATATGAAACACTTGGCTATGTATTCTTGGAATTACAGTTAATTTTGAATATTTTGTCTATTTTATATTTCTAAAATTTTAATAAGGTCTTGTGAATCTATAGACCAACTAAGTAAGTAAGGATATTCATCAACCATCATTTTGGACTCTTCTCAGTAAGAAACATATAACTGCCAGATAATTAATATGTGAGCTTCAAGAATATTTATAGAGAACTCTTCCAATGAGTTGGATTTTCTCTTATTTTTGCTTACAATTTATTATATAAAAATTCCACACCAAGAAATTTGCTGGTAAATACACCATTGAGGAAATTGTCTTGAAAAAAATGTTTCCAACACATTTAAGAACAGTGTAAAAAAAGTTATAATTCTAACAATGGATCTTTCAGTTCACCATAGTTGTTTTAGATATATTTATAATCAAGTTAAAATAAATCTTATCTTGTTTTGTACAATCATCTGGGAAGATAACAATTGGGACTCATCCCATTTAATTTTGTCATTATGTTAAACAGAATTTAAGCTCCTGACATTCTTACTTATGCCTTGCTGCCTTATATTAGTAACCCAATTTGAATGTTCCAAGTTTAATATGAGGACACCACACCTCCTCTTATCTTCTTATTCTGGTTAGTTCATAGCCACAGCCAATGCTTTCCAGATAGAAAAACAAATGTTCATCATCTTTTTCTTAAATGTAGTAGGCATTGAACAAGGGGTTTTACAGAAAGACCATTTTCACAGTCCCAAGTTTCATTATCTAGGCAGCATTTCTATTTCATTTTTATGAAATAATCACTAGGGAACACTGACAAATGACACTGATAGAAATTTGGACAAAACTAATTGTTATGTCTAGTGGCATATAGACACAAACTCCTACCTGGTGGGCAAGAAATCATTTTAAAATTTTAAATTACATCTTATGCTTTTGCTTGAAAATGACAAATATATATGAATTTTAAGCCGTGTAAATACTAGGGGGGGAGTTGTTTATGTGTGTAAGAACAACAATATGAAGATCTGAAATAAGATTTAGGTCCCCAAGAACATCAGTTGGACTATTAATCACAGCCCCAAACTATATTTCACTCTCTAGTATTTTGCTAAAAATATCATGTATCATAAAAAGGGAAATTTGAGAGATTAAATATTTTTAAATAATTTCTTCTTTTGAAAGTATAATTAAAACAATTTTTTTCAGTAATGAATATTGGACAGTAATTTCATTCCACCTATAAAAGCTGATTTGCTAACATTAGAAAAGGATACTCTCAGTAAACACTATGTAATGTCTTTTCCATGTTGCTAATGTAAAATTTCATCTTATTAGATTCTATACTTTTGAAAGCTATTGGAACTTTATGTACAACCCCTTCATTTATCTTTGTTTTCTTCAGTACCAAATCCTTGTGTGGATTTAGCCTGTGACTTCCTCTGCTTGCTGAACCCTTCTGGGGCCACCTGTGTCTGCCCAGAAGGAAAGTATATGATGAATGGAACCTGCAGTGATGACAGCCAGCCAGGTGGGGATTCTCTATTATTCTCTAAACAATCAATCAATCATGATGATGAATTTCTATGATGTTTGAAATTTTGTGGTACCCCCTGCTCCATTATCAGTTCAGCTGCTTGATATGAATGTTTCTTGAATGCCTATATAAATAGTTCTATCTGTAGAAAGCCTTCCTGTCTTCCTGCATGATTCAAAAAGCAGCACTGGGCAGTTAGCATGCAATTATTATATAACAAACTTAGAGGTTACTCTCAGCATCTAACTATATTTTGGGATAGTTCTTGTATTAGAGATAATATTTTTGAGGCTTCCTTTTTGGTATAGGTTTAAGCCCAACTCTCAAATCCATTTCTTCATTTAATATATTTGTATTTAATGCCTCCCATGTACTGAGGGCTCACTTGGAAACCAAGACTTAAAGCTTGAGTTTTGAATGAATTGGTTAAAACATAAAATGATGAATGTTATATATGCTAGTGAATTTTACTTACATGGATCAACATGTCAGTCCCAGAAGGGACTGACTTAAACTACTTTTAGGATAAGATGATCACCCAATTATAGTATCACTTTAAACTTCTTATATGATATAATTTTCAAATAAGATCTGCAATGGTATATTGAATTTAAATTTAGACTGAGGACTGAGGATTGTGAGGCAGAAGAAGCTTTCTGACATGCACACACGGTGTGTAAGGAAATAGTAATCATTTCAGTTGTCAAGTGGGATGTACAATGTTCTGTTGTATGACAAATGGTCAGCAATTCTTAATACAGACACAAGTGGGAATCATGACTGGTGTTTTAGATAGGCACTTTAGCTCCTGTTAGTGAAAGCACAGTGTCACTAGCACTTGAATAGTCCTTTTCTCCAGCAATCTCAACTACAGTAGCTGCTCCAATGATGGGGGAAAAAGAGAAGTGAGTATTTTCACTTACCATTCGTTGTTCTGATTGGGTAAGGAGGTGCAATATGTAGGATTATACATTGTACTTAACTTCTCAGAAACAGACTTTATTTAAAGGAGATAATTTCCTTTTTTGAGAAATCATAACTTTATTAACTTCACACATATCTATAACCAGTGCCCTTATAACTACTTCCTATGCACCACATCTACTTTAATATTCAAATTAGGTATTGAAAACACATAGTATTTGACAATAAAATAACTTCAGTTTGGAAAGAAAATACTTGATTGGTTTAGTAAAATTCAAGTTAATCTTTCCTGCCACTAAAATTTGATTTGGTACAGCCACTTTTTTTTTTTTTTAGCTCTTTATAATTACTTGACTTTCTCTAGATTCTATTGTTAAATGATGAGCACACTGAAAAAAATTAATCTTCCCTAAGAAATTTGAAATTCAACTATTAATCATGGGGAAGTATTCGCCTGCTCTTAACTAGAGTTGATTATAATTACTGCAGGTACGCTTCTAGGGGTGATATAGTTGTTGATAAAAGCACTCTTCTTTTCATTATAGAACTGTTACTGTTTTGAAAAATTATTACTGGAATTCCATTTTCATAGTGTCCTATTTTAATTTTTTTGTACATAATCAACCTGTTCTGGAAATGTGCATGCCCTACAACTTGTAGTCAGTGTACATTACTGGGTTTTCCTAAAGGCTATCACATTAGAAAAGAACAGAAGCACTACCTAGATCAAGGAAATCAAAGTGCCAAAGCAGCATTACTCAAACACCTACTCCATTTAAGGCAAGGAAGGATAAATTTTGTTTGTTATAAATATGGTGATCTTTGATAGTGATTTAGAACTTACATCAAAGAGTTGATAATGAATTAGGACTTACATCAAAGACCCTATTTTCATTTAAATATTCAGATATAGTATGAAATAGATGTAATAGAAGCTGTAGCTGTATATCTTACTTCATTCCATTTGATTGAATATCAACTACTCCTAAAATGGGCATGTTTGCAACTATAAAAAATTTCATTCACTATAAAATATAGTACATTTAAAAAGAATTGATTAAGGGCTGGGGAAAAGGCTTGGAGATTAAGATATTTTCCTGCTAAGCCTAAGGACCCAGGTTCAGTTCCCCAGGACCCATGTAAGCCAGATGCACAAGGGGGAAAATGCATCTGGAGTTCATTTGCAGTGGCTGGAGGCCCTGGGCATGCCCATTCTCTCTTTCTTTCTGCCTCTTCCGTTCTCTCTCAAATAAATAAATAAATATTTTTTTTAAAAGAACTAAATTTAAAGAAAAATAAGTGAATTAGCAGTTGATATCTACCATTAAAGTGCCAGACTCAATTCCTGTGCTCTCTAATTTTGTTTATTTTTTTATTATTTTTATTTAATTTTTAATTTATTTAATTAATTTATTTATTTATTTATTATTATTATTATTATTATTTTTGGTTTGTTGAGTTAGGGTCTCACTCTAGCACAAGCTGACCTGGAATTCACTCTGTATTCTCACCGTGGCCTCGAACTCACAGTGATCCTCCTAACTCTTCCTCCCAAGTACTGGGATTAAAGGCATGCACCACCACACCTGGTTAATTCTGTTTATTTTCATCAACTTTTATGTTTTGTTATATTTTATGAAATAAATATTTTATAGTATTTTAATATATTCGATTCAAATATTTTTATTCAACCAACTATAAATAATAGGTTAACCTATATATTTCTTATTATAACCAGATGATTCCTGCAAATTGACTTGTGAAAATGGAGGGAGGTGCATTGCCAATGAGAAAGGTGATTTTAGGTGTCACTGTTGGCCCAGCTATTCAGGAGGAAGATGTGAAGTCAACCACTGTAGTAACTACTGTCAAAATGGAGGGACGTGCATACCATCAATTCTAGGTAAAGTTCTGACCATGATTGTATATTCAGATAATTTGTATTTTGTATATAAAATAGAAACAGAATACTAAATATAACAACAAATAATAAACATTGCAAATACAATCCTAATATCTTTTTAAAGAAGAAATTAACATATATTGAATATTAATTCAATAAAATCAAAGGCATTTATTCCAAATTCAGTCTGCCAAAGTTAGAGTCCTAGCATATAATAGTAAAGGGCATAGTTATGTATCATGCAATGTTTGGTGCTTATAGTTATTTTGACCTTGCCTCAGAATATCAATGTCATTAATAATTATTGTAATTATTGTGCTAATTATTATTATCTTTTACTCCAAAGTGTATAGGGTTATTTGAATAAGTATTGTCCCTAAAAAATCAAAATTAAATGTCACTAAAAGTTTGGTTCTTTTATAATATATATGAACTAATGTAGAATATCTGACACTATTCTGTTTCCCACACAAAATTATCACTCCTCCATAGGCACTATAAAATATTATATATATATATATGACATGCTAAGATAATTTTAGATTCAATAATCTTGTTTGCAAAAGTGTTTAAAGTGGCAAATAAGTTAACCTTTAGCATATTTCCCTGTTAAAGTCTCTAAAATTTAAAATATATTACCATAAAAAAACCACCAAAATCAAATTTGTATGTTCCAACTTTCCATGTAAGGGACATTAGGCAATTTAAAGTGAAATCTATGTACTTTTGTTATAGTACCAGATATGCCAATTTATCTAGTTGCATGGAAATTCAATCTACATAATCTTCATGTCACTTATATTGCTAATTTATATCTTACTAGGGGTTCTATCTGTTGTACTTTTGTATATTTTGAAATATTTAGCATGAGGTCAATGAGACACGTGAAATATTTTGAATGAAATTTAAAGAAACCACACTAGTTTTGATTTGCATTTAAATGGAAGTTCATTAGTTGCATGTCTATAAATGCACTTATTAAATGTTAATTAAGATAACCAAAGTGCTTAGTAGCATTCTGAAAAAAAATTCTGAAGTCTGAGTAGCTTAATGTAAGTTTTCATTTTACTTAAGTGAAGCTACTCCATATAGAAGATAATATTCCATTGCTGTGTGAGAAATAGCATTGGATCCTTTTTTGAATTTGCAAATAAGAGCTCAAAAATTGTGTGTGTGAGAGAGTGAGAGAGAGAGAAAGAGAGAGAGGGAGAGAGAGATTGTACATCAGGTATGGTTTCCTATAGGAAAGAGATATTTCTTGCTAAATTATTTTTTGGAAAATAATCATGTCATTAACAATAATTTTCTCAATGGATTACAGCAAGATGATCTATATATATTTATCTTGAAAAATTCATAATCCAACTAAATATTTTGACAATCCAAACTGTAGCTAACTATTCAACCTGTGTAGAATCCACTCAGATAAATTACTGTGAAATATTGAATGTGTTTATTTCCTATAATTTGTAGTTTATAATATTATATTTGTAATAAATATAATTTACAATATATTTTTCATTTATAGATACAAATATTATTTTATTTTTTTTGAGGTAGAGTCTTGCTCCAGCCCAGGCTGACCTGGAATTCACTCTGTAGTCTTAGTGTGGCCTTGAACTCATGGTGATCCTCCTACCTCTGCCTCCTGAGTGCTGGGATTAAAGGCATGCGCCACCACACCTGGCACAAATATTATTTTCAAATCATTCATCCCAACATTTATTCATTCTTAAAATCTAAAATGTATCCACCTTGTCTATTTACCCAGTTTATTAGATAGTGATTTTCCAAAGTGATTTGATTGGCAAAAATACATTTCAGATTAGTGACACATATGAATTATGAGAATTCTACTTGGGATATAGCCATGTAATTTATTGATTTATAGTAGCTAATAATAAGAATTTACTATCCAATTAAGTGATTTGCAATGTATTTTTCACTTTTGAAAATGTTTTTTTTTTTTAAATCATTTTTTGGTATTATAGGCTGTAGAATCTCATTATCTCCACACAAATGTTAATTTGTTATACAAATCCCTGTGGGAAAATCATGGATTTATTCATTGTTGAATTACTTACAGTTAAGCCTTGTGGCAAATTCTTATGTAGACAGTATATAACTAGGTTGGGGCAAGCTTAATTATAATTTATAAGTTTATGACAGTTGGATAGAACCATAATAACTGAACAAAGAAAATTTCACAAGTTAATTAAAAGAACACATCTGGGAGGCATAATTAAAACTGTGCATGTAGGAAACACTATTTTTAATAATGTGCACCAAAATATTATCTATATTCATATAAAATGATACCACAAAATAAAAGATGTGAAGAATAGTAACTTGAAGACTCCTTTCTTTCTATGACCTACTCACAGAAAGATATATTTGATACATTTTTGCATTGAAAAAAAAAACTAATGGAAATAAGGGTAAAACACAGTATTAATCAGTTATTTTCTCATTAAAAATATGGACAATTTTATGAAACTCTTTTTCCATTATGACTATCTTAAGGCATTTGTATGCAATTAATAGCTATATTTGCAATTACTGCTCCTTCAGTGAGTATTTATTGGATAACTTATATCCATACTGTTTAGTATTTTTTTACAGTTACATATTTATTATTTGAACTACTCACAATTTTATCAAAATGAATTAGTTTCTACACATTGAATTTTGAATGTGCATGCATACAAATTTTGATATTAAGTTCAAATACTCCTACTCCTCAATATTGCAGTTATGGAGTGAAGGGAACTATCTTTTGTTTAATTGGTATTCTCATCCCACTCCTTTTCTCATCTTCCTTTGCCCCTTATTTTCCCTTCACCCCCAATATTCCCTCTTCTGTTAACGTGTTACCCGTGTACGGTCACCTTCCCCTTATACCTCTTCTTACTCGTCTCTTTATACTTGCCTTCAGTTACCATTTTACCTTTATATGTTTTACCTACGCACAATCTCCCCCTTATGTACACATACTTAATATTTCAAACTAGGGTCTGTCAAAGAAGCTGTTTGTAATTAGAGGAGAGTAGATGGAAAGAATGTTCCTTCTTATTCATTCAAGATCGTTCTGTCCAGTCAGCAAGCCCAAATCAAATGGTAGACTTGTACAAAGATGAAGTAAGGTAGGAATTCTTGGGCTCTCTCAAAAGATTGTGTAACTAAAGACTAAAACCATGTACCCAGAACTTTCAAGTCACACATGTACCTATGGTATAAAGTTATAGTCACCTATATTTATATCGGTAATGAATGGAAATGCATTAAGGTGACAACTATTTTGTTTCACTTTTTATATAAACAAAGACTGCTTTCATTTGGCTTAAACCTAGTATCCTAGTACAGTAAACAGATTTTGGTTAATACTTAGGAGGTGATAAAAAGCTGTATATTTAGTTCTATTTTTTTAAAATAGAAAAACTAGTGATAGTAAAATTGAAAATAAAAGCTCATGTAATTTAACAAATGAATGATATTGGAAAATTTAACCCTGACAAATCAAGTAGAAAATAAACAGAATTTTTGAAAAATGGACAGAGCCATCTGTAAAGCAGGAAGTGGAAGTTGAGACCAGTTGGACATGGCTAAAACCAAATCTTCAAGTTCAGTACCAGAAGAAAATATTCCTGGTACCATTCCTGAAAGGAAGAAATTTTGAAAAATAACTTATTGAAAATTTATGAAGTGTGAATATCTACTTCTAAATAATGTCACTTAAAAAATCTCACAAGGATCAAATAAACATTCAATAAAAGCACAAACTTCACAAATGAGTATTCTGTAGTGTTATTTATATTATGAACTTGAGAAGGCAACACAATTTATTTCTAAAATATGAGTATTGTGTCATAAGCACAAACAGTAGTACAAACTGTTAATATGAAAAAAAAATCTACATTATGCACTAAATATCAGAAGAACTGCTTTCTAATCTATTATAGATATGGGACCAGCAGGAAAAATGCATATATAAAATATCCAGATAAGGAATATATCCTTCTATGTACGTTTGCATTTCCTAAAGTTCCCAAAAGTAATTTTGTCATTAAAATAACAGTAATGATAATATCTAGTTGCAGAGTCTGTTGTCTGTCCTTGAATCCTCCTCAGAGACCTGTGACAGATTGGAAGCCAGACACTGGCTACGGGAGTCACAGTTACTAGTTTGATGAACCGTATGGTGGGAGCAGTACTAAATTGCTTAGTCTTGTGACATTCTAGGCTACTTTTAGAAGGCTTGAGTTAGCTCACTTATAGTCACAGAAGAGACAATGCTTCAGTCCCATTTCCACATGCAGGCAGAAAATGAACTCTCTGGAAGTACAGATTGTGACCGATAGTGTGAAACCTGTCAAAATATATAAACAAGTATCTGGGAAGGAACTAGATAGTCCATAATTCTTCCTTTTCCTTGTGAGGCTTTGCAAACCAGATCCCTGTAATCTTTGTGATACATAAGACAATGCGACAGCTATAGCCAATTTGTTGAAATTATTTATAAATATATCATTTCAGTTTGGGAAGATATTATTATTAAGTGGAAAATTAGAATGTCAACTTGCCTTATCAAAAGATAAAGCAACCAAAATGTTTATTATATGAATCTCTGCAATCTGTGTGAAATGAAGACAGGTTTCACAAAGTATAGGTGTCTTAGAGACAAAAGATAAGGAGAGATTCAGGCCTGAGACTGAATGATGCTATGGTGATTTGTCTGTTTATTATTTCTATTCTGTGTTTGTTGTTCATAAAATAAAAATGTTGCAAGAGATATGAGATGGAAAGTAAATTGAAATACGTATACATATTCTGAAGTTTAAATTCAACTTATATGATGTAGATATTTGAACTCAATAGGTTTAACACACTAATTGAATTAAAATGACCATATATGCATAAGCTAGTTAATTAATAAAAATCATACTGGGATAAAAATTTGAGCCCACCAGTGTAAAGTTAAAAGGTATAAGAAATATGACTGACAAAACAACTGAATAGAATAAAAATAAAAATATTAATAATGTTCAGTAGCATATATCTACTTCAGAAATTATATGCAACCATTGCCTATTAAGAGCTTGAGTTGGAATTAATTTTGTTTGCTTTCCTCTAGAGCAATCAGCCACACATTTTCAAGCATTATTTCCCGAGTTTGAGAAGAGAAGTTACTTTACCTACATTAAGTCATATAATAATAAGTAAATCATGTCAAAGAACAGTATTTTTACATTCAAACTACAAATGGTTTATCAGTAAATTGAGCTTTAAAATATTCTAGTACCTCAGTGAAATATTAAAATCTCAACATAGTAATATAGCTTTACAATATTTAAGTGAAGATATATTGCTTTTGAGTGAATGGTTGGTTATATGAATTTATGCATTCCCAAAGTAAGAGCTACTGAGAACATTTTACTCTAAAATGTTATCAAATAGATAGAGATTGCTATAATGATAAAAGTAGAACATTCTGGAAATTTTGCAAGCACAAATATAGTTATCTGCATTACAGGGATCTATTTTGAACTCTTAATAAATACTAAGAACTCTGGTAAATTCTTTGAGATTATTAGTTACCTTTTATTACTATATGATGTTTACATTGCAGCATCATCACTCATAATAGGGAATATTAGAATATTAGAATACTAGAAATTGGTAGTCTAGATTATTCCACAATCAGTGTGGTAAGCTATTGCCTATCCTCCTGGAAAGTCCACTACATTGTAATACCTACCTCAGGAAAAAAAAAAAAAAAAAAAAAAAACTGAATCCTATTCATAACCAAAGATGACCAATAGGTGAATCATTCACTCTGGAAACAAACTAGACCAAATTTTAATGCTCATTTAACATGAGCTAATAATAATTGTGCTAGTATCCATACAATTACTTATGCACACCTTAAGAAAAGGTTCTACTGTGGCTATCTACTTAAAATATACCTCTTTGAACTGATGGGTGGTCTACTTTGGGAGGGCACATTATGAATAAATGAGTGCACATCAGAAAAAAATGAGCATTGAATTATATATGAGGCTTCTTAGCAAAGCCATATACTTTAGCAAGTTTAATAATGTACGTACTGCTCACTTGTTGGATTATAATGAAAATAATACCACTGATAAAGAAGCCATAAAGTCTAAGTGCTTGTCTGTGGCAGGCATTGTGCCAAGTATGTTACCTGGATATGACTGGTTTCACTGTAAACACTTATAAGATGGAGCATGAAAACTAGAATGTTCTAAAGGTTGCATTATAATTATCATACAAGATTTTATTCTATAGTCTGCTTGATAACAAAATCAAATTATTTAACTACTAGACCAAATCTGTTTTCTTTATATACCAACTGTAGGCTTTTTTTTTTTTTTTTTTTTAGTCAACCATTTTCACTGAGACTAAAATTTTGCAATGTGATACAAGTTATGTTTAAAGAACCCTGTGAGATTACAGGAATTTTATTGTTCTCTTAAGTAATGTATAGTTTACTTTATCATTGTCTATTCCTTAAGGAGACCATTATTGAATTTTATCCATTAGATATTTTATTGCATACTAATTTTTGGTTTTAACTATTATTGGTTATCTAGCCATAATATATTAATTTGGTATTCATTTACTTTGTGATACAAATATTTACTAGGACACTTGAGAAATACTATAAATATAAAATAAAATAAAATAAAAATAAATAAATAAATAAAATACAGAAAATACTATAAATAATTAAAATTAAGCTCAGTTTGTCATATGCATATGCACACAGGTCATACAGAGAAAAGTGGACTGATAAGATAAAGACAAGACAGATAGGAAGATATAAAGTGGCTGAGGAAAAGTGACACAATACTTAGGAAAACTTGAGAAGTCCAATGATATACATCTGCAAACTGATGACACAAGAATGCCAACAATGTAACAGCCCAATGGTGCAAGAACTAGGAGAGCCAGTGTTGCTATTCTGTTGTGTGTGGTCTAAAACTAATGGCCTAAGCAATGTGTGGAAGGATGGAGGACCAGAAAAATACATTCAAGACATGATAAGAACATCAAGGATGCCAGTGCTGTAGAAGCCAAGCAAACAAAGAATTTCCAAATTTAGAACACATCATAAAATTCTATTTGAAGATTCAAGAGACTAAAGACCTAGGAATAAATGTCTAGAGGTAGAAGATGTGTATTCAGCTCCAAGAACATGTAGCATTTCTTTTACTTTTGAGGGGTTCTGGATTGATTTGTTGGTCCCAATCCACAGTGTTAATGGCTGATATTTGTCTATTGATTTCAATGCTAGTATTTGGAAAACACAAATATACCCAGAAATGATGCCACATCCAATTTAGGGGCATAAATTAGTATAATTAAGTTTACATATTAAAAACTGTCACTGGATGTATGTGGTAAAGTAAGTATACACATGTTGAAATTTGATTTTGCAATACATATAGTACTGAAGGAAGCTTGTCTAGTGAAAACACAGAAGCTGACAGAATGAGCCTGATGAGCAAAGTTTCTCTCTTAGAAGGTGGGAGGAGTTACTGGAGCTACTTCTGTACCCTAGACTATCATAGGAACATAGAAAAAGAATTACTATGAAGGCTTGATGTTCAAAACTGAAAGAGATATTCAAATATGTAATTATTGGAGCCTAGAAATCAAATATTAATACAGCAAGGCATTTCAAACAACATTTGTGACACATACAGGAAACAGGTGAACAGTTATAAAACTGCAGTTAGAGAAAAGATCTGGAAATCAAGGATGCTAGTATCTCAAAAAGTCAAGGACATATACAAGTTCTCAATTACCTTAAATATTACAAAATCCAGGGGAAAATGAAGGGCGTGGCTATAGATTAGAAATCAGTTGGAATTGCTGATGGAGAAAAGAGATATGTTTTGAAAGATTATATAAATTCCCTCAGCAAGTGAAACACAATATTTTTAAGTATTTCTTTACCCAAGAATCAGAATCTATGCACATAGGCAATATATTCATGTCAAGTGCTCTAAGGGTGCAAGAGAAGTAATCAAAAAATAAAAGCTTTAACCACAGTTAGAACTGGAATAAACCTTTGTAACTGAATATGTTATTTTCATATTTATTAACAAATGTGAAAGCAAAAAATACAGTTATCTTTTGAAGAATCTCTTCAAGGTAACAAACTTTAAGTTTTACAAACAGACTGGAGTATATTATTTGCTTTATTGTGTTGTTAGCCTATTTGTGCATTAAACTCCTTCTGTTTTAAAGCTGGGGTTAAACATGTTTAGGTGCTAAAGTGAGAAAAAGCTGCACCCTTGAACATACTGAGGGCTGAGAGTGAAGTTGATGCAGAGTTACTGTTCTGCTCCATCACTGCCATAAAAATAAATTCAGATTTCATTATCATCATTTACCTTAAATTACAAGTACAGATATGTATATGCTATAGAAAACAATAATGATTTGCATAAACTACTAAAGTACCTTTGCAGATAAGCACAGAATAAGTCATAGCTAAAATGATGATTGTCAGTCAACAGGAGTAATAATCTGAGGCAAACTGTAAATAAGTGCTGTCTATGTGTATAATAAAGTGAGAATTGCCACACACATATTATCTCACTTCCTCAAGAGTCTGCATAAGTCCTTCAGGTAAGTGGTACTATTTATATTTTATACAAAAGGAAATAAAGTAGAGAGTCGTTACATGTCCATGGCTCTACAACCCTTAGCTGGCACAGGTAAACCATGAATCCAAGCATTCTGAAGACCTACACTCTTTTAACATTTTATTTATTTATTTATTTGAGAGAGAGAGAGAGAGAGATAGGCAGGTAGAGAAAGAGATGGGTGCACCAGGACCTCCATCCACTGCAAACGAACTCCACAGATGCCTGTACCCCCTAGTGCATCTAGCTTACATGGGTCCTGGAGAATCGAGCCTCTAACTGGGGTCCTTAGGCTTCACAGGCAAGCGTTTAACCACTGAGCCATCTCTCCAGCCCGACCCACACTCTTAGACCTGCATTAGGGATGATATGAAAACACCACTGATTGAGTGCTAGGAAATGCTTCCTCCTCCATCTCAGCTCAGCTGTCACTGTTTTAGAATGTGCTCACCTTGTGTGCTCCCTCTACATCCTGTTATACATCTGGACCTTTATCAATTCCCCAGCTCTGTGTACATCCTGTTACACATCTATACCGTAATCATTCAAACGCTGAAGTTTCCTTTGCAAATATCAAAATCAGATTCCAGTACCTCAAAAATCTTTACAAATGAGTCTGAAGGTATTTGTGAGGGTACACTCTGTGAGACTTCAAGACATGAGTTAGAGCCCATTATACAATTCTGCAACAGATGGTCTATTTCCCATCAGCAAACAAATATCTGCTGCTTCACCATACGGTTTTAGTTAGATCATATAGAAGATTTTTCTTCAAAGGAAATAAAAGTGGCACTTCTGAAGATAAGATAGTGGAAATCTAAAAAAATATGACGTTTGAGCTAGCTGGAGGACAGCATGGCCATGCTGCCTTTCTCCTATCAGCCAGAGATCATAGAAAAGCATTGGAAGCCAAGTGTCATTGTTCTGAGTGATTGGGAAGAGATATTTTAACTACTTTGGGGAATTGAGTTTGATTCATTTCAATCTCATTAAAGCAATGCTACTCAGCATAACAGTACATTATTAATTTTTAGTAGTTTAATGATAATGAGTTCTAGGGGTATATAATGTGTCATGTTCTTTCAAAGTAAAGTAAGTTGTAGAGATATATTAATTCTCTAGTAAATGTGTTTTATTTAACAATATTTTATTCATAAAGAATAATTCTCAAAAAATTAGACTACCTTTCCTTATAGCATCTGTGACAATATAGAAAAATGATATTGTTTTCATATGTCAAGCCTTATTAATCTTTAAACTCCTACTTTTCTCAGAGAATTCTCCTCATGGTCTGGGTAAGCAAGGACAAAAGATCACATGACACAGATAGTGACTAATGCCAACCAGCTGAGTGGTGTTGAGTCCTAATTAGTTGAGACCAGTGAATGAATTTCCTTATTAATTTTTATGGTATCTTTACATATTGACAAATTATAATGCTTGTTCTTTATACCAAGTTTTTCCTTTATTTACAGAGCCAGTTACATATTGCATTTCCTATGTAGTCCATGACAAGCCAGACACTTGAAAACACTCTTCCTAATATAACATTAACTATACTTTACTCAAAACGTCAAAGGATTGTTTGCTTTGACACTAATGCCACTTCTCACAGAACAAATAATGAAAAATATTCAAACATGATTCACACAAAATTTTATGCATCATTCATACTAAATTTGTGAAGTGTATTTACTACACCACAAGAAGCTACTTTAACATGGATATATATCAAAATTATACCAAGTAATATTAAATTAGTACTAAGCACAGTGTCTTTACTTGAATCAAATAAAACAGTTAATAAAAGTAATCATCATACTTGTGCCTGCTTTAGACATATTAAGATATTTACATATAATATGCTTTGGTTAAACCTTTGTGCAGAGTCAGCCATGGCTGATAGATGATGATTGATCTCTAGGAAATATGATTATCTGAATTTTATAATTCTGTGGAAATTAGAATATATTAATATGTGAGTAGAACAAAAATAATTAGAAAAACAAAATAGACATACCTGTAAGAGATGTATCATTATAAATATCATTATAAGTATTTAAGAATGCAATGCATGTGTTCAAGTATAACTATTCATAATATGTTCTGTGAATATTTAACCTACGGTACTTTCATGGAAAAATGAGGAAATCGAGGGTGTGTTACTGCCTAAAGTCACAGAAGAAACTGAAAAGCTCTTGACCAGAAACCTGCTATCCAAGTTTTTATCCAGTGACAGTTCCATGAGCATACACTTACCATTTAAGTCTAACAACATGCTCTGGTTTATTTTATCCTAACAGGAAGGCCCACTTGTATCTGTGCTCTGGGTTATACTGGACCTAACTGTGGTAAGACAGTCTGTGAGAATTTTTGTCAAAATGGAGGGACCTGCTCTGTGACGTCTGGGAACCAGCCTTCCTGCCACTGCCAGACAGACCACACTGGAGACAAGTGCCAGCACTGTAAGTGAGAGCCATATCCCCAAGCTGGTGGTCAACAAGCTTTGAAGTTTGCACTAAGTAATCTGCACTACTATGGCTACATGCCCTCATTGTCTTCATTTTAGCCACCCGTTTTTTTCTGTCTTTATATTCTCGAGGATCATTTCCTCTGTCTCTCAAGTTCCAATAATTTTTACTTTCCTAATCCTTTTCTTAACTGTTTTGTACTTTAAATCTACAGCTGATTATTACAATCATTTTCATATTTACATCCTTAAAATTCTTGCTCTTTTCCTCTATTGTCCATATTTTCTACATCTTTTAATTTCCATTTCTCTGTTGATTCCATCTGTCAAGCTTTTATCTTTACTAAAAACTCAGTTTGATTGATTTTACTATATCCAATTATTAAGCCACAATTTCTAATTTATATCCATTTACAGGAGTTAATAACTCATAATTTGTTAACATATATTCTTCACTAGCCTTCATTGACACCATTCTAGTCTGCTTTTTTTTTTTTTTTTCATTTTTTTGTTGTTTCTTTATAGTGTTCTGTGGCCATTCCTTCTTCATCTTCATGGGTATGAAAATTTAATTCCAGTTTGAAATGTTGAATTGATGGTCAGCTCTATCTTCATATCTCTTCTCTAAGACACTCATTCCTAATGCTTATATTTTCTGTTCAACTCTGCACATTTCCGAATGAACTCAATGAATTTTAAAAATACTATTACCTAGTAACATTTTGAAAATTTCTGATTTCATGTCTCTGCATTGGGGTTGCTATGTTATTTTAAACTTTCTAGCAATTTATTTCTTTCTTTATTATGGGCATACTTAGTCTGGATGCATAATGCATTCCTCATCCCTACCCCTAATCTCCTGGGGGCCCTCCTCAGTGGGGTTTCATGTATTCCCCATGGCATTGTGGGTTATGCATTGTGGGAGCAGTAGGCAGCTGTTAGGGAAAGGCGATGCTGCTGGGCATGATATCCCAACCTGCATCTTTTACAATCTTTCCACCCCCTCTTCTGAAAAATTCCTGGAGCTGTGGTAAGTATATTTTAAGTCTACTTCAGTGATGAGCTACTAGGAACCTCTGGAACATTTCTAGATATTTCATATTTGCAAATAAGTTAGACTCTAGTCCCTAAAAGCCTTCACCAGATCATAGGATGCTTAATAACATCCATGTGATGATTCTGAATTTGTTTCTCCAGATGAAATTACTGCTTGAATTTCATATTTTATACATTTGCCTTGTTGATAGCTTGGCTGCAAGTTTTCCCCCAGTATTTCCTATGTCTTTTTAAAGGCATCTGTTGATCAGTCCAGAAAGAGAAAATAACTTGAAATCCTTGACTTCTATCTTTTACAACCTGTAAATATTTACCTTTACATACTTTGCATACTCCTTAGTCCTCCCATTCTCACTGTCTCATCCAAGCTTCCAGGATTGCTTGTCTGTGTATTTGGTAACTGGAGGCTTCCTTATTTCCTCAAGCCCTCAGTGTATATGATTGATAAGGGAATGAGTGTCTTTGAGAGTGTTTTAGCCTTGTCTCAAAATAACTCAGGGGTAGAGTCCTAAGAACTCAATGGTCACAGAAAGCTCACAGTGAGTCAGGGGACTTCTGGGTTCTTTGTTTTTAAATATATATATATATATATATTTTGTAAGCAGAAAGAGATAGAGAATGAATGAGCCAGGCCTCCAGCCACTGTAAACAAACTCCAGATGCATGTGCCACTTGATGCATCTGGCTTTACCTGGGTACTGGGGAATTGTGCTTTGCAGGCAAGCTCCTTTATCACTGAGTCTCTCCTGCTACCTGGGTTCTTGTCTTATGAAATTCTACAAGTGTAATCTATAGACATGATAAGGTTTAGAAACATTATATGGAAGCAGAGCTTAGGGCCTAAGAGAAAGAGTGCATATAGTTTAAGACACGCAAAAATACAGAGCCTGTGTCCAACTTGGCAGAAGCATGTTTCCTGAAAAATGGGAAAGCCCACCTAGACATACAAGTTTGGGTCTTTAGAGGGAGCCTACTGGTTGCTGAGCTGAAATGGTTAGTCCAGTCCTGAAGTCAGGTATCTAGTGTCAGATTTTTGGGGGAAGGACAATCTTGATTTTCCAGGAGGGGTGTCACCCTCTGGGAAGGAGGTGGTCATCTCTCTTAGGAAAGGGGAAGTCTTTACAGAAGAAAAGCTGAGAGAAAGCCATGTCCTCCTGACAATATGGACCTCTAGCAAAGTGTGAAGACCCAGATTCCCATACCTCAGGCTCACAAACCTCCTTCTTCACTTTCACTTTCAAACCCTAAACTGGCTCATTATCAAGGGAGCAGTCACAGTTGTGTATTTTATACATAACAAAATTTTCTATTTTGACCGCATGTACTGAAATCTCTATACATACACGACCTTTGATAGTTAATTTATTTTCTTCTTTTTTCCAATTGATTTACTTAGTCCCACACATACTAGGTATTATGATTCTCATTCAGAGAAGACAATTCCAAAGAGACATAAACAGCCATTCTGCCATAACCCAGATATAAATTACGAGAGTTAAGACTCAAATGAAGGCAGTTCCTGCTTAGTATTATACTCTTGAGTTACTGAATATTTGTGTTTAAGGTTTCCATGAAGTGCATTAAATTTCTCTTCAGTGCAGCCAAGCACAGGGAACAGGAAACAACTATGCTACCACACTGGCTGATTTCAAAATGTAGCATTAAGCCTAACATCTTGCCTCTAGGGTTACAATGGGGCCACTTGTGCTACAGTAAGAAAATACAATTAATTTTCAATACCTAGTGCCTTTCCAAAAGTTCACTTTTCTCATATGGGGCCAAGCTCATCTTGACATAGAAAAATGCCACGAGTCTAAGACCAATGCCCCTTTTTATATTGCCTGTCTAACTTATCTTGTAAATGATGGGCATTAGAGTACAGCAGTCCATGTGGAGATGCAATCCAGTTATACCCACGTGTTCTCCTTACATGCAGCTCTCATCCTCATCCTTACCCCTAACCTACCTCTCAGCAGAGGATTCCAATACATCTTTATAATAATATTTTTTATTTTAAATTTTCTTTTCTGTTCTACCGGTCTAGCAATCCATAATGGCTTTCAGGAAAATACAGGGAAATACCCGCTACCCCCGACAATGCAGACCCTTTCCATGCTAAGTTTTAAAGTCTCCTTTATCTAGTAAGACTGCACTCATCACCAATCTCCATATAAATATACACTTTCATGGCATCATCCAGTGAAATTAACATTTCCTGTTTGAATTTGTTCACCTCTTTTTTTAGTCTGAATTAATCTCTTCTTCCTCTTAATTTATAAGGCATTTTTGATTTTGATCATTTTTGCCTTAGATTTTGTTTAATGGTACAATTGTCAGATGTGAGGACCTGTTGAAATTATGCCTACCAATAGCACTTGGAGAGTAAACAAATGACCAATTTAAAAAAAAAATGATTCAATCTAGCACATAATAACTGATTCAGCAGTGTATTTTCAGTCAATCAATCCAACAATTTATCTGTAAAGACCAGATTCTATGATTAGGGTGTATAAATTCATATAAAAAGTGGAAGAAGATTGATTAAAAATTATTGGAGGGGTTTAGACAGATGGTTCAGCAGGTAAAATGCTTGCCCGCAAAGCCTAATAACATGGGTTTGATTCCTCAGTACCTACCCACATAAACCCCAGTGCACAAAGTAGTGTATGCATCTGGAGTTCTTTTTTGGCATCTAGAGGCTCTGGCATGTCAGTATTCATATTCTCTCTATATATATTTCTCTGCTTGCAATTAAATAAAAAAGTTAATGGAAGTACAATCAATTTACTGAACAAAAAAGTAATCTTGTAGGGCTGAAGAGATAGCTTATCAGTTAAGGTGCTTGCCTACAAAGCCTAAGGACTCATGTTCAATTCTCCGGGTCCCATGTAATCCAGACACACAATGTGACATAAGTGTGCAAAGTTGTACATGTGCTCAAGAGGGTGCATGTGTCTAGAGTTTTATTATAGTGGCTGGAGGCCTTGGCACACAAATTCTCTTTTTCTCTCTACCTCTCTCTTGCTCTCTCTCTCTCTCTCTCTCTCTCTCTGATGAAAAAGTAACCATCTAATGTGTGTGTGTGTGTGTGTGTGTGTGTGTGTGTGTGTGTACATAAATATCCAATTATATCTGGTTAATCCAGAGCTAGGATTCCATGTGAGTGTGTGTGGATTTTTTTTGTGTGGGGGAGGGGCATTCACATGTATTTCAGGCTGGTCTTGAACTCATAGTACACCTGAGGAAGACCTTGAATTCCTGATCCTCTTGACTCTACCACACAAGTGCTAGTATTACAGGTATGTACCACCATGCTCATTTTTAATTTACTTTTTGTTAATCTCTTTGTTCATTAGCTTATAGTGATTAGTGTGTTATAACAGATTATGCAGTTTGTTTTCATTATTTTGGTTTTTTTTTACTTTATTTTTATTAAGTTGAAATTTGCATATATACATCATGTGTTTGTGCCATCATTTCCCTCCTCCCTGCCTACATTCCACAGAGGACCCTCCTGAGTAAGATAGCTGGTATTCACCATGGAGTTGTGAGTTATGAATTGTGAGAGCAACAGTCATTGTTGGGGGAGGCGAATGCCCCTGGATATTCCCTCCTACCTTATGGCTCTTACATTCATTCTGCCCCCTCTTTTGCAAAATTCCATGATTCTTGATGGTGTGCTTTAAGTCTACTTTAGTGTTGAGCTCTCAGCAGCTTCTGGATTTTTGCTTTGGTGCAGTTTTAGTATCCTCAGTGCCTGTCTCCATCACCCTAGTGTAGGTTGTCCAGCTCACCCTGAAAGCTACAATCTTATTCATCTTGCCTATTCTTCTGTGTTTTCACCTGGGTCCTAGGGGCTGTGCTTGGGGGTATCTGCTGACATGAATTCAGCTATTTCTTCTTGTCTGGTTAGATTTGGTTGTTCCTTGTTCCGTGGTTTCCCATAAAAGAAAAACACATTCTCCAACAGAGAGTGACATCAGGATAGGTGAAATGAATACACATGTTAATTTAGAGAGATTGTGAAGGGTGTAGCCTCACTTTTGGACAAAGACTAGTGTGAGCTTGTCCTTGGAGTCCATATTCTTGGTCTCCATAGAATTCTGACTTGGTTCCCATTTCCAGCTACGGGTTCCTTTACACTGAGCTGATCTCTTAGCCAATCAGAGAACTGTTGGTTAACCACCTAGACTGTGTGCCACTACTGCACAGTTGCATACCTCTTGTTATGCTGAATGTTTACATATAGCAGGGTCCGCTGCTTGGTCACAGTGTTATTGGCTGTTTACATGTAGTGCTATTTATCACTATATGGGTTAACCATCTGGGAGCTGGCGTCCTTCTAGTATCAGTCAGATCTCTTTTTGTTCTGGGACAGCAGCATGTGGTTTCTTTAGCAATAGGGTCTTACCTTTCACCTTAGGTGGGTGATCAAGTGCTTTGACAGAAGCCTGCCTTGTTTGGGGGACCTCTTAAGTATTTCTGATTGACAGCTCAATGTGTGTGGATTGTGACCAATTTCTGGTACTAGGAGTTATAAGTTGGAGCCAAATATTTTATGGTTAGGCTTCATTCCACCCTGTCCAGGGCCCTTCTTACCAGATGGTCCCTCCATAATCCTGTCTTTTAGTTGTTGTTGTTTTTTTTTTTAATTGAATTATCAGCATGCTTGATTTTCTTAAAAGTGACTTAGAATACTATATAACCATCGCTGTAGAAATTTATATGCTTCCAGAAAACAAATTCAGTTAGCTTCTATTTAACTAGGCAATTTAATAGATTCACAGTATGAGGTTGTCCACTGCTTTATAAAAGACTGTATTATGATTTTATTATCACCATTAGCAGTCAGAACACTCCCCACCTTTTACTGCAAAGCACTTATTAAAATTAGGCAATTAATCCTAGACAGAGGTTCAATAACTTGCTCAAGGTCCCAAAGTAGTAGTATTCTAGTCAGAATTGGACCCTAGGACTTACTGATCAAGATGTCAACAAACATGGTGCAATGTGGTGATACTCTTCCCCAGCAGCATCCCAGGTCTGTGCAAGTGCCATTAAAATGACATGTCCAGCAACTGATGAACATAACAAATTTAGTATCCAATAGATGTGAGGCAGCAAAGTTCAATGGACCTGGTGTTCTGTCAAAATTGTGTCTAGCTATATTAAATCTATAAATGAAGGAATGTCAGAATGATTCATTACAGTGTCTAATTAAAGGTCCATTAGTAGTAGATAAAGCATTGGTCCTTAGCTGTACTGAATAAAAACACCTACCACTCCAATCACAATATAAAATCTATAGGTCTGGGATGCAAATTACCTTTAACAGCTGTAGTTGGGGGAGGAGAGACAAGTAAATAATTACAAAAATTAAATGAAGTCTTCTTTCAGTTTACAGCTCAGGAACAGATGAAAATACATTTCATACTCTTCTGAAGCAAGGATTCCTGGCATAAGTCAAAATAAATAAATGAGCATGGAGTTTTGCATTTAAAAATAGGTGTTAAGTGTTGATTTCAGCAGTATCTAAGGTTATTCTTAATCAAATGATGATAATATTAGGGCAAAAAGACGCATCAGACCAGTTCAAACTGTGTATAAGATCTAGGTAATCAAATTATATAACAAGCTGCTTGTCTTTTCATTGGCATGTTAGTCAGCTAGTAATCTACTTGGGGAACCATTATGATTTCAATTACAACTAAATGTAACAGAGTTGCACCTGCATGGCTTCCTATTGGGTGCAATCAGACATTTATAGGTTTCTCTATGTTACAGATGCAGGAGAGCTTGACAATAATGCAAAGATATGCCACAATTGTCATTAAAATATTATATTTAAAGTAATTTATGTAAAGTTTGTGTATGCACTGTAGATGTGAACTATTGTAGTACATGACATGATAGTTTTTTTTTTCTTTCCATTGTCTTCAAAGTGGTTTTCTCCTCTTAGTTAGTCAAGGGCCATGCTCACAGTGACATGAGCCTGCCTTTAAGTTGGATATGGAAGGAATAGTCATGTTGGAAATATCACTGTTCTCAATGAACTTGAAGTCTAATGCAGGTTTCAGAAAAGGAAATAAGACTTAATACCTCTAGGGTAAAGGATGAAAAATCTGCCACACTAAAAGATATGACCTTCGTATAGATTATATTGATATAAATTGGCCATACCCAGCTTAGAGCAACACCTTTTGAGCAAACCATAAGCCGTTTTATGAATAGAAATAATAAGTTTGATTCTCATGTACTTCATGTTAAAGAAACTGTACTCACAAATACTCTATGAATAGAATTAGGCATTGGAAAGCAGTAGAGGACATAAATCATGTCAAGACACATGCACAGATACAAGAGAAATATTTACCTGGGACTTATTTTCAATCAAATGAGTTGTTTCAATAAAATCCTTTGGTTATTTTTCTTATGAATTTAAGTATTAGGATCAATTTTTAAACACATTGCTTTGTATTTTATTTTAAAAATCCACTGGCATGTTCTGAAAGAAAAGACTATGCATCAGAAATATATATATATATATATATATATATATATATAGCTCAATTTAATGTAAAATAACTAGCAAGAGGAAACTCCACTTACTGTAGTAGCCCTCATATAGGCTCACATCAATGAAAAGTATAACCTTAGGAATAGAAAGCCACTTATTTTGGAGGAGCATGAGACAAATCTAAAGGTTATGGCTAAACCTATGTTTCCATTTGATGAAATAACTTGTTCTTTATTTATTAACTTTGCAAACATTCAAAATCTGTTGTGATCATTTGGGAGTTACTTTTCCTTAAAATACTATGATAGAAATAAATAGAAATAAAACAACATAATGACAAAAGCAAAAATAATAGTGTGGATAGGAATGTTCAGTGAATGAAACCATTATCATCTACCTTCCATCTGTCTGTCTGCCTTTCTATCTATCATCTTCCCACCAATATTATCTATTTGCTACATAATATGTTAAAGGAAAACTTGAAGATAAGTGTATACAAGTATATTAACTTTTAGATTTGAGATTAGTACCTTTAAAAAAAATGACAGAGTCAATAAGATATAAAATGATATGAAGTGAAAAAGAAATAAGAATGAATGGAGGTTGGGAAAAGAAAGGAGAGAAGAGAAGGAGGAGACAGGAAATAAGGAGGACAGAATGAAAAAGAGACAGTGTGGGGAAGGAAAGAGAAGGAGAGGAACGGTAGCTACATGAAGCACGTAGGATGAAGTCAGCTCTGCCCATGCTCAGGCATCTGCATGATCATGATCACTTCTGTCTGAGCTGATTTTATTTTTTTCCTCACAATTACTTCTTGTTTCTTAAGGAAACTCTTTCCAATTGTCTAAAACTAAGAAATGCATTAATACTGAGTTGCCTTTTATAATTTTTTTTTTTTTTTTTTTCTGTTAAGAGGGCGCATGTATCTCCTTCTGAGAAGTTTTGTGCCATTGATAAAAATGCCATTTATACTCTCCACAGTATTGATCCCAATTACAATAGTGATTTACATTAGCAGTGGTTGGAGTCTTTACACTGCACATATCAGCAAGCCCTCAAACTCAGGTTGGTTGTCATATGAGAGTCACGTGCTAGGCATCAGGCAGCTCTCACCAAGTTTTGTGTGTGTGTGTGTTTATTCTTGTTATGTAGGGCTGTTCTTTTTTTTTATTAATAGTTATCTGTATAATGTGTATACAGCCATGATGGTACCATCATTAGCCTTCTCTCTGCCCTCCCCCCCTCAGGGATTATGATCTTGCATTGTTGGGGTAACCATCAGTTATGGGGGTGAGGCAATATCTCTGTGCATAATGACCCTAATTATGGCTCTAACAATCTTTCCACTCCCTCTTCCATGAATTTCCCTAAGTCGTGTTGGGTTCATTTTAGGTCTATTTCAGTGATGAGGTCTTGGGATTCTCTGGATCTCTGTTTTAGTAGGAGTTGAGTGTTCTCTGTATCTATCTCCTTCACCTCTGTGCTGATACCAGGTTCACCGAGAAAGCAGCACTCTTGTTCATTTCCCCAATTATTCTATGGCTTCAGCTGGTATCCTGGTGAAGTGCCATGGGCTGTTTTTTTCTACAGGTTTTGCCTCCCTCTGAAAAAGAGAAGCAGATTCTCCCAACAGAGAGTAAGGTCAGTGCAAGATGCGTGCATAACCCTTATTGTTTTAGAGAGAACTAAATAGGTGTAGGCCTTCTTGTATCCCACTATTGGTGGGACCTTGATATTGGGAGTGAACTCATTTTTTGGATATGGTTCTGAGTTGTTTCCCAGTTCCAGGTTTGGGTTCTGTTCCACTGAGCAAATCCATTAGCCAAATGAGGAGCAGTTGGTTATCCATCATGGCTGTGGGCCACTATTGTACTTGTGTGAGCATCACCTGAGCTTGATTGCTGCTGAGTAGTTTTGACCACAAATTGGTTAGAGAGATGTTGGTCATTTCCCCCCAGTCGCTCATGTAACACCTTCTTGCAATAGACAAACTGTCTGGGGACTGATTCTCTTCCAGATTCCAGCCAGGTCTCTCCATGTTCCGTCCCAACAGCATATGGTGTCTTCAGCAGTAGGGTCTTACCATTAACCTTTGGTGGGTCATCAAGTACTCTGACAGAAATCTGTCTTCTTTTGGGAAAACTTGTAGGTCTCACTGATCAACAGTTCATTGTGGATGTTAACCACATGCTGGTACTGGGAGTTACAGGTCAGTGCCAAGGGAAAAGAAGGAAGAAAAATATAAGCAGTGTGAAATAGAAAGAGAGAGCAGAGAAAGAAGAGAGAGTGAGAGAGCAGAACAGGAGAAGGTTGAGGTTAGTCTTCATCCTACCCTCTCCAGGCCCCTGTGATTCAGGTGTTCTCTCTAAGCACTTGATGAAGGGTTAGCCTTTTAGTATGTCTTTCAGGATATAGGATTTTGTGGTACCATTTCCAATTGGGTCCAGTTTTTTTGCGCCCCCCCCCTCCACCTTTACCCTCCCTTCCTGCCCTTTCATCCCTATTGTCCAGTCCTAGAAATGTTTATTACGTGTGTCAGCATTTCAGGCAAATTCATGTTAGGAGCCACAGATGAGTGAGACCATGCAATGCTTATCTTCCTGTGATTGGGTGAGTTCACTGACGATGATCTGTTCCACGTTTGACCATTTTTCTTCAAATTGTATTGTGTCATTTTTCCTAACTGCTACATAGAATTCCATTGTGTAGATATACCACATCTTAGTTATCCATTCATCTAATGATGGACATCTGGGTTGATTCCAGCTCTTAGCTATTATGAATTGAGTAGGTATAAACATGGTTGAGCAAATTTCTCTGAACTGAGGCTGGGAGTCTTTGCTGTGCTCTACGAGGGCTGGGAGTAGCCAGTTATCCTCATCCATTCACTTGACAAGGAGCAAGTTAAGAAAGAATACTTTATTTCTTTCCATAGTTTGAGGTTACCATCCATCATGGCAGGGCAGGCGTGGTGGCAGGAGCTTGAAGCAGTTGGGCATATGTACTCCATTCACTTAGCGGAGAGAGATGAATGCTTACCTTTTACATTTTAAATAAAAGTTAGTCCCATGGATTGTTGAAGCAAAAAAAAAAAAAAAAAAAAAAAAAAAAGGCATCAATCTTGATTTTTGTCAGCTGTCTTAGCCTTGAGGATAGTAACAAAATTCTAGGTACATGGACAATGCTAACTCTCCTTAGATATAATTAGCAAAGTGGATATGAATAAATTAATTGAACCTTACTACATACTCAGTGGCTTATTGATAGAGATGTAAAGGCCTATGGAAGGACAAATGGCTCATGTGTGATCTTAGATGTACTGCCTATGTTGCATGTCTCATTTTCACCCTTCTCTAACAGGCAACCTTTGTGCATTTATTTACTTGGGTATCAGTGAAGCCATCTGGCTAAACATATTTAGCTGTCATCTGCTTCTCAGCTTGCTCCCAGTTTTCTGTCTTTTACTTATTTTCAAAAACTTTATATGGCTAGACACCTTTAAAAGCAGAAGAGTTCTAATGCAGAACATTGTTTTTCAGCAGAAGTTCCAAACACTTCATACAAGTTTCCCTGGTAATGGAAAAGCAGTTTCATGATTGGAACTAGGACCTAATTCGTGACTACTTTTAAATTTATTGATGACATGTATGTTTGTGTACATTTTGCAACTCCAGTGAAAAAGTTACATGCATTCTTTGTTAAATATCACCCTATATGCCACTCACTCAAATAAAAGATCTTTTTGGTATTAATTTATTCATTTATTTTGATTATGGCCATACATGGTATGGATACATCATGTATTGGTACCATCCTTTCCCTCATCCCTGCCTTTATTCTACTGGGGACCCTCCTCAGTGAGGTTACAGATATTTCCCATGGGATTGTTCCTACATTGTAGGAACAGCTGTCAGGTGTTGGAGGGAGGCCATGTCTCTGGGCTTGATGTCCCAACCTCTGGCACTTACAGTCTTTCCACCCCCTCTTCCACAAAATTCCCTATGCTGTGGTGGGTGAGTTTTAAGTCTACTTCAGTGATGAGCTCTTAGGATCCTCTGGATCTCTGCTTCACCTTGGCTCTGACTTTCAGGCTCACCATGGAAGCAGGACTTGTTCATCTCCCAAATTCCTCTGTGGTTTCAGCTTGGGCTTGGCTGAAGTATGGGGAGTGGCTTATCTCCTTGGGTCTCAATACCTTTTGAAAAAGAAAAACAGATTTTTCAATGGATAGTGAAATCAGCATAGGTTACATGGGATAAGCATTATTAATTTAGGGCCCTCTTTTAGCTAAATTCTCACGGGAGGTTGACATTGGAGAGCATAATCTTGGTCTCCATAGGATTCTGACCTGGTTCTCGATACCAGATACAGATTCCTTTCCACTGAGCATATGTCATAGCCAATCACAAAGCTATTGGCTACCCGCCAAGGCTGTGTGACACTATTGCACTGGTGTCTACATCTTATCAGGGTGTTTGCTTTTGAGTAGCTTTAGACCCCCAGGTGCTCTGACTGTAGTTGGCTACTTTTTTCTAGTAGCTCATGTAGAGCTTTCCATCACTACTCAGGCTAACTTTCTGGGTCTGGCTCTCTTCCATTTTCCAGCCAGATCTCTCTGTGTTCTGTGTCAGCAGCATATGGCATCTTCAACAATAGGCTCTTACCTTTGACCTCAGGCAGGTAATCAAGTGCTTTGACAGAAGCAGGCCTTGTTTTGGGGACTTTGGATATCTCTCCAATCAACAACTCATTGTGGGTAGCAACTGATTTCTGATACTGGGAGTTATAGACCAGAGCCATTTTTTTTTTTTTTTTAATGTTAGGCTTAATCCCACCCGCTCCAGGACCCTTCTGTTCAGATGTTAATCAATACTCCTATTGAGGGTTAAATCTTTTAGTCTGTCTTCAATGATAGAGGTTTCTATGGAACCAGTTTATTTTGGATGTAGTTTTGTGTTTGTTTTCCTCCAGCCTCCCCTTCCCCTCTCCCCAAACCCTTCTATCCCTATTCAAAGATTTTAAAAATATATATTCATTTGCTAGCAAAGAGAGGGGAAAGAGGAAAGGATAAAATGGGTACACAAGGGTCTGTTGTCCCTGCAAATGAACTTCAGGTACATGCACCACTTTGTGCAGTTGGCTTTATGTGGACACTGGGGAATCAAATCCAGCCAGTCAGGTTTTCAAGGAATCACCT
Source organism: Orientallactaga sibirica (assembly GCA_036365145.1). Taxonomy (NCBI): domain Eukaryota; kingdom Metazoa; phylum Chordata; class Mammalia; order Rodentia; family Dipodidae; genus Orientallactaga; species Orientallactaga sibirica. Next base: position 701,794 of record JAEOAD010001656.1, read on the forward strand.
TTAACCACTAAGCCATCTCTCCAGTCCACAAATAAGAGGGTTTATTTATTTATTTATTTATTTATTTATTTATTTAATATATTACTCATTTGAGGAAGAAAGGTGCATGCACACACATAGACGGGGAGGTAGTGGCCACACAACAGCTTCCTGCTTCTGCAAATAAATTCTAGACACATGTGCCACTTTGTGCATCCGGTTTCATTTAGGTACTTGGCAATCAAACACCAGACCATCAGACTTTGCAAGATGTGCCTTTAATCACTAAGATATCACTCCAGCAAAATTAAAGATTTTTAAGTCTATGTTTATGAGTTTTATATTTGTCTTCAGCCTCAATGTTCAGAGAAGACATTGTTATCTTGAGTTTTTCATTATATTTTCAATTTTTTTCTATAGAAATATTTATATTCCATATAGAAATAGTTCAGATATGTTACTATATTAGTAACAAATTATTAAATGCAAATTTTCATTGTACTATTCTGATAAAAATTCATTAGCTCTAATCCGATTTCTATGCACACTTTCCCTTGGCAATATTTAATTGACATATCTGTATTCAATGTTTACCTACATTATTAAACTCAATTCTTAAATTGTAAAATATAAATAGAATTATCCAATAAATTAAATTATTAAAAATTCTGAAATACATATATATATTATATATAATATTTAATGACTGTAAAAATAAATAAATCCTAATTTTTATTAATTCTGTTTTTTCTATTTTAAGATTTTATTATTTATAGAAATATTCATAAGGCCTTAAGAAATCTTATACAAGTTACTTTATCCACTTTGCTTCCTACACCATACTAGATGGAATGCAGATATGTGCTAATCATTTTGTATGCCTAGGGAAAGAAAGGCCACAATCTCTTCTGCTATCATTCTTAAGAATTTCAACATTTTATCAGGAAATCTTATGAGTGTTTTCATCATAAGTTAGATGTAAGTGAACAGTCATGCTTTAGGAATGTCTTATTTTATGATTTCTCAGAAATTGTTTTATCTTTAATGACTCAAGCATGATCCACAAATTTTGTTACTTTTAATGAATAAGCCAGTCATGTACATAGCTAAAGCATTTTCTTTAAGTTTGAGAATTTAATACTGTGAATCACTTAATAAATAAAGAGCCAAAGATGTAACTGGTGGTTAGATCATAGATATGTATGCACAGATATAACACTTCAAGTTTTAAATATATGTAGGATAAAATGAAAAGCAGATATGTTAAAAATGACACTGAAGGTTTTTTTATGAGCAAATGTATGGATCAGTGAATAAAAAAAGGTTTGTTTTCAAGAGTTAAGCCCATATGGGTTTGAAGTTCTGTAGCCTCATATATGTGTGATCATTTCTATCTTTCTTAATCAGCTTATTTAAACCATGTAGAAGTGACCTAACAATCAATGTTAGTTGTGGTTATACTGAGTATATCTACCATTTCACTCAGGATAGATTCTAGATGGCTTTGATGATATAAAAATGTCACTGTGGGGCTGGAGAGATGGCTTAGCAGTTAAGGCATTTGCTTGCAAAGCCAAAGGACCCTGGTTTGATTCTCCAGGACCCATGTAAGCCAGATGCACAAGGGAGCACATGCATCTGGAGTTCGTTTTCAGTGGCTGGATGCCCTAGCACAACCATTCTCATTCTCTTTCTCTCTCTCTCTCTTCCTCTCCCTCAAATAAATAAATATATTTTAAAATGCCACTATGGGGCTATCAAAGGCTGAGGAGAGATTCATGGCATTATATTACGGATGATAAGTATGAGTGCCTTGGTGTTAATATGAATAAAGGGCATCCTGGAGAAGTTAATCAAATACTTCAGGTGATGTCATTTGGACTTGGCCTGTAAGTCTCTCATAGTCTGATCATTTTTCCCTCTTCTTTATTATGTCATCCTGACCCAAACATTAACTCAAAAGTTTATAAATGGCCAAAAACTTCTCCCAAGGAGATTATGAAGAAAAGTCACAGAAAATACTTGTCCCATGACAGAATTAAATAACATTAAAGTGGAATGAAAATTGTACTAGACCCCAGGCACTCCATTACAGCCTGGCCTGTACATTGTAAAAATTTACATCATCCTCATTGTGAAAGTGATAAAATACTTTTAAATTTATTACTGATTCTTACATGTATTTGTATATGTGCTTTAAGTGATGAATTTCCAAATGCTAAATTATATATTTGGAGTTAATTCAACTACCTTATTATAAAGGCTACATCAAAAACCAATGACCTGACCTAGAGTGAGAACCTACCTTGGGAAAAAAAAAATGAAATAGAACAGTAGGGTGGCTTATGCAATTTTCTAATTGAGTATCTTCTGTGTTACCGCTCTGAACATACCCCATTCTTCTTACTGAATATTTTCTTTCCTTATTCAGCTTACATTAATTCACTTCATTGTCTGCTTCTTAAGTTTCATATATCACCAACTATTACAATGAGAATAGGCCAAAAATAAACATGAGCAAATAGCAAAATAATTTGGAAGTTATTTTAGTCAAAGGCAATACTTGGAAAAGAACTTAAATAGTTACTTTATGAATACCTGACACTCCAAGAGTATTCAGAATCTTTGTATATACTAATATATGCACTGTTCACACTTTAATATAATTTATTACCATGACAAGATTAAAATTTATTTCCTCGTATCTCTGGTTCCATGAAAAAGAATGATTGAGGAAGAAAATAAAAGGAACTGACTGTAATAGTGATTTCCTTCAAAATTACTTTATTTCTGTTACAGAAAATAGCCATTCACTAATTTTTCAGATACAACCTATCTAATTACCATATCAATCCTCTGTAATTGCTTATTCATCAATGTTTTTTAGATTACATGATTGTGTTTGGTGCTATTATATTTTCCTAGGGTAATTGCTGTTTAGAGGCGATAACACATTTTATATTGTGAATGTAAAGTGTTATTATATAATTCCATGACATTGCCTACTTTCTTAGCACAGATTATTTGCATTTCATTATTGTCTCTTTCATATGAAGAACATCTCAATTGTTATGTCATGCGGGTCAGCAATATCCTCAGACTTATTACTTAAATGTTCTATGAGAAGTATTCCCTCACTTTGTTGTTGATAATATGTGTGGGCTTCAGTTCTCTATAGAGAGATCAAGTTTGATTTTTTTTTCTGTCTTTACTGTTTTTTTTTTTTTTTTGCCAAATCTCTCAGAGCTGATATCTAACTGTTGTTGCAGTTTCTCATATACAATCAACATAGGCTATGCTCAGCAAGCAATCAGTTGTGAATCTATCAATTCCATTTCATCAATGTAGTCCAGTTACTAATGCTGAAAACAACTAGGTTGTTTTATTAGTTTTCTTTTCTATAAATTTCTACTGTCACATAATACTTAAAAACCAGTGTAGCTAAAAACTTACAAAATTATTTCAGTCATTTAGTGTCCGATCTTCAATTCTATCTCTATTGTTCTCCCCCAACAAAAATTCTTTGATCATCTATGTTGTATAACATGTCTTCTTTCAGTCTAGCACTTTTAAAGAAATTGGTGTATATTCACTGTACATGGTAAGAGGTTACATAAGGGCATTTTGATACAAGAATATAATATACTTTAAATATTTTCTCTTGACATCTTCCTAGCCTTCTCTTTTATCCACCCAAGTTCCCTTTGTTCCTCTAGATAGTTTCATGTTTACTGTCATGTCATATTTACAGGCATAATTTTATGTATCAATATAAGATCTGTAATCCTTGGGCTGGAGAGATGGCTTAGCGGTTAAGGCATTTGCCTGTGAAGCCAAAGGTCCTGGTTCAATTCTCCAGGACCTACATAAGCCAGATGCATGAAGGGCACGTGTACCTGGAGTTTGTTTGCGGTGGCCAGCGGCCCTAGCATGCCCATTCTCTCTGTGTGTGTCTGCCTCTCTTCTCTCTCTCTGCTTGCAAATTAAAAAAAAAAAAAAAAAAAAAAGATCTGTAATCCAAAAACTTTAAACACTCATGATTATAAATAAGTTGTGGTAAAATACCAGAGTATTGTATATGTGAGAAATACAAATAGAAAGGCTGTTTTAGAGAAAGTTTTAGTGTTTTTTGATGTTTAAAGCTCTAACCTCTCACCTCACAAATAACTAATTTTCAAGACTTTAGGAAAAAAGCATGTTCTTCCAGAGACTCTTGTGTATTTCAGAGTTCATTTGGGCAGTAATGGAACACTTAAAACCAAAGAGCATAGTTACATATCAAAGAAGCCTGCTTATGTACTATAATTCATATCTTGCTAAATTAGTAAACACATTTCTGCTAGATTTGGAAATGCTAATGAAGTATTCCTTTTATTGGATAGCTGAAGTGGTACTTAGAATTTAAATATGAATGCACAATAATTATTTGAGAGTACCCAGAGAGGCACCTCTCATGAAAACACAGCAAATAGTAACATAACTGTATGTAGATACTTGTGATTAAAAATGAAGATAGTGGAGAAGAGTATGAAGGAAAACTAAGGTGGATTTAGTAAGAATTACAGCCATGATAATGAGACAGTTGCAGAGAACCTGGATTTTGATAGTATCACCAACTTATAAACAGATAGGTGTTTCAGACTCTTTCAAATTTACATGCATGTATGTCAGGGTGACATGTGAGATTGCAGAGAATACTTGGCTTATAATATTTTGCTTTTCACTATACAAATATCCAATGCTTGTTTTGTACCTTAAAATCAGATTTGAAATCTTTTGTTATTTAGTATCTCCTCATTCCTGTATTTAAGAGCCTTGTGGGGCTGGAGAGATGGCTTAGCAGTTAAGGCGCCTGCTTGCTAAGCCTAAGAACCGGGTTCCAATCTCCAGGTCTCACGTTTAGCCAGATGCAAAGTGACACAAGGGTGCAATGCCACACTTGTCCACACAGGGGCACACGCATCTGGATTTCGTTCACAGCAGCTGATAGACTGCTGGTGCGCCCATCTCTATCTGTCTCCCTCTCCCTCTCTGTCTCTTTCTGTGTCTCTCTCCAAAAATAAATAAAATAATAACAAAAAAATTTTAAAAAGTCTTGTGGCTAAACAATGAGTATGAAGGGAAGCCTTAAATAAAACAAATGAGGAAAGTAAGGAGAAAGAGAAGGGTTATAGCAGAGACATGTATGTTAAATGTGCTATCAAAGGAATACTATGCAAGGGTCAAAGAACACTCCAGTCTAATAGATAATGCAGCTGCTTCTAGATGCTGTAACTCTCAAGTAAAATGTCTTTGTTCACAGATAGGTCCTGGGAAACAACTCAGCAAAGCTGACTTGTAGTGAGCAGCCCAGGCCCTCCCTGAACAGCAGCTTAGCACAGAGTATAAACATGAGAACTTGTAGTGTGCTCACAACAAACTGAACTGCAGCTCAGCACAGAATGGAAGCCTGAGAACTGGGAAAACACAATGTCTTCCCAGCCATTTGAATACCTGTGAAAACAGGTCCTACAGCACAAAATGATTTCTGTCATTTTGGTTCAATTTTATGCTCTGAAACCAGTCAACTGCAGTGAATAATGAGCATCTAGAAAGCTGGGAAATGGTAGTATATCATTAAAGGGTGAAGGATTATCTTTAAAAAAAAAAAACCTGGAGCATTGATTAAAAATATAGTGTCTATAATGGGAAGCATTACTTTGCTATTTAGCAAAATAAACCAGAATTTCTAAAATGTCCTATTGTATTTTATTTGAATTTAAAATCTGAATGTAAATAGGACACTTAGCATGATGCCACAGTAAGAATAAGTATGCTTGAAATACAATTTATATATATGAAGCAAGCTTGTCAATAAATTTACTTTCTGTCTGATTTAATTAAGGACCAGGAAGGCCGACAGGCATGAGAATTAGAAAAGAGGTTTTAATTTTCCTCATCCACCATAATTTGAAACAGCAGGTTAAAGTTTGTAAATTGTGGTATTTATCTCAGCTAGTCTCATTTAACATCACTTGATAGTTACATAGCTGAAAGGGAATCACTGTTCCTAAATACAAAGTCTATGATCAATTTAATCAGCTCTTTTGCTCAGGAATATTTCTATTACAAATTTCAATATTATAAATTTCTTAAATTGTATTACATTCTTATATAAACACACACAGATGTCTGCTTCTGAAGAGATTGGAGCAGAATGTCTAATTCTGAAGCAAGAGAGGTAGTTGTATTTTTGAATGGCTTTTGTTGAACTATGCACTTTAAGAAGTACAGAAATCTTTGGGATAATATTTCTTTGTCATGGTGAAAATTGTACTGGTCGGTAAGAAACATCTTTTGAGATAGGAGGCGTGATTTCCCTGTGAATGATGGGTTGGTTATCTCTCTTAATAAAGGGAGGCAGAAGTATGAATTTATCTTAGCACTTCCCATCCATGATGGATTAGCTAGTGTCCCAGTTGGCCTTCTTCTTGCAGTTCTGTGAGAAACATGGCTTTATCTAAACATTCGGGAAATAAGAGCTTGCTTTCACAGCTACACAGAAAGTCCCCTTCCACAGCAGGAATGCTGAGCAGAAATCCTTTGCTCTCCACATTCTATTGCTGATGGAAGTCTGATAAAGGTCAATAATAATTGATATCTGAAAGTCCTGAGAATTCCTGCTCATTCCATGCCATAGTTTGATTGTTTATCCAAAGGATAGTTTAATAATCTTCTTAAGATTTTTAAGTTAAAGCCAAGAGACTTTCCACTAAAATATCAATATTATACTAAATATCGAAGCCTTCTCTTCCTAGAAAGATGAAATAAGCCTTGCTTAGAATAAAGCTTAGACACAGGATAATCAAAGGGATAATCGCAGAAGTCTAGTTTCCTTCTGAGCACAAACTGACTTTTAAAATTAGTCTACCAATTGGCTGACCATTTTAAATATTAATTGAAATAGTTACATGTATTAAGACTAAATGAAATATACCATAACATTTTTTTTTTAATTTTTGGTTGAAACCTCTTCCTAGATGTGTGTCACCACTATTGTGTGAATTCTGAATCATGTACCATTGGCAATGATGGAAGTGTTGAATGTGTCTGTCCAATGCGCTATGAAGGAACAAAATGTGAGATTGACAAATGTGTACGGTGCCATGGAGGACACTGCATTATAAGTAAAGAAAATGAAGATATAGTTTGCAAGTAAGTACACATCAAGCTTAATATATAATACAATTTGTTCCCAAAAGGACACAGTATTCAGCAATAAAATGTGAAGTCAATGTAAAAATTATAACTCAAAATTCCATAAGGCCCAAATCACATTTTTTAAGTTAATATTTTTAGTTATTTGTAAGAAGAGAGAAAAGGGAGGTATGGGCACACTAGGGCCTGTAGCTACGACAAGCGAGCTTCAGATGTATGTACCACTTTGTGCATTTGGCTTTATGTAGGTACTAGGGAAGTTGAACCTAGGTTGTGAGGCTTTGTAGGCAAGTGTCTTAAACACTGAGTCATTTCTCCAGCCCACAAAATTGTATTTTTATGTCCACAACGTAAGTCTAATAATCTAACCTAAACTCACATTTTTTCCACACTTGTTGCAAATATTTGGAGAACATGGGAATAGGGAGATGCTTCGCAGGAAGGAATGATTGCTGTATAAGAATAAGGACCTGAGTTTCATCCTCACTAACCACATAAAAGATGGGCATGGCTGTACATGCCTGTCACCCCAATGCTGAGAGGAAATAAACCAGCAAACATTTGCTTACTCTGACTTTGGATATTACAATGCAGAGGAAGTCAAGGGGATGATGTGTTCTGGAGACAACTACTGAAGAATGTCCAAGTTCTTATGTAGACACACTCTTGACCCTAACATTTAAGACTGAATGTAAAACAGCACAGTGACTACATAGAAATGTTTTCCAGCTCTATTGTGACAAAAGTCTGTGTCCTGTGTATCCTTGTTAGAGATCCATCCTCATGCCAAAACACTTTTAACAGACTTTTAAATGAAGGGATTAAACAGGATGGAATTCTGTCACCTGCCTTGCTTAGATTATGATGAAAAAGAGCATGAGAAAGAAAATCCAGTCATAATGTGTCCTTGCATCTGCTCCCACTGAGAGCCCTGTGGAGCTTCCTATGAATTCTGTCTACCAAATGAGGCCCTATAGAATTTTATTACAGACAATATCCATATTCTTCATTTTGATTTACTCTCCTTTTAGAATTTACTCTAAATATTATCTGTGTTATCATTATGAATGACACTCAAACCAGTGAAGTGGGCCATTTTAAAGTATATTATTTTTAAGCAAAATAATTGAAAATATAACTAACATGTATCTTAAATAAATACTTGAAAGGAAAACAACTTTTTTAGACACTAGCTGAATCACAGGGTTTATTAAGCTTTATTTCATTTATTAAGCTTATTAAGTTATTCTGAAAAGCTCCTGTAGAGACACACACCTTGTTCCCAGTTCTTTGAGAAAGTGTCCTCTAAGGAAGAATGGGCAGGTGTGATAGATAATCCTCTCTGCAAAGCTACCTGATCAGGGGAGTCAGCTTCTTTCTGCACAAACATGAGACCTCCATAATTGGAACAACCTGCTGATTTCTAACTGTATTGTTCTTGTCTTTCAAAAGATTTCTTTGGAGACATGTCTGCAGAAATAGATAAATAGTAACTGCTAACCATGGAATTGCAAAATAGTTTTTAGACATGGGAGTATGACGATACTGACTTTAATTTTAAAGCATGTGAGCAGAGCAATACTTTCATGATTCTGAAATGGCCTATATGATTCTCCTAATTCCTTGAATGTTAGCATTAATGTGAAACTTGCAGTGATATTGGTAAAAACTAAATAAATAAATGCTGCAACAAAATTTCAACAGAATCAAGGTGAATCCTTTTTACCTAGTGGGAAAATTTAAGTCACCATATACACTTATGACTGAATATAGGCAATTGAGGTTCTAGCACACAACCCATCAACTTCCAATAAGTCTGTATAATCTAATGTACATTGACAATGGTAGTTAAAATATGTATGGCATGTGTTTTTCTCCCTTCTGGAAATATAAGTAAATATTGCTGAACAGTGATGTGTTGATTGTTTACAATAGGCTAAATAATTAATGTCTGATGGGAAATTTTACCTGACTTCTTTCCATTTCCTGGAGAGATGTTAGTTAAATTTTGAAAAATTACATATCCCAAACTATGGATGTATATACTTATATCATGGAAGTGTTTAAAACAGGAAAATGTATTTTTAAATATGCTATGAAGTCTTTTGATCTTTAAAATGAATTGACTTGTATTTCACATCTAAAATTATCCAAAGTTGTATCTTCAATTTCAGATCCAAACAAGACCTTTAATAGGCAAAGGAGGAAAAATCAGTCATGGCTGTTGAAAGCAGGAATTTTAAACAATTTACAAGAGGATTTCTTTTTTTTTTTTTTTATTTCAATAATGAAACAAATAGTGATAAATGTACAATTGTCAATTCATACAAAATCATGTCCAATGAGCTAACTTTTACCTTTGTCATAATCTCTTTAATACAAAAAAATACAATGATATTTTTTCTCTTAGTATTCAAAGAAGCTGAATAACAAGGACAAGAAAAAGACCCCAAGAACCTTTTAGCACATTTGATGCTAATACAATTGAGTGTGAACTTGGTTGACTCATGTTGCATACATATCACAATGTCTACATTGTGATGTTCTCTGTTAAAGCTTAGACACATCAGACCACAAGACTTCTTCCATTTTTATCATGTTCCCATTCTACTACTTACACATAGTTAATTCACCACTTCTGTGAATCTTGAGAAGAAATTTGATTTTTAAACACAGGCTCTTTGGGCATATCTTCAAATGAATCCCTACAGAAGTCCTTAGCACCAGGGAATTTCTAGCAGCTCTATAGACTGGATAATATCAAAAAATTATGCACTGAATAATGGAATATGAGCACCAGGATTTCAAACCAATTGGTTACTGTCACCATACTTATTTAATCATTGGCTGTTACCTGGTAGTGGATGCACTGCTATTGGCATGCATCAGGGCACGATCTCAGGGATCACTCAGTGATATTACAGCCTTATTTCATTATGAAGATAATGGTCACATGTAGTGTGATGCCACCTATTATTTCATAGCATTTAATACTAGTATGACCATGTGATGACAATGAACAGAATGCTCTATCATAATTCCAATTTGAACAGTACATTTATGATTCTAATAGCACACTTTCCATAGAGAAGAGTAGGAGCTTTCATGATTTTAAATGTAAATACAGTTTTTTTCTGTTCCCCCAGTGGTGTTCAGTGGTGTTCAGTGGTGTTCAGGGTTCATCACCCCTGTAATCTTTACAATCAGGACGCTGAGGCAGGGAGATTAAATCAAGTTTAAAGCTAGCCTGGGTTAATAATGAGTTCCAGGCAAGCCTTGGGTACAGAGTAGGACCTTGTCTTAAAAAAAGATGTCTGACATTGACTTTATTTACTATATTTATTTTTAAAGAAACTGGAAGATCAAGCCACCACTTGAGTAACCTCACATTTTCTTGCAAATTGTGTGATCTAAAATCCTAAGGTTCTGTTAGCTAAATCCTATAGTGAAGAAAGAAAAGTTACATTTCTGCAATGTTTTATCAGGTTAGTTTAAAATTCCCAGAGATGGCACCAAAACTTAGCTAAATGAAAAAGGAATGTGATATGAATGCTAATATATCCCATAAGTGTAACTGATAGACAGTGGAGTATATTTTTCATGCATATATTTAGCTATCTCAGATTTTATATTAAGTAAATGGTTGAAAATTGCCCCCCCCAAAAAAAAATTAGGGAAAAAGCTGTTATTTTTTTTTTTTTTTTTTGAATAGAAAATAAAAATTTGCCTGCAGCAAGTCATCCTTCTGGAAATCTTACATTTAGTCAGAGACTCAATTATTCCTGCATGACTCATACTTTCATTTGTAGAGATTTCCTGTCAACTTTCAACAGCAATGATGCTGATAACAATGTATTTTTCTCTTTGTTGCTACAGCTGCACTAATGGAAAGATGGCCTCTAGCTGTCAGTTATGTGATGGCTACTGTTACAATGGTGGCACATGCCAGCTGGACCCTGAGACAAATGTTCCTGTGTGTCTGTGAGTACTTGATCCTGGCATGGGTAATTTATATGACAGGACTTTGTGTGTACATAGAGTCATAATTCTAGTGCTCTCCTTTCTTGGGGTAATTATTGTTAAATGAGTGTTTCATGGACATCTCTGGTCACATATTGTCCCTCATTGGCACCACCACTTTGTTGACAATTTCATGAGGAAGAGCTCATTCAATTCTTAGCATCATACCATTTTGGACATTATAGATCTTTGAACCTAGAAATGTTGGAAAAATTTATATAATTTTATTGACCTCACTTAGCTATGAGTAATCTATAGATAATTATCTTTTTATGAATTCCTTGATTCTTCTGATTATACTTTTCAAAGGAACTTGAATGTGTTTTCAAATATATAATAGTATTTGATGCTTGTGTCAGGCTTAGAGTATTGTGTTATGTAATCAATCCCCTGATTCCTATAGAAGATACTATGTGGAGTCTGGATTTCTGAACATCTAGGCAAAGCATGAAAAATGCTCAATATTCCTGAGAAAATCTGGAATTTAATATTTTCCTCTATCAACTATATGATTGCCTAGAACAGATATTTAAAACCATTCTACTTATGTGGTCACTGTATTGAGGTTTGTTTACACACTAAGCAAGGGATGATGCCTGAATACTTTCTGTGTCTGTTTCCCATTCTCCACCTTATTAGAGTAGCATGTGATGAGTGTGTATGAGAGGGAAATGAGCATTCTTTCGAATATCTTTCCTCATGTTACTAGCTCTGTATGAAATAAATTTGAAACATTTAGCAAAAAAAAAAAAAAAAGTCAGACGCTTTATTTAGCTGTATTTTACTGAAATTCTGCAGATGCTCTGTGGGGTTTAAAAGTCAGCGCTGTGACCAGAAAGAGAACCCTTGTGATCACTACTGTCAGAATGAGGGGATTTGCACTTTAACTGCGTTTAATGAGCCGAGATGCAAGTAGGTTTAACCTTCCACTTACCGCTGCACTTCGTGTGACATCATTTCAGGCCACTGTTCATTGGTTGACATCATGAACATCCCCATGCATTTCACAGTGTGCACTTAATCTCAGGGCTCATCTATGCCATGTACACTTAACCTTTGCTTCCCTCACAGATAAGTACGTGCACCACAGACTGCCAGCGTGTCTTCAGATACAAAAAAAAAAAAAAAAAAAAAATAAGCTATTGCTACTCTAATGCAAATGCAATTGCTAGAATGGTAGCTTCTAATCAGAGAAGTACAGAAATGGGTGATTTAAATTCCATTATTATATACTTCTGGAGTGATGGTTTTTAATTAATAACTGATTTTCTCTTCTAAACATTGATGAAATGATATACTTTTTTATTTCCTAAAATTTTACACAATACTGACTTAATAGGTAAGATTTCCTAACAAAAGAATTCAGTTAATGACTAAACATTTCAAAAAATTTAATTGCTTCATAGTTTATTTTTTCTTGATTGATTTTGTGGTGTCTAGACATTAGCCATAAATAATTCATATTCCCCATAAATTGTAAGGATCACCTCTGGAGTGATCATAAGGGAGGTTATGTCTAACAGGTTCATGTGAACTTTTAGATCATACCTGACATTGTAATATACAGTGTGAAAAGCTGCAGTTCTGATTGGCATCTGGTGGTAGTTATGCCAGAGGTGGAGCCAGCCTACCTTATGAAAGTTTAAAGCACAGTTATATTATAATTCCAGAATTTCAAGCTGGACAGATGACTTAACAGTTAAAATGCTTGCCTGTGAAGCCTAAGGAGACAAGTCTGATTCTCCAGTACCCACATAATCCAGATGCACAAGGTGGCACATGCATCTGGATTATGTAGTGACAGGAAACCCTGGCATACCCAGTCTCTCTCTCTCTCCCTTTCTATTTCTGTCTCTATCTCTCTCACAAATAAATAAATACTTCCAGTATTTGATTGCCAAACTCAGCTATTTTGTTGATAACGAGCTCCCTAAGTTGTAAGACAGAAGGTTGAGCTTGAACATGGCTGATTTTCAATGTGGCACCTGTAACAAGGAGAGGAGAGCCCTGGAGATCAGCAGCCTCACAGCCAAGAGTCCATGACACTTCAAGTAATAATTGATGGCTTGAACCTGGCCATGTAACCAGAGGCAAGGATAGATTCACTGCTATTTCAGAGTGACTGAGTCCGCTGTAATCCTTTGGTAAAGTTCATGAAAGTTATATGTTAGCTCATTTTTAGAGATGGATAGGAGCCTTCATCTGGCCTGGCATGGAGTCCTGTCCTTAGCAAAATACACATGCCAGTCTTGCTTTGCACACAAATATGTCCAAGGATCCTTTCCTATTCCCCAAATTCCCCATGTCACCAGATCAAGATATTTTTGTGGCTGTAGTAGCCAATAATATCCCATCCCAACCCAACAACAGTATACCTGACAAACCCACCTTGGGAAAGTATGTTAACTACAGTTATTTAGGGAATATATTTTACTTTTATATACCTATTTCCTTATCTGTGTCTTCATTTGTCTTTAGAGAAGTTTTCCTATACCTTGGAGTTCTACTCCCTACAATTTGTTTGTAAAGCAGAAATTATGTTTAAACCTAAATTACCTCTTTTAAATAGTTAATTCATAAAAGAGTCATGGAGAAATTATATTCATTTATTCAATTATCATTCATTCTTCAACTCACTAGCCAAACATTGATAATATGTTAGAGAAAGATCATACATCAATTTAGGAAGCCTAATAGACACAAATACTGACTGAGAAAGTATATAAGTATTTTATTGCCTAATTGTTGTGCCTTTTCTGAATGATGACACTAAGATCAAACAGCAGGAAGTGTGATCTGAGTTTCAGATCAACATGATCAATTCTGAGGTCTATGCATAAATATTCAACTCTATACTACCCCATTTGTATTTTAATTTTTCCAACATAAAACATTAAAGAATGTAAAATTAATTTTGGGTAGTTGGATTACCTTAAATATTATCTTTTAATTGTTATAAGAGATATACAGTCAAGTTGCTTTGGAGACCTTACTGAATAAAGATTAGCTACTAATTTCAAGTGACAGAGCGAAAGGCTTTTCAAACGATGTCTTAGTATTTGAAAAAAAAAATCATGATAGTTTTGTAATAAATGGATAAAAGGTGTTTTTTGATGTATGAGTAGTATAGTCCCAGGAAAATAAGGCCCCAGTCTATTGAGGAGACAAATCAGGCTGTGTGTCATACTATAACAGAGATAGACTTTATGAGGTATAATCTATGATGATGATATAGTAGTTTGAGAGAGAATGGTAGAGTTAAGATTGTAAATCTAGGAAATGCTAATATTTTGATAGTTATTGGAAGAGGAATTAACAAAAATAAATGACAAAATACTAAAATTAGAGAAATTTATCACAGTAGATTTCTTTAATGGTATCAGCACCCAACAATCCTCATAGGATAAACAATGCATACGGGAACTACATTGTACAAGAGTTAGCTGTGAAGAGAGATGTTTAGAAAGCTCTATTATAGACAGAAACTACAATGTAGTTAGTAATTTGAAGGTGAAGAAATATCTTTCTCAGTGTTTGGGTAATAATTTAATGAATGAGAAACTATAGGTAAGAACTAGACAAAATTTTTACATTTTATTTTATTTATGAGAAAGAGAATAAGAGATAATGGGTGTACCAGGGCCTGCAGCCACTGCAAACAAACTCAAATGCATACTTCACCTTGTGCATCTGGCTTACATGGGTCCTGGAGAATTGAACGTTGGTCCTTTGGCTTTGCAGGCAACCACCTAAACCACTAAGCCACCTCTTCAGCCCTAAACACAATATATTAATGAAAAAAGACATAGTAAATATACTGTTCTTTCAGTCTTTTTGAAGTCCCACTGTTAGGAGCTTATGACAGATAGAAAATGGGAGATAGGTCAGACACAAATTCATGCTCAGGTTTCAAAGGAGTGAAATCCCTAGACTATGGCAGAAAAAAAAATTAGTTACCTTTGGAATATTTATACTTTATTTACTAACAAATATACCTAAATAAAGCATAATTAAAATGCCTATGATTATGTGAAATACATAATAATCCAACTAAGAGAACATCAGTCTTCAGACTATCTTTCTAGGTGTCAATTCTGACAAGAGTAGATTTTGAAAATCCAGGTTTTAGCCTTATATGAATAGGTAACTATGTTTATTAATAATTTATTGACCACTATTTCATCTAAAAGCCTTTACAGAAAACTCAACTTACTTTAATAATCACAATATAATGCTTGCTTTAGTTTTGTTGGTAGTCTGTATTTCTTCATAGAGTGAAAAACAATTTGAATAATATAAGACTTATACACATTTGAAAGTCTATAAAGTACTCAGATCTATGAAAGTGACATTTTTTCCACATAGAAATTTTATTGCTGTATCCTTTAATTCAAGAAGACGACTTTTTGTTGAAAACTTTCAGTTTCATCCCTGAATGGTCATTTTCAATTATTACTATGTGTAGAACAACAACAACAACAAAAACTCTGAAAAGAAACCAAGAAAAAGGATTCAATGTAATAATTTTAACATTCACATGGAAGGAGTTTTGACATTTATTAAGGTAGGCATGTAAAACTATTAAAACTATATTTAAAATACTAATTTAATTATTTTAAAAGTATCATTAAATTCATTTTAAAATATTTTATTTATTCATTTGAGAGAGAGAAAGAGGCAAAGGGAAAGAGAAAGAGAAAATGGGCACACCAGAGTCTACAGCCACTGCAAAAGAACTCCAGACTCATGCCCCCCCTTGTGCATCTGGCTTACGTTGGTCCTGCGGAATCAAACCAGGGTTCTCAGGCTTCACAGGCAAACACCTTAGCCACTAAGCCATTTCTCCAGCCCCTTTAAATACATTTTTATTGTAAGTTAAAGATTGCTAATAGAGTGAACACAGTAGCAATTTGGTCATGCCATCCTTATTCAAAGATTTTCCTCTAGAGTTAGATTTTCATTTATATTGAATTTAAGTTGAATTTTTTCTCTTTGTATTTTTTAATAACATGTACCTCCCTCCATGGTATCAGATCTTAGAAACGCTCATGGTAAATTTTGGTCTCCAGTAGTAAATAAAGTGTTTCTTCAATGCATGAAGACCAAACATGGACACAGTTATACAGCGATCATCTCCTACAAGCAAAGCTCCTTTCCACACCTAGGTCTCTTCACTCAAACAGCTCATTGACACATCTCTCCTTTTTTATCTTTTTCTTTTTTCTTATCCCACTTATCCCAACTTACATATCACCTCTGCAAGGCAAGTGAATAATATAAACTAATTGAATGATACTGAAGTTTTTGTAAAAAAAAAAAAAAAAAAATCAAATTTCAGTGAGAAAAGCTACATGTAAATTTTGAATTTTCTCACTTTATGGACTGAATCATATCCCTTTCTTTTAAATATATATGTGAAAGCCACAACAGTCTAGCTCTTTACTACTTTATATTTATGATCACCATTTTCCAACTCCTCAAATCTTATAACCAGCCCATTCTCAAGTTCAACAGAGCTAGCTACAGTTCGGGAAGAGTTAAGCTTCCACCTGGGGCAGGGAATTAGGGCTGGCCAGGAACTCAGAAAAAGAGTTGCTACCTCCACCTGAGGGGAGAATGGCCAACATCCCAGACTACTTCAAAGTAGGATTGCACTTGTCCTTGAAATAGGCCTTGTGGAGAGGTGACTGAATAAGTGGACTGATCATTTTTTGACTGTGAAATATAATGAGTCTGTGTTACTATTTAATGGCTGGCTCCCTTGGCAAATATATATATTCTCACCATATGCATGTTGGCTAGGGAATCCATTGGTGGACAGTCTATTAAGACCATAATATTTTTATTGGATGATCCACATTTGCATAATCTCCTTTTGGTTACATGTCCTCAGAAGCATATCAGACCCTGTTCATATCATTCAATTCCAGGGAGATTTTGAAATGTGTCTATAAATGCCTGAGCATGAGTCCCCTGTGCTCATGAACAGCTGTCATAGACAATGAGTAAGTCAAGAGGTCGGCCACTCTTCCTCTTGTCTCCTAGATTTAATGCACATTGAAATCCTTATTCTGTTCAAACCTGCCTTATCTATTGACAACTCTAGAGGTATCCATATAGTGTCTAGTATCTAAAGGCGAATCAGATAGCAATTAGATCCGCTTATTCTACAAGATCCAGTAAATGGAAAGAATATGGGCTTTTGGGAGTTAGACCAAAGTAGATTGATACTTGTCCAAGTTCCACTGGACTTAAGCTGTAGTGCCCTGTTCTTTAAGATGAATCTAGAGTATTGATTGAAAACTTACACAAGAAGGAAATGTCTGGAAAGAATGAGATTAGTATGAAAAGACATTTAGTCCCACGAGTCCTCTGTCTCAGCATGGCTTTCAACATAATGACAACTCTAGACTTACAATGAGATTCTTTTTTAAATCTTGATAGTAGTTCCCTGTGATATGCTATTTTATCTTGAATCACTCGCTGATGGCAAGGACATTTAAAACTCTAGCTTGTATTTTTGTTGAAAGTGAGAAAGTGTGAAAATTCATATTTCCTTTGTATATACTTTGAGTTTTCAACTAAAGTTTTATCTATAGCTTTAATTGTTTTTTTTTTTGGGGGGGGAGACAGAGAAAGACAGATAGAGATGGGCAAATCAGCAGTCTCTCAGCTGCTGCGAACGAAATCCAGATGTCTTCTCCCCCTTGTGGTCAAGTGTGGCATTGCGACCTTGCATCTCTTTGCATCTGGCTAAACGTGGGACCTGGAGATTGGAACCAGCGTTCTTAGGCTTAGGAGGCAAGCACCTTAACCGCTAAGCCATCTCTCCAGCCCTATAACTTTAATTTTAAATGAAATTTCTCATCATTTTCCATTGGACAGACTTTCTCCATTTGGACAGACTGAGAGGATATGATCATAGGGATCCTTCTCATACTGGGATAAAAGAATTCCCCAAAGCCAATATTAAATATATTTCCTTAATTTTGTTATTTTACTAGAAATATTTTTGAAGCAAAAAAAGTAAATCTTTTTCTGTTTTAAAAATATATTTGCCACAGTTACTTTGTTTCTGTTCAGTTTCTCACGCATGTACCTGTTTTCCCTGAATTACATATTTAACTGGGATTATATAACTATTGTAGTTACCTTCTCATTGCTGGGACAAAGCAACTGAAGCAACTATGTGCTTGCAGGGTCCACTGCTAGGTAAGATGGTTGATGATTTTTTTTCTGCAAACAGCCTGAATAGCACTCTCTTGTCCTTTGTTAGCTAGTAAGGTGAATAATTCATTGCCTTTTGAGATGAAAAAATACTGTAACCTTCTTTTTGCATATGCATCTGTCTACAAACCTTTATTTGTTATATGTACATACTATAAGCCCTAAAACATGTATCAATTAAAAATCAGACAAAATATTTGACTGTATGGAACCTAAATTGGATAGAGAAAGTAAGCAATTGCTATGTATATTAGTAGTATTAAAACTGTTTATGTTCTAAAAGAAAAATAAAATAAGGAAGGAGAATGTGGAATTTTGAGAAAAGTTAAAATTTTATGTTAGAGTTAATAAGGAAAACTCCTTGAGATAATAACATTTGAATAAACACATTTCAATCATTGTATAAATAGGGAGATTCCCCTCAGAAAAATAAAGGAATAAAATAAACTCACAAATAAGCCTAAGTTTTGGCTTAAGCTCCAGTAAACATTGTAAGATTATTATACAATTTTATAAAAAATATATACACATATTGTCCATGGGGTGCATGCCTTTGGTATGTATGCATATATGTATGTATATATATATATATATCTGTAATATACATGTGTATACACAGAGGATATTCACAAAATACAGTAAAATGGTAATTATAAGTATTTACATTATTGAAATTAATATAATTTTTGTTTTAATTTTAATCTATATATTCTCTTTTAAATACAGAAGTAAAAAAATTAAACTGTTTGAATATTCTGAAAATGGAGAACCAAAAAGACTTAACTCAAATATTACATTGCGTCAGAAGTCATATTAATTTATATACTTACTGATTTGAAAATGGCAAAGTGGAAAAATTCCCAAATGTTTCTTATATATTATTGCTTCTTGTCCATAGCAAGATCAGTTTTCCATGACTGAAAATCAAGATAGTACTGTTAAGTTTACTTTATTTCAAGCTAAAGCTAAAAATAGCTTACTGTGAGTATGCCTCCCCAATGCCCTCATTTTTTAAACTAGGTTAAATTTATATAGGCATTTGTGTTTTATTTTATCTTGTTGAGGGACCAGTTTACCACTGTTATGATATTAAAACTTCAGTAAGATGTGTCCTGAATGTCCTGACTCTTATATTAAATTCTCTTAGTGCAGAACTACATAGACAATATATCAATGTACTAGGATACTTATTATTACTCACTTTTCTATGTCGTCTTTTGTTGATCATCTGTTTCTTTTTAGGAACTCTCATCTTGAAACAGTGGGGTGGGGAGAGTTATAAATTGTCCTTGGTTTAGGGAGTTTTTGATTCCATTTAAATAAATAGTAGAGAGAGGAAAGGATACAGCATATGCTTCCGGAAAAAGAGCTCTATGAAATAAATGATGCTTATAAATAATGGTATTAAAAATTTAAATAATTCCCAGGAACTTGGATGCTTAGACAAGTAACAGAAACATTGGAAATATTTGAGACATGAAGTTTCATAGTATTTTGGAAAGGTGATGTGCAACATGAAGAGCCCATGGGATTGTAAAACAGACTCAACAATGAATCCAAATATGCAATTAAAAGAAGACAAAGACTTATCAAATAAAAGGTGGCCAGTAGATTTATTGGGTAGCAGTTGAAAATAAGAGAATAGCACATCTTATAGCCTAGGATTTCAATTTTATTTGCCTTTTCCCTCATCTTTTATTTTATTAGTTATGGACATGCTTAGTATGGAAAGAACACATATTGTTACCATCCCTTCCCTTAACCCTGGCTGTCTTTCTGAAGGGGCCATTGTCATTTAGGCTTCTGGGCATTGGAGTTTGGTGTTCATGAGAATCTCCCAAACTTGTGAACCCTAATTTTGGGTAATTACACCAAAGAATTGATAAAAACAGATTCAAGAAGGATAAATTATGAATTATTGAGTTTAAGAAGAAATGAATAGTGAGGTTCATTTAAGGGAAACTGGTATTTAGAAGAAGGCTAAAGCAGAGTCACAAGGTCATGGAAGACAGGCTTAGAAGTTAATGTAAAAAGGTTTAGAAGAACTATGCACATATGTGGGAGGCCCAGCATCCTCCCTGAATCTCCATATGGAAGAACATTAAGAAATTAAGTGGTGATGAATAGCAGGAGGAAAGTATCAAAGAACAAATGGGACAATTCAGATGAGAAATGAGTGATAAAGAGAGTTATACCCATGGTTACTCCGAGTTTAGAGAAACCACACATGTGGAAGGCCCAGAGTTTAGAGGAATTATCTCCAGGGTAGATAAAGTATTTAGAGAAAGTACGCACACGGTAGACTCAGACATCAAAGATGAATCATAAATGTAATTAAAGTGAGAAGTTACCCCAAAGCATGACATAGATGGAAGACTAAACAGGGAAATGCCCAGGGTGAAGAGAAACCCTCTTAACATCTCAGCAGAGCAGAGACAAAGAGAGGTAGACTTCCATGTGTCTAGATGGAAGAGATAATGGGACAAGGAGAAGATATCAGCAAGGGCAAGCTTTCATAGTCAACTAAGAATAAATTCTAGCCTCAGATATGTAAGGGGAAGACCTGATTGGTTTGTAGATTCAAAGGCTAACACAAAGGCTATCCCACTTAGGGAGTGTGGAGACAGCATAGGCACTGCAGCTGATGGAACTTCGTTAGACATAAGTTCCATTCCTGCCAACACAGGGTGGCATCTTCTGGTTCCCTCTTTGGGCTCTGTTTCCTAACTGAATCTGAGTAAAAGAAAGCTCGTTTCTTCTTGAGTCTCATTCGGTCCTACCAGGGAGACAAAGACAGTATCAATTACCTACTGCTGGTTTGAAGTATAAAAAATAACATACATAAACCAGGCGTGGTGGCGCACGCCTTTAATCCCAGCACTCCGGAGGCAGAGGTAGGAGGAAAAAAACATAAATCACATGAAATACTGTCTGTAAAAGAGTCAACACTTTTATGTTACAAAAAAAAAAGTGTTTAAAGCTACTATCATTGGCTAGTCTTAAACAGAAATAGATATAATCTGAAATAACCAGAAAATGGTGTAATCAGGTATGTACAATCTGAACTTTTAGGATTCTGAAGATGCAAACCAAATGAGGATTTAGCATCAAAAACAGCAGAAGGAAATGCTTGCTATTAGGTAACACTTTATATCAACAGAAGGCTAGTAGTCCCATGACAATAGCTGTAAATTACTGGAAAGGGAGCTATGGTAAGTAAAGCCCAGCTTAGAGAAGGAAAGGTCAGGGTGGATGCCATCAAGTACATACCCTTAAAATTATGAGTAAGAAATAGTCTATTAGCATTGGCAAAGTAGACTATGAAGAGAAGGAAGTGAGTAAGTAAAGAGTAAAGGAACATTCACTAAGACTGTGAGCTAGAGGAAATAGTTCATCATTTTCTTTGGATTTGTGATTGTTGCAATCTAATTTTTAGCATTACTTTCCAATTTCATATTTTTATTTATTTTTATTAGTTATCTGTATAATCTGTATACAGCCATGATGGCACCATCATTAGCCTTCTCCCTGTCCTACCCCCTCAGGGATTGTGGGTCTTGCATTGTGGGGATATCCATCAGTTATGGGGCTGAGGCAATGTCTCTGTGCATAATGACCCAATTTATGGCTCTAACAATCATTCTGCCCCCTCTTTGACAAACTTCCTTAAGCCACTATTGGTGGGACCTTGATATTGGAGATCGAACTTATTTTTTGGATATGGTTCTGACTTGTTTCCCAGTTCCAGGTATAGGTTCCGTTCCCGAGTGGATCTGTTAGCCAAATCAAGATCAGTTGGTAACCCACCATGGCTGTGTGCCACTATTTCATGTCAGATTGATTGCTGCTGAGTAGCTTAGACCATGAGTTGCTTCAACAGATGTTGGTCATTTTCCCCCAGTCACTCATGTAGCACCTTCTGGACTAGACAAGCTAACTGTCTGGGGACTGACTCTCTTCCAGATTCCAACCAGGTCACTCCATGTTCCATCCCAACAGCATATGGTGTCTTTGGCAGTAGGGTCTTACCATTAACCTTTGGTGGGTCATCAAGTACTCTGACAGAAATCTGTCTTCTTTTGGGAAACCTTGTAGGTCTCACTTATCAACAGCTCATTGTGGATTTTAACCACATGCTGGTACTGGGAGTTACAGGTCAGTGCCAAGGGAAAAGAAGGAAGAAAAATATAGGTAGTATGAAAGAGAAAGAAGAGGGAGTAAGAGAGAGGAACAGGAGAAGGTTGAGGTTAGTCTTCATCCTACCCTCACCAGGCCCCTGTGATTCAGGTGTTCTTTTTAAGCACCTGATGAAGGTTCAGCCTTTTAGTATGTCTTTCAAAATATAGGATTTTGTGGTACCATTTCAAATTAGGTCCAGTTTTTTGTCATCATCCCTACCCTTACCCTCCCTTCCAGCCCCACCATCCCTACTGTCCAGTCCTAGAAATGTTTTTTAGGTGTGTCAGCATCTCAGACAAATTCAGGTTAGGAGCCACAGATGAGTGAGACCATGCAACACTTACCTTTCTGGGTGAGTTCTTAAACTCACACAAACAGAAGGAAATGGCCAGGTAGTTGAGAAACTCTGGCAGACACTTAAGAAGGAAGACAGTGAGGTCTATTCCTGTCACAAATTTGTAAAGTAGACTTGATTCCTTTCTGTTGTAACAACTAATTAAGACCTGATTTTTCATAGTGGTGTCTTTGCAAATGGGAGACTTCAGGATGTTCTTTGCTCTGGTCCTGCTGTCAGGCCAGGGGGAGCAGCACTTCACCATGCACACCAGCAACCTGGTTGCCTGTAGAGAATAGTAGAGAGTCCAAGTAAGTTGTCAGGAGTTATTTCAAACACATCACAAGTTTTTAGAAGGAGAAATGAACATTTCAACTTTAGCACCCTGTGATGTCCACATTATGGGAGTCAGAGCATAACATGTCCCATGTCCCTGAGTTGCTGTCTGCTCCTTGACATATTCCAAAGTATAGAATGTGAAATATGTGTGTCATTTTCAGCAATAAAGAGCAAGAAAACTTGTCACATCAGTATCTTTCCTTTACAATCACAGGTAATAGGTTGTAGCTCTCCCTTTCACAACACTAGCCCTGCTACAATGGAATGAGGCACAGAGCTCTCTTTTTTTTTTTTATTTATTTTTTTTTTTTTGCTCAAGCTTGTGCTTTGAGACTTCAGTGGCATAGCTTAAAAAGGAGTAATTATCCCATTGAGACAGCAATAATGGGATGTACTTTTTGAATAGATAGAAGACAGCAATTTGAATGTATTCACTGCTGAGATATTATAAATATTTGAGAAGATATATGTGTTTATCATGATGTAAAATTCTGGAATATTAACATGCATTGAAATACTCTGATATTCCACTTATTTGTATACCAGTTTATTCTTTACAGTTTAGTTAAAATGATTTAAATTTGAAAAGTACTCTACTGCTCTGCAGCCTGATATGATCAAATAATTTTCTTTTGATTCAGGATATAATCTTGGCCTTTCTTATAATGAATGGATAAGAATAACTAAACCAAATACAATGCAACTGTATTATTTTACTTTGCATAACTGTTACTACTTCAACTACTCCATCTTTTTTTTTTCTGTTGGGCTGCTTTCCACAGATTGCATTGCTCAACAAACAACCCCAACTTTCAGAGATGATAATCTAAGTATTGTATGTCTAATTTAATTATTTTGATAATATCCTATCACATAAGAATTATCATTATTTTGATCATTTAATTATATGTCTTATATTCATGCTATAAAATATAATAATTTTCATATGAAAGATCACATTACCACATTTTGTGCCCTTATATTTAAAATTGTACTTAGATAGAGTATCAGTATTGATTGTGCTACCTTGTAATAGCTGAGGACTACTGCCTTTACATGGGACTTACTTTATAATATTGAAAATTATAATTAAAACAAAACTAGTATACATATGCAATAACTATACAAACTGTCAATTATGTAACTGTGTGTTTCACATAATGACAACCTGAGGAGAATTGTTTTCACTCAACAAAATAAACTAATTATTTTTACCAGACTCTTTACATAGAACAGCTACCTATGTTATTTAAGCTTTTGTGCAGTCATGCTGCATATATGTATTTTTATCCTCATTCTTACAATTAAAAATTGATTATATACATTTGGTACATTAAACAAAGTCTATGAGAATATAATGTTCATATTTATTTAAGTGTGATTTGTGAATTGCATCAGAATTAACTAGATAGCATGTGAATTCTTGGTGATAATTCCAATATGTTTAATGATACATGGGAATCCAGATAATAAAATTTGACACAATTTTCAGTTTGGTAATCATTGTTCTAGCTTAGAATAATAAGGCAGTGTCATAAACTTAAGATTAATTTATAACTATAATCTACAGAAGTGATAGAAGACTAAGTAAATAATATAGCAGTAAATAATCTTCTTTTTGCCCTCAAAAGTGAATGGTTTAGGAAAGAAGAGAAGTTCAAGAATGTTAAATTGAGTAACCTTTTACAGATATATGCTAGCTCTTGAAAAGGCTGCTGATTATGGAAAGAAGAATGAATACAAACAATTATTGGATAAATCATCCCACGTACTTATCCTATCTGTAGTCTAACAATAATTAGGTAAAATGAATGACAGTTAAAAATACTTCACAGTGGTGTAGTGCTAAGGAAAACCTCATATTCTTTGAGTTTTTCTTAAGTGCTGTGATATTGGAATGAATGATGTGCAGGTGAGTATGATGGTGAGGCTCAGCAGGCTATGCAGAGCTACCTTGCAGACAATTATTCCTGGATCAATAGCAGGCCCCCATGAATCTCAGTAGTACAGATTCAAAGATGGCCAAATCACTGACTATGAATTCTACTTGAAAAATAATGAAAGACATACAGAGAGTTGCCAGAGAAATTATAGTCAGTATGATTATGCAAATAATTCAGTGAGGAATTAAACAGGAAATTTTGATGATCAGCACACATCCTACTTTTTTAAATGTCGGGTCATTAGTGGCTTTGGTCACTGCAATAAACTTACATATGAATATTTATTAAATTCTATAAAGATGGTAAAAATACTTAGTCTTAAATGAACCACTGGAAAAGGAAAGTCTACAGCAGCAAAAGTCATGAGTTGTAATTTTCTAAGATAGGCAACAAGAATAATGATTTCTCTTTGATTTAATACCTCAAAAGAAACTGGAGCAGATGCAGGGCAGTGGAACGTTTCTTATTTTATTTTTGTCCATAAAACATTATTTAAGGAGGAGTAGAGGGAGAATTGTAAGGTGATCATAAATGAATTAAGACGTATAACTTTTGAAACTCATTATTTCTCCAGTGCTGTCTTTGAGAGTTATAAGGATTAGGAATTTAGATTATCTCCCACAATTTTAAAGAGAAGAGGTTTATGAACATAAGCATACAATTTTTTTGATCTGTCATAAGCCCTGATTTTCACACCATGGAAAGATGAGGGAATTAGACCATACTGTTAACAAGTACCACCTGTCCTACTTAAATAGTTGCAGAATTTGTCTTAAGGTTCATATTGTCCTTATCTTCCTTTTCCTATTTGTTTAACACACTCTCTGCTGTCTGAAGCCATATAGTTCATAACATCTTGAAGTGTATAAAATACAGGATGTTCATGCCAGCACATAATATGCACAATTAGCATTTAATCCTCCAGTTCCCCAGCAGTTC
Organism: Orientallactaga sibirica; assembly: GCA_036365145.1. Classification (NCBI taxonomy): domain Eukaryota; kingdom Metazoa; phylum Chordata; class Mammalia; order Rodentia; family Dipodidae; genus Orientallactaga; species Orientallactaga sibirica. The sequence continues at coordinate 727,951 of JAEOAD010001656.1, forward strand.
CACTTCCTGACTTCACACCATGGCAGTGTAATGTAGAGCTGGAGAGGTTCTCATCTCAAACAGCACAAGAAAATATATTGCAGGTTGTTTCTTTGCTTTAAAATGAATTCAAGTCTACTTAAAAAAATTGAAACTTTGAAAAGTAACTCATTATAATTATACACAGTCATGTATACATCAGCTATATAATGGAATTACTGAGCAATCAGTACTAATTTTTCACAGAACCATACAAAACATACTGAGTGGTCTATTATGACATTTGGACAGATGTAAATCTACATAAAATGAAAAGAATTTTCAACCATCAGGATTCACTTGAAGAACATGTTTGAAAATTGTTCCTGAACATCTTATTTTGAATTATCTGTGGACTGTGTTGAAAATTAGAATCTGTGAATAATTGGAACATTTTTCCAGGTGATCCTTCTGGAAAAAAAAGCACAATTTAAAAAGTATATTTTTTAAAACTTGAACATTGTGTTCATTATTCACATCATCCTAATTATGTGAAAATGTGCCTTTTATCTTACTTTACATTAATAGTAAAACTAGAGTCATAAGTCTGAATTTAAAATTTATCTGCTCCAATGATTACTTATAGTATGGTTTGATATCAATAGGATATATCAAAATTTAGACTGCATTTAAGTTTTTTATGTAGCAACTGAACAAATAGTTGGGCAAATGCATGTATGATTACTTAAATCATAAATAATATTAATGTTCATTTAAACCATGATTCATACTCATAGTTCTATAATTTATCATTATTAATCAAGTAACAATATTCTGGAAAGGGAACAATATTCTCAGTTATGTTGAAGTTAATCTGTGTTTTTGAAAATCAGTTTTATGTTCAGGAACTGGACTTGATGGTATGATGGTTTTCTGGAATGTGCTCATGTTTGAGGACAGACAATCCTGCCTTTAGGAAAGTCAAAATGAATGCACATGGATTAGTCTTACTCGGAAATCAGCTTCAAGTGTCTGAATTGGCTGTAACAGAACTGACAAAAAACTTAAAATTACTCTGATTTATTTTGGCCCACTATTCCCAGAGAGATCCACTGGGAATGGTTCTGGAAGCTGTCTTCTATTGCGTATAATGATTCTTGATATAGTGGTATTTGACAGTTGAATTAAGTAAGAACTGAGGCCAATTAAATTGTCTTTCTGTGGAGTCCCTTTGGTAGACTCACAGAGAGAGTCAGCATGGCTCAAGCACCAGTAAGGCATTTATATTGATGCAAGTGCCTAATTATATACCTATGCTTTATGCTTAAAGAATTGATTGTAATCATATCTAATCTTCATAGGCAAACCAACATTTCTCAATTAAATCTTGAGCACATTCTCTTGATTTCAGATTAGTAGATATATGATTTTAAAGAAAGGCACCGTATTTTCATATCCTGGAATAAAGAATAATTTAGTAAAAAACATGACAGCTAACTCATTGTTGTTTGGTTGTTAGTTACACCTTGGACTTTGAACAACCAAAAAAAGATCACAGAAATTTAATAAAGAAGGATTTGCTTAACATGTAAACTCAATTTTTGCCAGTGGTTGCTCATAATCCTCAGTAATTCTTAATTTCCACTTTTAAACAGGATTTCAATAGTACTACTCAAGCATAAGGAGAAAATGCCTATAAACTTACATTTCAAAAGTATTTCAACAAGTGACATATAGTTAAAGTTATCTGCTGCATCCTGACAATGAGTAAGAAGTTAGCAGGAATGTCTCCCTAGCCATCATGAATCTGTAATGAGTGGCTATTTTCTCATTTTATTTGAAGTTTCTACATGAGCAGACTTGCGTGAATTATTACTCACTAATTTGCTGCTGTTCTTTGGGTCTTTCTAGATGTTCCACTAACTGGTCAGGCACACAATGTGAGAGACCAGCCCCAAAGAGCAGCAAGTCTGACCATATCAGCACAAGTAAGTTCCTCAGAGTAACCACTTAGGTGGTCTGCAAAGTACAAAGAGCATGTTCTTTTCATTGTAAGAGAGGGGAACAGAAAATCTTCAGAGGATTTTGCCAGATCCTCTATAATCCAGGTGTGTGAGGAGGAAGCATCAAAGTCTCCCCTGGGGCCAGGATCCAGCATCTGTGAGCTCATGGAGGTGGGGTTCAAGTCATCAGAGGCTGGGCTCAGCATGTTTATTTGCAAGCCTTGCTTAAACTTTCCTTATGATGCAGGATTGTGGGGTGTAGGAGGTTTCCCACAAGTTTATGAGCCGCAATTTGGGTACTATTCTATGCTTAACAAATAATTGATAAAATGAACTCAAGGAGGATAATTTATTAATGTTTACTTATGGAAAAAATCACAAATTGTGGGTTGTATTTAAAGGAGATTGGGATCTAGGAAGGGTGGCTAGAGTAGAGTCATAAACATGTGGGAAGTAGGAAACATGCTGTCATGTGGAAAGCATGGCACAGTTCATCCTTCAAGGAAAAAATGAGGGTTTTAAGGAAGGACTGAAATAGAGCCACAACCATGTGGAGCGTTCATAAATCCCATCTAAGGGAAACTGAGGCTTTCATGGAAAGACTGGAGTAGAGCCACAGCATGTGAAGGATAGAATTTAGGAGCTGGTATAGGGAGATGTAGAAGAAATACCCATAGCATCAACCCTGAGTTTCCCCATAAAACAAGTTAAAATAGCAAATAGTGGTGACTAAAGAAAGAATAGCAGAGAAAAAATATCAAAGCAGATACCAAAAATCAGATGAGAAATCTTAAGGAAGAAAGAGAGTTATACACATAGTTACCCAGAGTTTACAGAGGTTACAAAGCTAAGAGGCTTAGAGATAGCACCCACATGGTAGATCTGGAAAATAAGGAAAATACACACATGGTAGAATCAGAGACCAGAGGAAAGTCATACATGTAGACTATGGGCAGCAGGGGGCACAGTAGATCAGTCTTCATCGGACAAGAGTTCCATTCTTGTGCCAGGGCAAGGTGGCATCTGCGGTGCCATCTCCTGGTTCTCTCTGGGCTTTAGTTACTAACTGAAACTACCTAAAAGAAGCTAGCTATCTCCTATTTCCCTTAATTTATGAAGTTATAAAGACTGCAGATTCACAGCAGATGTGAAGCTGTTGCAAGAAGAAAAGTAGTCTCATGTAGTTATTTCAAAATCATGAAATGCATTTCAATTTAATTTGGCAAACCCAGACTTGATTGGCTAGCTTAAAATGAAGTAAATTGGGTTGAGAAATAGCTCGTTTGGTAAACTGCTTGCCTCACAAGCATGAAGACCTGAGTTTGATCCCTAGTGTCCAACTAAAAATTCTGGGTGTAGTAGCAGGTACCTGTTTTCCCAGTACTGATTAAACTGAGTCAGGAAGATCCTTGGAGCTCACAGACTAGCTGGTCTAGCCTAGTTGGTTAGCTGTAGTCCAATAAGAGATCATTTCTCACAAAACATGAGCAGCATTCCTAAGGATGACACCTGAGGTTGTCCTCTGGCCTCCACACGCACGCACACACACACACACCAATACACAAGTGCAGCTTCCCACATGAAAACACATATTTATTAATATACACACATGTACATACACACATACAAACACATTCAACAATAAAGTAATAAATTACTAAGCAACTTTTACTAACGAGTGCTCTTATACATATTCTTGAAGTCTTTGAGAGTATAATGTTGCTGTGGTCTTAGATTAGCTCTATCAGTATGAGTTCTTGTGCATTGTCTGACAACTTCAAAAAATAGTACAAAGATTTTCAAAGTCTTAAAAGTATCACAAGTCACTTATACCATCAATCATTTGACTGTGAGTGGAGAGACTTAAAATTGTGTGATATGTATTGAGTTTACACTTTCTTGATTTGCTTTTCTCTTCTTTTTGTTTCTGGTTATTGGGTTTTTGATGGTATGTACATACAATGGTGCTATTTATATATTCCTATGTGTATGCATATGGAAGCTAGATGATGACATTGGGTGTCTTCCTGAGTTGCTATACACTTTATTTATTGAGGTGTGGTCTGCCAGTTGAACCCAGAATTTGCTGACTCAGCTAATCTATCCAGCCAGCTTGCTCCAGGTATCCAATGTCTCTCTCTCTCTTGAGCACTGGAAATACAAGTGAGCTGCCACACCCTACTCACTTTTACCTGGGTACTGGGGATACAAATTCTAGTCTCATACTTGTGTGGTAAGTGTTTTATCCCTGGAGCCATAATCCAGCCCAAGAATATACATTCTTCAGGAGGAAAAAATTATGTCATTGACTGATGAAACTTTAATTTAGCAATTGCCCTCATGTTTCACTGCTAGAGACACAGAATTCTTAAACAAAGATGAAAGCCATGCGTTTTTAAATTTGTGGAAAGCAAAGATCTATTAAAACTTATAGTGGCCTCTAGCCACTGCAAATGAATTCCAGATGCCTGCACTTATTTATACATCTGGCTTTACATGGGTACTGGGAAGTCAAAACCAGATGGTTAGGCATTGCAGGCAAGTGCCTTAATTGCTTAGCCATCTCTCCAGCCTCAAACCTTTCTTTTTTTGCAAATTTCTCAAGAATGAAATGTAAATAAGACACAAAATCATTCAAAGTAAAAGTAACTTTATATATGTTGGTAACACTTCCTTAAAAGAAATAGGGAATCAAAGTAGGTATCTACTGAAATTTCAAGTCATACATCAGATCCATCCTCAAAGAGGAAATTTGGAGATGGGAGTGAACATGCCAGGCATGCTCACAGGAAGTTGGAGTCTTCAGCCAAGGGCATTGACAACCTTCCTTCAAAGAAAGCGCCTCAAATGACCATCAGCAATTTCTATATAGAGCCCATTGAGTAGGAGGAGGTCTTTCAAGGAGGGTTCATCCTGCTTGCAAGGTTTCTGGGGCTATTCCGATTGTTGCTAACTGAAAGCCATTGAACTTAATGGAACTGTCGATGCACATTTAAAGGGCCATTAGCTACATAAATGTCAAAATATCACAGACCAGAAGAAAGTTTCCCAAATAGTGACTTTTCAACAAGGTGTTTTTTTTTTTTTTCCTTCAAAATTTGACTCAATGGTTGGGAATAAGCAAAATTTTAATCTCTTCCCTGCTATAGTAGGAAAGTGGCATGTATCCTCTAAGATAAAATGCAGTCACTTTGAATTGATATCACATGCTTCTCATGTGTAAGATGAAATTACCCATCCAAGTCCACTTCCACTTGGATGATGACTGCACAGCTGTGCAGACCTTGTCTTAGGAATGTGCCGCCTTCCTCAGCCCAACTGGAGCCAATTCCCATGGGGATTCTCCTCTCAAATACATGGACAGTTTTCTTACCTCCTAGTAGAAATACAAAGGTTCTTTGGCCTTTGGTGAAAAATTGTTAAAAACAAATATGGGCAATTGATAGATGTATTTCTCCGAGGGCTCTTCTGATATTATATGGAAATTTTAACCTCAAAGTAGTAAGTCATTGCCTACTCCTATTTAAACTTGCACAGCCTTAAGACGTGGCTGCTTGAAGTTTGCATTGTCCCATTTGTGACATCTGATAAAATGTAGAAAGACAAAGGTAAACTCCACATTTTGTGGGGCAGTTTTGTAAAGAGGTTATATTTACTGTAACAATATCAGGGACATCGTTGAAAGGTTCTTTCCTACTTCGTCCTTAACCTTTATGCCCACTATTATACATTACCACACAATATAAGACTATTATATGATCCAGAAGTCTGAAATTTGCAGGTATAGAAATATAACTGAAAAGGGAAACAGTATATTGTCATTGTCCAATTCTAAAACAAAGATTTATCAAACTTGTACTAAGGTCCAAGAACTTTAGTTTAATAGCAAAGATAGACCAAGGAATAAGGCTGACCTTGTGTCCATAGACAAAGCTAATTCTCTATTGAAATAAGCAACAATAAAAAATAATGAATGTACCTGGCCCGGACAGATGGCTTAGTGGTTAAGTGCTTGCCTGTGAAGCCTAAGGACCTTGGTTCAAGGCTTGACTCCCCAGGATCCACGTAAGACATATGCACAAGGTAGCACATGCATCTGGAGTTCATTTGCAGTGGCTGAGGCCCTGGTGCACCCATTCTCTCTCCCTCTCCTCTCTCTCTCTCTCTCTCTCTCTCTCTGCCTCTTTCTATATCTGTCACTCTCATATAAATAAATAAAAAATAAACAAAATTTAAAAATGAACATATCAATGTATAAATAATTGTGATAGGGTCTATAGATTTTTTTTAGATTTGATGATTATAAAAATTGGTTTATTGTAAAAAGAAATTCAAGAATAACCAGTTAAATTCTGCATGCTACCTACTACCAGCAAGATTTTTAAAAGTAAACTGTAGACTGGCTAGAGATTACTGAGGTCAGATATGATTTAGAAGGAGATAGTAAAGAGAGGAGATTAGAAACAAGACAAGGAAACAGCAATTACAAACCCCTAGGACAAAAAAGAGTAAAATCTGTCTTAACAAATGGATTTACCCTGACTATTTCAAGAAGACAAAGTGAGAAAGTACAAAACAAGGACAGACCACAATGAATGGGAGCCACCTGAGACCACCATGTCCCAATAATATACCTAACATCATCTTTATGAATTTATCATCACAATTCACAGAATATTATGAGAGTTCTAACCTCTGTGTGTAGACTGTGTGTGCATATATGTGTGTATGTGTGTTTTGCCATTATTATACATAAGTAACCATATATATTTAACTGAGGAATAGCAGCCAACATTGCCAAAGTGGTCAGTTGTGATGGCCGGTGTGATTCCTATAATACCAGCACTTGAAAGTCTGAGGTTGGAGGCCACTGCAAGCTTGAGAAACATATGGATCAACAGTATGTTTTAGACTAGCCTAAGATACATAGTGAAACTCTGTTGCAAAGAATAAAAGAAATCAAAAAAAAAAAAAAAAAGAAAAAAAGGCTTTCTTCCTTTGATGTTCATGATTCTGAAATCTTCAAGTATACCTCTGCTCTTGAAGCAGTTCTGTCTTCCTTATGATATATTTGTTTCCTTTCTGACTACCCCACTTACTACTCTTTTACATTTGTGTAACTTTGTCTCTAGACAAAACACTCATTTTGGTAGATTCAGTCTTCTTATCAAGTCCTGGTTCCTAGACCTCAATTATGAATTATATATCCATTACTCCAAATACTTATTTTCAGCCCTAATCTCTCCAAGGTTTGAGATGATCTTTTTCAGTTGCACATCTTACTTTTCACTTGATATAAGTTACGTCAATGCCATCTAAATCCCAAAGATATCTCAAACTCAGCATCTATGTTAATATTCTTATCAACATTGTCCACCCAGTCAGCCAACTTTCTACATCTTGTTTTCCCTTTTTGTCTGTATGAATGTCTGCAAGATTAACCAAGTTAAATTTACCAGCACAATAGTCTTTTTAAATTTTTAATTGATTTGCTTATGCCTTGTGTGTTGTGTGTATGTTATGTATGTTTTCTAAATATGTATGTGTATGAGAGTACATTTGAGCAAGCACTTATAATGTATTTGCTCATTGAGAATTGAATGTATGGATCCCAGGACATTGCAAGAACTCCACTATCTACAGAGCAAATAAAAGTAAACTGTATATGAATATATAATTTATAAATAATGAAAACAGATTCTAGCTACTTGGATACAATTGACATTGCTGGCAAATTTTAAACACAAAGGAATGCCATGGTTTCTTCTTAAATTTTGACTTTAATTTATTGATTTTAACTTTATAAATATCTTTACTTCATTAACTATTCTTGTTGTCTAAAGCTGTATTAGTAAATATGAAAAAACTACTGATACTAGCTTTAAGATATATAACATCTTTTCTTCTCAGTGTAATTATAAATTATTTTTAAAATTGAGATTTTATTTGTTCCACCCAGTTTCTTCCATTCCTATAAGACTCAAATATATTAATTATACATGCTAGTAGAAGTTATCAGAGCCCTAAGGAGCTTAAACCTAAAATGATTCTTATAATATGTTGAGAAATGTAAAATGCATAGGACATACAGAGGGAGCTATGGTGAAATATCAATTATTTATTAATGATGCATGCAGCTTCAGGTCACTGAGAAGAACTTCCAAACCAGCACAGTTATGAAGGAAGGGATATTTATTGAGGCTTACAGATCCAAGGGAAGTTTCTTAATAGCAGAAGAAGCCTGCCTGTTTTCACAGGTCCAAGAAGAGAGAAAGAAGAGCCACACGCCAAAACCCAAAACCACACCACACATCACACATAGGAATTCCAAGTAAAGCTCAGGCACTTTGCATATCTTTAGAATAGCATTCCAAATCTACCTCCAAATTTTAGGACTAGAACCTAGGATCCACCCACAGTGACATAATCTCCAGCCAGGTGGCTGCAGATCTAAATTACAGACTTTAATGAAATCCTGAACATATGGGAGGGGGTCATCCATTTAAACTACCACACAGAACTTTCTACAAAAATATCTATACTAATATGAGATGTTAGTATAGCTCAGTAATCTGATGCAGTGATAATTTGTCTAAGGTTGTACTGCTAGTGAGTGATGTATTTAGTGCCAGGTTTCATAGTCTGTTATTTCAGGTGAAATCAGTGTAAATTCTCAAAAGAAACAGGCTCTACCACCTAATTGAAAAGAGTTCATCCTAGTAATAGAAAAGCATTACATAATGTGGTATCTAGCCCACATTGCAATGGAAGACTATTCTTTAGACATGAAATACTTGTTTATGTAGTCCCTCCACCTTTATCAGTAATATGTATATTCTCATTATCAGCTTGTAATACACATTTATAATATGCCACTAATATTCATCCATGACTGTTTGGTATGCTACTATAAAAGTACTATTTTGAGGCATACATATTTTATAATTTTTAAAATATATTTAGTGCCAGTTATTTCTATTGTAAGGAATTATTTTATCAAAAATAACTTGCAGAACTGTTGTCTGTATTATTTATCTCAACAGTAAGCATTGTTGCAGTTACCTTGATTGGTTACATAAACATATCAGAAATCTCTGCTCTAAAACAGCGTGCTCTGATATATGGAATTGCATATGCCGTCTGTGGTGGAGAAAATAAAAGAGAAAAAAATCCTTTGTTCTTTTGTATACATAATTAATAGTATTGTGCCTTATAGGAATAGCAGATACTAGGTAGAACAAGTAAATTTTTGAATTTCTAAGTAATTTATAATTGCATTAAGAGAAAAGAAGTACTATATATCATTAAAACACTATTAGAAAGTACTTTGCATTTAGAAAATACAATTTTTTGCATTGATGAAAAGCTTTTAGACAAAAATAATGAATTATGGAGTAAAAATACAAAGTTAAAATCAGGAAATTGAAGTAATAGTTTAAAAAGCAACAAAACTGTTCCTTGGTGTTTAAAATTTATGGAAAATTATAAGTTGCATTCAAGTTCCCAGATTTTCTGGTTTCATTTTTAATAAGTTACACATATATACAGTTTGCTTTCCCAACAACAAAAAGAGTATAATGCCAAATTCACTGAGTTCTGTTTTCTAGATTGCTTGAAAAAAAAAAGGGGTTTTATATTTTTTAAAGTGACATATATATCATAAGGTATAGCTTTTTGTTTTTATCAAGTTTCAAATTGAACACTGCCCTATTTGAAAGTCCTTCAGCAAAGACATATTGGTATTTTGGTAAATGGTCTCTAATGTGGACTACCTCACCCAAATATCCTCTAGGTAAGACTATTAAAACTTTAGCATTGCTATAAAAAAATCCTTAGTATCTGCTTATTATATCTAAGACTGCAATTTATTTCTGTCCTTGGAAATATGCACATGCAGAGATAGGTTGATATTCATCACTAAGTCTCACTAGTCTATTCCTAAACTCTTTATGATGCTAAAATTTAGTTAGTAGTAGGGTTGCTTTGTCTGAATCAACTAGATACGTATGAAAGCCTTAATTAATGACCCCTGCCTACTTTCTTGAAAAGATTATCATTAAAGCTGGGCATGGTGGCGCACACCTTTAATCCCAGCACTCAGGAGGCAGAGGTAGGAGGATTGCTGTGAGTTCAAGGCCAGCCTGAGACTACATAGTGAATTCCAGGTCTGCCTGAGCTAGAGTGAAACCCTACCTTAAAAAACTTTAAAAAAAAAAAAAAAAAAAAAAAGATTATCATTAACTAACTGATAATACTCCTTCATATTACCTGCTATAAAGTAACCCTCACATTATTTTTGTGTACTATAAATACCCTGTTATAGGTAACCTTATGAGCAAAAGAGAATGTTTCCCTACTACATTTCCAACCTAGAGATGGGGAAAAAAATTGCTTCAATTTTGCCACTTCCTAAAGATTAAAACCAATGTTTAAAGATCAAGATAAAAGTGATAGAAACTTGGCCATGAGAGATGGTTTAGCAGTTAAGCACTTGCCTGTGAAGCCTAAGGACCCCATGTGGAGGCTCGATTCCCCAGGACCCACATTAGCCAGATGCACAAGGGGGCGCATGCATCTGGAGTTTGTTTGCAGTGGCTGCAGGCCCTGATGAGTCCATCCTCTCTCTCTCTCTCTGACTCTTTCTTTCTCTCTCTGCCTGTTCCTAATAAATAAAATTAAACAATTTTTTTAAATGTGATATAAACTTAAACCATCCTCATGTACATAAAAAGAAAAGTGTGTATTTGCAACATAATTCAACCCCATCAAAATGCATTAGTAAAGCTATTCTTCAATTGTAATTTGCAAAGATAATCTTTTCCCCACTTTTTTACATATGTGTGTGAGTTTGTGTTTAATAAAAAGGTAATATTTCTGCATTTCTTGCCATTCTCTTAATGGGAAAGAGTTTATTTAACTTGTTCATGGTTTCACCTGAAGAAATTTAAGAAACTAATGTTTATATCTAGTTACATCCAATTCAAACACTGATGTCCCTTTCACTTTCCCATGATGCCCTCTTACTTGCCCCATGTACTTGTGGCTAGAAGTTATAGCTATACTGAAGTAAACAAAGCCTTAATTGATGGGAATGTGGTCAAGGAAATTGTGCAAAAGTATACTGAGCATTATTGTAACTACCAATATGTAAGAACTGATTCATACATTCAGTCTTTCAAGTTCATGAGTGGTAGCAATCAGTAAATATAGAATTACAAAGTAGTATCTCACAACTCCTGGGATTTACATGCATTATATAAATGAAAGATCTATGGAAATGTTCCTAGTAGACTATATAATATGACAACCATTTCTCAGAACATGGGCATAAAGTTAGAATACAAACATTTGTGTCAAGCCTTATTTTTATCACTTCAAGCATGACATAGTTTGGTGCAATACTTTTGTTGTACCTGCTCCATTTTTACATCATTTTATTCATGTGTTCATGTACTTATGCATTGATTTTCCAGGGAGTATTGCCATCATTGTGCCTCTGGTCCTCCTGGTGACCTTGATAACCACGTTGGTGATTGGTTTAGTGCTTTGTAAGAGAAAAAGAAGGTAAGATAAAGTGTTCTACATTTTATGAAAACTGCAGAAATGTAATGATTTAAAAGAAATTCTTAAACTGTGTTTAATGTTTCCAACTGAAAATCATTTATCTCTCTACTTAACTGGTTATAACTTATGCAAGTGGTCCCCAATAACATATTGATAGGAAGTCTCAATTTATATATACCAACAAAACCAACAAAGGGGCACATTAATTGCAAATTCTATGCAATTATACATTTCCAGTAATATTTCTTTGTATCATCAAGGGTCTTTGAAAAGTATCTTATTACTTTCATACATATGATTTTCATACATATAATAATTATTATTTGTTATTAGTATTATCAATATAATAATACCAAAGGCCTTATTATTATTTAATATTATTTTCAATATAATATCAAATGTGACACTATATGTCATAATTGTACATTTATTAGTAAATAGTGCATTCATTTATTTTATATTTCCCTTGAAGTAGTATTGTTTCAGTATATATTAAAGTGCAATAGTAAAATCTCAGAATAGAGTGGGTTTGACCTGGGAACTGAGAGTTTGTGAATTCATTTCTGAATTATTATAATTATAGTCAGATAACGTGAGGGATAAATGCAAACTATTTCAAAGATTATCAGTGTTTTTAGGAAAGTTTTCAGAACAAAAGAAAAATAGAAATTTTAAATTATTATTGAGTTGTGAATTTTCAGCTAATGTGTGTGTTATCTATTCTGGAGAATTTTATTCCTGGATTATCCTTATTTTTATGTAAAAAAATTGAAAATGAATAATGAACACATGAGTTTTTATTCTTTTGTGATATGATAAATTTCATTTATTCAATTTATCACAATTGCTTTGTTTTCAACATTCACATAAAGATGTCATAAAGATATATTTATAAATATAGACTATTATATATGTGAAACTGTGATGGATATATGATAAATTCTTATATTAATATGCCCATATTGTAGGACAAAAACAATCAGAAGACAACCCATTATCAATGGAGGGATAAATGTAGAAATTGGCAATCCATCTTATAACATGTATGAGGTGGATCATGACCACAGCGATGGAGGCCTTTTAGAACCTAGTTTTATGATAGATCCAACAAAGGTAATGTCTTATGAGCATGGACATGAACATTAACATTCTTGGGTCAAACTATTATATGGTACTGAAATTCATCATGTGTTTCTTATACCTGAAATTATAGTAGCTGACTTTGGATACACTGAGTGATATAGCTTCTTTTATGGGAAACAAATACCATATGGACTTCATTCACCTGAAACATCCCATTAACATTACATGATTTAGACAATAATTATAATAAAGCTGTATAATTTATTTTGAAAAATACCTTATTAAGGTATGTTGAGGTGTTAGTATACCTGTCATACAGCTTAGTGTAAAACTGAAAAATTTAATGTTTAATATAAAACTTGCTTAATATAAAAGATTACTGCTTTTGTCAAAATATTTGATTATTTCCACTAGTTTTTGTTGTTGTTGTTGAAAAGCCAACTAAGCCATGCTATGTGGTTTCTTTATAATCAAATAATTTTTGAGAATAATTTTTAATCTGCTGTTAGCTGAAGCATGCCACTAGGGTACATGTAGTTGAAAGTACAGAGCCTTCACAGTTTTGATTACTTGCAATAATTAAAGTCTGTTCAAATGATATATTTATTCATATAAAATAAACTTATAAAATTCACTTCATTTAATTATATAAATATTTATGACAATTTTATATTTTCTCTGTTATCGATTTTATATTATGGAGGAATTTCAGCATATTTATTAATTTATTAAATATTCAATTTATGAGTCATTAAAAATGCTTTGTCCAAAAAGCACCCTTACATTCTAAATAATCAAAGTGACATGCACTTAAGTGATTTTATGCATCCTGTTCCTCAGCTTCTCCTATTGTCAGTGTAGTTCAAAATCAAGGATTCAGTTTTCTAAGACTATAATTAATGGATAAATATAGATATTTTGGAAAAAATATTTCATAGATAAAATCTACATATTCAGGGAGTATTATAATGATGTTTCATCAGAACTAATTTTAATTACTGTTATTTAATAATCCTATATTTGAAAATTTCCATGAAATCTAGTATCCTCATTTCTAGTCATTAATAATGTATTCCACTTTAAATTTAAAAATCATATATACTGGGAACACTGTTATTTGATGATTTCTGACAGAGAAAATCATCTTAAAATAGACATAGAAGCTGGGGAGATGGCTCAACAGTTAAGCCTAACAACTCAATGTAAAGCCAAATGAACAAAGGGGTTGATGCATCTGGAGTTTTTCAGTGGCAGGAGGCCCTGATGTGCCTGTTCTCTCTCTCTCTTTCCCTCATAAATAAATAAAAATATTTTTTTAAAAATAGACATGGAGGCTGGGTATGATGGTGCACAACTTTAGTCCTAGCACTCAGGAGGCAGAGGTAAGAGGATCGCCATTCATTCAAGTCCAGCCTGAGAATATTGAGTGAATTCCAGGTCAGCCCAGGCTAGCGCAAGACCCCATCTCAAAAATATTGACATAGGATTCTTCCAATTTGAAGAAATGAAAATCCACCACAATATGTTGGATACAGTATCCATCATATAATATGAACTAATGAGGAAATATTTTCAAGCACATTTCAGTGTCTCATCAAGAATGTTCATCTGCCCTCATCATTGTATTCATAGTGACAAAATTAATTAAATTTTTGATAAAGAAAATAGTTTTATAGTATCCCACATAAGATTGTACATTTACTTTAGAAAAAATAAAACTGAGTGCATTTCAAATATATTTTTCTTGTTTTTTTAATGTTTTATTTTTATTTATTTGATAGAGAGAGAGAATGGGTATGCCAGGGCCTTCAGGCACTGCGAATGAACTCCAGACACATGCGCCCCCTTGTGCATCTGGCTAATGTCCTGAGGAATTGAACCTGGGTCCTTTGGCTTTATAGGCAAACACCTTAGCCACTAATCCATTCCTCCAGATCTTTCCTTTCTGATTTTTTTTTAAAAAGTTTTACTTTTATTTATTGATAGAGAGAGTGGGAAAGAGAGAAAGAGAACAAATATATTTTTCATGTATTAAACACAATACTCAAAAATATTTACCAATTTGATGAATGAATCATTAAAATTGTGTTAAATATGACTGGGAAGTTGGATTCCTGATGGAACATAATGTTTGAAAAAATGGAAATTGGTGCCTAAGAGGTAACTAGACAAAATCTGTTTCATATGAATGCCTGTAATCAGTAGGAAAAAAAAAAAAAAAAAAAAAACTAGTAGGTCATATAAAAAAACATTAATAATCAAGTTAATTCTATACAGTACATGTAGAGTCATAAGGGTTTATGTAATCAAATATAAAATGCATTACACTTAATATTTTTTCACAATATTCACTTCTGTAATTTTAAAGTGAATAATGCTTCTAACTCAACAGCACCTCCTATGATTGAAAGACTGACAAATATGGAAGAAACCACAGAGAAATGCTGATGTTCAGAAAGGATGTATGGATATTATGTCCTAACATATCTCAATTTTTACTTGGATTTTCTGTTATAGAATCTGTGATTAATTTATATTTATATATGGTTCAAAGTTCAATTTTATAGATGTGTAGATAATTAGGATTGTTTTGAACATTTTCTGTATACGATTTTTGTGGAAAATAAGAGGATTATTTTACATTAAAATCTTTTTCAGTGTTCCCTCCCTTCACTCATTACTAACTTCAATTTTTTCACTATTGAGAGTTTATGGCTAAGATTTTTAAACATATATTCTCATTAATATTTCCATAATGTTCCATGAATATTTTATCAGTAATAAGTTGGATATTATGATTATTCTTGTTGAATAATCCTGACCTTGAACCCATTAAAGTCTAAAGTTAATGACCTCACATGAAGATTTACACAGCCAATTTTATTATTAGTTTGCTTTAGATTTGGAATTAGATTTGCAAAAATGCAGAAACTTTGAATTGACATACCAAGATTGAGATTTCATTATTTATTCTAAAATGTAAACTGATGATTCATCTTCAATAAGAAGTAGATAGCAAGTCTCCAGAATGGAGTACTGTCAGAATTTGGATATTTTCAGTGTAAAAAAATTTAAAAGGTACATTTCCCAGAGTTGTGAGTGAAGGTGTTATTTTCTTTGTGGTTGGATGGGTTAAGCAAGGAGGATGCTAAATGTGGCACTCAATTGATATGCCTACCTGTGAGGCAAAAATTCTGTACTCATTTTTCTGCATTAGTTGTGAAAGGTAACATAAGCCCTCTGTTCATGATCCGATGTTCATGATTATTTTATGTTGTTTTCATGATTTAATGTGTTATCAGTGAGAAAATGTTTCTATGATTTTAGGTGAGAAACTGAATTTCTCTGTTTACACACAGGCCAGGTATATAGGGGGAGGGCCCAGTGCTTTCAAGCTTCCACACACGCCGCCCATCTACCTAAACTCTGACTTGAAAGGACCACTAACTTCTGGGGTGAGAGAAGCAACTCATTATTCCATGTTCATTCCATTGTTAAACCTCTCACATTCACTGAGTTTATCATCAACCTAAGTAGAGGCTTATCTGTACTGTTTTAATGAGGTTTTCAAAAAGTATAAAAATCAGGGGTTTCTCATATATACACAGCCTATGCAAGATTATATATAAAATGTTACCATCATAGGCATTTTACTAAGTACATATAACTCCTGTGTTGGATTTGAATATATTTTAGCTCTTGACATTGAACATAAATATTTCTTATTCTTACAAAAGAAAATATGGCCAGAAATTTAAACTGAATAAATTTGTTAATTTAGTTTTATGCATTTTATTACTATATTTTACTACACATATTTAAATATCGATACACACGCATATATTTGATGAGAAGCTAAATGAAAATACAATTAAGTGCTAGAGAGATGGCTTGGCAGTTAAGGTGACTGCCTGCCAAGCCAAAGAACACCAGTTCCAATCTCCAGGTACCACATTAGCCGGACACAAAAAGTGACACCAGGGAGCAATGCCACACTTCCCCACAATGGGGCACACACGTCTGGAATTCGTTCACAACGCCTGAGAGGCCACTGGTACACCCTTTCTGTCTTTCTGTCTCTCTCAAATTAAAAAAAAAAAAAAATACACTTAAATATGTCATCATAATGAGAAATTATAGAAGAGGAGGAATTATAGAGAAGTCTTTCTCATTTTTTCAACAACTAAGTAACAAGAATTTAGAAAAAAAAATAGTCTGTGTGAGGTCATAGAGCTCATTTGAGGCACAAGAGGAATCAACTATGGATTTCCATTTTCTTCCTCCTTCCTTCTTGTGCCCCTCTCCTGCTATTCATTCTCATTGTTCATCATGCTTGTCTCCCTTGCATGGCTGAAAGATTGTGTCTTCTTGTTATAACTAAGGTTTAACATACTGATCATACTGCTTCTAAGAAATGAAACAACACACAAATACAAACAAAAATTAGACATGATCTTGTATTAATATGTAATGTCTAAAATAATGTACATGGAGCATGTTTTCTAATGGGAAGAAGTCAGTGTCATCTGTTGCAGTTCTGATGCAGATTTGTTTATGTCTGTGAAACTTAAGTTGTGCATCTCATATTTACTTGGAACAGGCCAAAGATATTTCCAATGATAAGTACATTTAGAATAAAAATCATGTCAGTATGATGAAGATTATTTTGCTGATGTACTCCCTTACTTCTATTTCTCCTAAATTACTTGTTTTAATATTCACATTGAAAATTTTAAAAAATACCAATTAGATGCTTTTTGTATACATATCTTATCTGCCATTAATGGGATTGAATTGGCAGCTGAGATAGTAAGGTGAGGGGACATATGGCTTAGACACATGACAATTTGGCTTGACAGTTTTCCAATAAATACTTGGTGAACATAATGTTTTCTAGCATACACTGACTTTTCATTTTTCAATCAAAGCTTTTGTTGGGTCCAAAAGTTGCCATAAAATCATAATGATTTTTATGCTAAAGTAGACCAAAAAAAATCTATGAACATAGAACTTAAATATTTCAATATGTATTATTTAGAAAGTTTAATGCCTTCCCTTTAAATCATTCATCATTAAAAGGTAGACATCTTACAAATTAAGTAATGGGACCAACTGATAATAAAATTTGGTTTGTTCATTTTTTTTTCTCCCTTAGCAAACAAATTACTCCAACCCGGTGTATGCAAAATTGTATATGGATGGACAGAACTGTCGAAACTCCTTAGGAAGTGCCGACGAGCGGAAAGAACTTCTTCCAAAGAAAATAGAACTTGGTATACGAGAGACAGTGGCATAATTGGTGACACTTTTATATGCTGTATAGATGTATAAATATAAGGGTTACTTTTGTATGCCCCAACAATATTATACTTGTTTTGGCATCAGCATTATCTCTTTATCTTTTCCTGGTTATTTTGTGAGTTTGGGGGTTTTATTTTTGCTGATGTCTATTGATTGACCATTTTTATGGTATTTTTTATGAAAAAGAACTGCACTACAGTACAATTTACAACAATGCTGCTGAAATATACACCTTTGAATTTGTTAAAATTAAAAACAACATATTCCTTTGTAGTGTTAATATGAACAATCTATTCTATTTTATATGAAATTTTGGGTTCTACTTGACCAACAAAGAAATCTGTGCACTATTGGATTCAATCATCAGAAAGCTATAAGACATCATTTCATTTTCTGTTTAAATTGCTGGGAGAATGATTTAAAGGACAACTCTCTTCCTTGTGTCCATGAGTACTGATTCACACTTGGCTGAGTATACACAGCCTGACAAGTTCAGCATCTCATATTCAGAAATTATACTTAGATTGACAAGCCATGGGTGAAAAATTTGAAGACAATCTTGTGAAAATATATAAAATTAATGATTTGCATGAACAAGGCTACATTTTCCAAATTTAGTATAATCTGTGACATGTGTATATAAGCGTAGTTATATTTAGGGTATAAAATGTAGCAAAACATAATCAAAAGTGGACAAATCCCACTTCCTGTGGTTTAGGACCTTTTCTTCTTCTTCCTTATTCCAGAGGTGTACAGTAGCCTAAGGCAAGGCAGAATGCCAGGCATAGGGTTTGCAGAAGGTTCATGTCTATGCTGAACACTAGAAAACACAACAGCCACACTGAGGGATGCCAGAGTTTTAGGTATTTGAATACACTGAATACACTCTTTGCTAAGTCAACAAGAAACAGCAAGAATAGCCATGTTGATATAGAGTAATTGCCAATTTTTTTTCCCCAGTATGACTAGTTCGTTACTTCCTCAACCCAAAATGTGACCCCCAAGGACCTTTAAAACTACAGAAGAGTTTGAATGTGTCCATAATCAAAGGTGGAGAGTAAATGTTGTACCACTTGCACTGGTTCTCTGGCTTTTGTTTTAGAATTTGTGGGGTTTTGTTTTTGTTTTATGTGTATTTTTTTTTTTTTTTTAGTTATACAAAACAAACTGACTACATTCACATTTGTGATTATTTTCAAATTTGGGCTGAAACAAATATGATTTATTTAAGTTGTATAAAAAAGAATAGCATTTTTATACAAATATCTTTAAAGGCACAAAAGATTTATTCACAAGATGTGGAGGGATTTTTGTCCCTCTTATAGACATGACTGACTTTTAGCTGTCATAATGTATTAACCTAACAGATGAAATATGTTTGTGGTTGCTCTTTATCCCTTTGTACAAGCATTAAAATTCTGCGGTTTTCTAAGGAGACTTTTTGTTGTACTATGTGCATGCACACTACCTATTTCTAAACTCTGCCACATTGAGGCCTTTATAAACACTTGATTTACGTAATACTAGTGCAATTTTGCTTGAACAATGTTATGCATATCATAAACTTTTTCAGGTTCTTGTTTAAGTACATTTTTTAAATTGAACAGTATTTTTCATTTTGGTTATAATAGTCATTTTGCCTATGTTTCTACAATGAAGTGTTAAATACTTTATAAACAATTGTTGACTGACTTATTTAAATGAAATTCTACATATTTAAGTACTTGTGTCGGGTAGTTTTTAAAATTAGAACGTTTTATGTGATTTAAATAGTTCTAGAAAATGATTCTAGTGAACAGTATTTTTCCATATACACACGTGCACAAGTGAGCACGCACACACATGTACACACATCTATCCTTTTGATATACTTTCCATAGAAGACTGAATCATTTTCACAGTATAACTGTGAAAGCATTTTCTTCCTTTCCTCTCTTTCTAAGCAGAAAAATGCCCTGTTCTTTCCTTACCCTGCCTTAATGTGCTTATGATAGCCTTCATATTGCAACAGAAGGAGATGAAGTATACTCAGCACAATAACAACAGATTTGAAAGAAGCCAAAGTTTTTTCCTGCCCTTTCTATTCCTAAAAGTTATAAGCCAGGCGTGGTGGTCCATGCCTTTAATCCCAGCACTAGGGAAGCAGAGGTAGGAGGATCTCCCTGAATTCAAGGCTACCCTTAGAATAAGTTCCAGGTCAGCCTGGGGTAGAATGAAACCCTACTTCAAAAAAACAAACAAACAAAAATAAATAAATAAATAAATAAATAAATAAATAAATAAATAAATAAATAAAGTTATACTTTAAGCTGGGCGTGGTGGCACACACCTTTAATCCTAGCATTCGGGAGGCAAAGGTAGGAGGATCGCCATGAGTTTGAGGCCACGCTGAGATTACATAGTGAATTCCAGGTCAGCCTGGGCTAGAGTGAGACCCTACCTTGAAAACACTGAAAAATGAAATAAAACAGTTATAGTTATACTTTATGGAAAACTGAGACTCCATGAGGTGCTCTGTCGACATATTTTCTAAATTGTATCCTAGTTGGTACACATACTTGAAACATCAGACTAGAGATTATGAAAGCAAAGGAGTCAGATTTGCTTCTTCCATTAGGTTTTACTATCATCAGGAGTCTTACTATATCAAGGCTCTATAAATTAACTGAAATTATCCAGATTGGGGGAAAGGCTCAGTGGGTAGCATGAGGGCCTTACTGGTATTGAGACCATCTAAATTTGATTACTGTCACTCATATAAAAAGCTCAGTGTGGCCATGGACATCTGTAACCCCATTCCTGTGAGAAGGAGAGAGAATTTATAGAGTCAACTGGTCAGCAAATCTGACCAAAAATGGCTTCTGTGAATTCAATGAAAAACTGTCTGATAGAAACAATGCATGTGTGCCCCATCAGACTCAGGCATCTACGAATGTGCATACATTATATATACACATAACACACACACACATACTCCACTACACATACTGCTACACATGTACTCAAAAATTTGAAGGAAACAGAACCACATAGATTGGTGTAATATGGCTGCTGTTCATATAATGAGCAAACTATATGAGATATTCAGCTAATACATCCTCAGGGCTCACCCATGAATATTTTTCTCAGTTGGATAGGACATTAATGAAAGCTGCAGGGAAGAGTAATTATGATTTACCCAAGCTCTGGGTCCTGCCTAAAGAAGCTTGTGTGTTCATGAATTTATTTGCATTGATGCTTCACTGAACCACACAATGCATGGACGTTCATAGAAGAGTCACTGTTCTTTCTTGGCAACAATTTTACAGTCAGTCTCACAGGACAAAATATTTTTTGTTTCTAAAACCTCAATTACACAATTTATATACTTCCTTTCTATTGCAATACTCCCATTGAAAACATTCATATACTTGCTAGAAAATAAAGGGTATAAATTTCCACAGTGACAATTCTTTATCAGTCCTACATGGTTATGTCAAGCTCTGGTATATTTCAATGTCTTTTTTTTTTTTTTTTAAAGAAACCAATGGGCTTGAGAGATGCATTAGCAGTTAAGGTCCTTGCCTGCAAAGCCTACAGACCCATGTTCAACTCCCCAGATCTCATGTAAGCCAGGAGCACAAGGTGACATATGGGTATAAGGTAGTGTGTGCATCTGGAGCTCGATTGCAGGGCTGGAGGCCCTGGCATGTTGATTCTCATTCTCTCTCTCAATAATAATAATAATAATAATAATAATAATAATAATAATAATAAATAATAATAATAATAATAATAAAATAAAACAAAAAGCAAAACAATGCATCTAAACTGCCTCTCCAAGGTTCAGGGGATATTGCAGAAGAGCATGAAGGTTGGGAGGAGGACATTGAAATGTTGTCTTCTAGATAAGACATGGAAGTTACACTCATGAATTCACAGCAGCTTTGGTTTCCTGCACAAGAGTGAGTCTGCAATTACACAGCATTGAATGAGGAATGGCACATGAGACCCCATATTTCCCAGAGCAACTGATGCTTGCTATAAAAGGAGGAGTTAGGTTCATCTGTGGTGTAGCCATTGACAAATTGCACATCACAGGATACATAACCTTATGCCCATAATCATACAAGCCACCCTAATTTACTCAATGGGTAAAATATAATATATGAAAGTAAGATGAGAAAAATAGTGGAAAGAAGGGTACAAGAGGGAAAACTGAGGATACAGGGAAATTGGGGGAAATAAGATTAAAATACAATATATAGTCATGAAAATGAAAAACATTGAAAAATAGCAATAATAATAATAGATAATAATAAAGCTAATTCCTAATTAATTTGCCCCTTCACCAATTTCTCTCCATCTGAGGAACAAGGATTTCCAAACCTCTTGGTCTGGGGACATGTGAGTCTTTGTTGTCCTGCATGGGTTGGGTATGTATCCAGATCCTATCCATTAATGTGAGGGTAGAAATGTGTCCCAGAAGTTGCAACAGTGGGAAAAAAATGTCTATAGGTATTGCCAGAGTTTTTAGGGGACTCCTGCTAAGGATTGCTAAACCAGTCCTTATTTTGATTTCATTTGTTGATTTTGCCTCCTTTTGATTTGTCGTATCAGGTGTTTTTGTGGGCCCTGAAGGTTTATATTTATGATTATGTTTTTCTTATAAGAGTGTTATATAGCAGTTTTATGATGACATATAGGAAGGTCAGCACTAAAGACATGGTGTAGGTATTATAAATGAACTGTATTATTCAAATTCCTACAGTTTCTAAATTCCTAATAAGAAGATTGGTATCTATGATGAAATAAATAGAAAAATAAAACTGATCATCTTCTTTATTATTTTATCACTTCTCTCTCTATTATTATTTTTTTTTTACACTGGGCCTTCTATAGCTGCTTGGAGTACAGGCATGCCCAGTTGTTTGTAATGTAGACACCTGAAGCCAGGGCTTCCTTCATGCTAATCAAGCATTCTACAATCTGAGCTAAACGCTCAGACCTCATTTCCATATCTGTAATAAACAGTCTGGAGGTACAGTCTTGTGCCTATCTAGAACAGCTACTAATGATATTCCACTCTTTCATGTAGTTTTAGTTAAAAGATTAAAACTTAAGGAGAATGTGTACTTGCAGAGGCAAGTAAAATATAAGTAATCAATTTTAAAAAGCATTTTTTTTTCTTTATCATTTGTTATGTTCTACTTTTTGTAAGTTCATTCAACTATGGCTTATTCAATACTAGATGGTATGACTAATTAATATAAAGAATAACTATGAATCATTGAATAATTTTAGATTGCAAGAAATGAAAAAAATTCAAGCATTTCTTGGTGCATGTGTGTGTGTATTTTTTCAAGTACATGTTTATGTGCAAGTGCATGTGCACATGTTTGTGTGTATGTGGAAGCCAGATGATAAACTCTGGATGGTGAGACAGATTCTCAATTGCCTGAAGCTGGAGCTTACCAGGTAAGCTAGGCTGGTTCACCAGTGAGCCCAAAGGATCCACCCATCTCCAACTCCCCAGCAAAAGGATTGCAAGTCAATAGCACCATTCCCAGCATTTTGATATAAAACTGCATGGATTCTGACGATTGAACTCTGGTCATCATGTTTTACAGCCTGAGACATATCCTTATGTCCCTCATACAATGTTTTGTGATGTCTGAAATGGAATTATATTGCATAATTATTTCTTCCAAGTATTATGAATGTGAGAAAATAGAGTCAGATACAGTTTATTCTTCAATTCATTTACCACAGCCATTATGAACTTGACATATCCAGAATGCATGGCCAAGAGAATACAAAGAAAATCAAAATATATGAAAGTTATTTTATTCAGAAATACATCTAGGATTTGATGTGATTATACCCAAAGACCCAGGGACATGTAATTTATACACTGCTATGCATCTATCTAGATGACACCAAGAAAGTAGAGAGGGTGAGCTCTCTGCTTTTGCTTGTCTCCTGTTCATGTCATACTTACATGGCTACAGTTTATTCTGAAAATTATTTTTTGGTGAAGCCCATAATTTTTGTTCATAATAATCAAAAATCAAAACAAACATGGTAATAAAGATGGCCTATTTCAAAAATTCCATACTAGGGCTGGAGAGATGGCTTAGCAGTTAAGGCACCTGCCTGCTAAGCCTAAGAACGCTGGGTTCCAATCTCCAGCAGTTCCAATCTCCAGGTCCCACGTTTAGCCAGATGCAGTGATGCAAGGGCACAATGCCTCACTTTCCCACAAGGGGGCACACACATCTGGAGTTCGTTCACAGCAGCTGAGAGTGCCCACTCTGTATCCCTCTCCCTCTCTGTCTGTCTCTCTCTGTGTCTCTCTCCAAAAATAAATAAAATAATAAAAAAAAATAAAAACTTCCATACTAGTAACGGTTCATTCTCTCTGATGGATCATCTGTGCTTTCAGCATGGGGTTTGTAGGATACTGGTGAGGTTAAGTAATGCAATTTGGATACTTTAGCCAGTTGTTCACTTGAAGAATTTGTATAGAGTAGCAGCCTGAAATACCAATAATGCAACAATTACCGTCTCTCACAATATACTGTCAAAACTGGAGGCCATACACATTGCACAGTGGTCTGCAATCTAAAAACCATTTTAGGGCTGGAGAGATGGCTTAGTAGTTAAGGCGCCTGCCTGCTAAGCCTAAGAACCCGGTTCCAATCTCCAGATCCCACGTTTAGCCAGATGCAAAGTGATGCAAGGGCACAATGCCGCACTTGACCACAAGGGGGCGCACACATCTGGATTTCATTCCCAGCAGCTGAGAGACTGCTGGCGCTCCCATTCTTTATCTGTCCCCTCTCCCTCTCTGTCTGTCTGTCTTTCTCTGTCTCTCTCTGCAAAAATAAAAATTAAAAAAAAAATCTTAAGTGCCAGTTATTTTTTAAACACAAAACAATAAAATATAGTTGAGAATAAATTTAGGGATATAATGGGCTGGAGAGATGGCTTAGTGGTTAAGGCATTTGCTTGCAAAGCCACAGGATCCCAGTTCTCTTCTCCAGGACCTATGTAAGTCAGATGCATAAGGGGTACATGTACCTGGAGTTTGTTTTCAGTAGCTGGAGGCCCTGGCATTCTCATTTCCATCCCCTCCACCTCTTTCTCTCTCAAATAAATAAATAAAATCAATTAAAAATAAGGATATGAAATTTAAGCTGCTTGTAATTGTACTTTGAAATCATATATGAGATAGGTTAGAATGTCTTGATTCATGATATGTCATCTATCTCAATAAATAAATATAGAAGTTAGAAATGCAATTCTATATGAACATATAACTATATAAACACATAAACACACACACACACACACATGCACATATAAAAACTAGGCTTTGGGCTGGAGGGATGGCTTAGCAATTAAGATGTTTGCCTGCAAAGCCAAAGGACCAAGGTTCAATTCCCCAGGACCCACGTTAGCCAGATGCACAAAAAGGTGCACGTGTCTGGAGTCATTTGCAGTGGCTGGAGGCCCTGGTGTGCCCAATCTCTTTCTTTCTCTCTCTCTCTCTCCCCCCTTCTCTCTCTGATAAATAAATAAATAAAAATAAAAACTGGCTTTGATATCCCATCAGTTGTGAAGATGATATTTCTGCATTAGCTAAGATGAAGTCATATTTACCATCTCTGGTTTAGTACATCTGACATCATTATTCTTTTACATAAATATAATGAATTTCTAGCTTTTTATTCATCATGTCATCATCATTCCTGGTTTGTATCTCTTTTGTCCAAATGGACTTGATAAGAAGCCAGTATGCTAGATTTATTGCTTATTACTATCATAAAATTCATAATCTAGTGCTGGAAAGATGGCTCAGTGTTTCAAAGCAATAGCTTGCAAAGCCTGACAGTTAGGGTTCAGTTCCCCAGAACCCACTCAAAGTCAGATATACAAAGTGGTGCATGTGTCTGGAGTTCATTTGCAGTGGCAAGAAGCCTTGGCATGCCCATTCTCATTTTCTTGTTTCTTTCTCCCTCTCTGCTTGCAAATTAATTAATTAATTAAGTTTGTTGTCATTTTAGAAAATGTAGAAAATACACATGAAGAAACAAATGTAACTCTGATAATGATATCTAGGATTTAAAAGTCAATCTTATTTCTCCCTCTGAAATGAAGAACTTCATATTCTTACATTCCCTTAAACTAATGTTCCCTGGAGTTTTTGTTGATCCAATGTATGGTTGCTTTTGAAAATAATTTTACAGGTATATTATTTTTATTTTATCTTCTGTTCAAATTATTTGGAATATTATAGTTTTTACTCATGTGAAGCACATTTTCTTCCTTATAGCATAACTGCTCCATTATTTTTATTTTGCCTAATCTTATTTTATTGCGTGATTAATTAAATATACTCATCGAAAGCCTTTATTTGTAGTACATGATTACCATTGATATGTATGTATGTGAATATGTATGTATATGTATGTACATGAAAGAAGTGTAAAAAATGTCAAAGCTATTGTGTGTTATGGACCAGGGTTTTTCCAAACACCTGCTGTGACAATGTAGTACAATGTGCCACAAGTGCAATAGGAAGAGCCAAGGCTTCTTCAGCGCCCCAGCAGAACCTGCCTTTCATAGTAACCCTCCAGATGTTTCTCATGAGCTCTGGAGTGTCTTTCTCTGGAGGAATGTAGAAGAATGGGTAAGGGGAGATGGTTAGCACACCTCAAGAAGTTCTGTTGTCTACTCCTTTCGTAAGAAGGCAGATTCTAGAATTCTGCAGCTAGACACAGAGTGGCAGAAACACAGCTGGCTCTTTTGCTATGTAAAGACTCCACTTTAACAGAAAATATTGGTGCATTTTCCATGAATTTTGTTTGATTTTTATTTGTTTCTCGTTCCTGTTAAACTCTGACTTCACAATCATACTGAGTTATTAATACCTTCCTAATTATCTTAGAGAAGCAATGTTAATTATTTCTCACAATTCCTGTCTGTCATGTGATACAGCAGGCAGGAGGGCAGAGATATCACTGAAAGCCTGTATTTGGGCTGTGGTATACTCTGTCTATCTGCCCTGGAAATAATTGCCTCAGGCAATGCAAAAGTGCTGATTCCTTTGCCACAATGTTAAACACGCTGCCATATTCTTATTTGCCCCTCTGGTCAAGCATCTTTAAGATCTACTCTTGAATGTTTTCTTATTTTCACATTTATCCAGTCTCATAATATGTCATCCCTCAAGCAAGCTATACTCTTAGTTGACACTATTTATCTGAAGATAATTGGATGATGACAAAAGATGAGGAAAGAAATCACCATACTCAGTCACTATACTCTGAAAATGTGACTACAGCCTCATGCAGTTTGAAAATGATTCTATTCCACCTCTCAGGGAATTATATACTTCATGTATTCCTTCTTCTTTGAGGTTCTCTGAGGAATGAGCTGAGTTTTCCTAACCAGTGACCAATTTGGTAATACATTCTTGTGTGTCATGTCTATTCTTCCCAGTTTTCCACACCCACTCTTAATATAAACTGGATTGCTCATAGTCCTGGGTCTCAGGTTCTATTCTGAGAAATAAGAGGTTGTCTTTTAAATTATTGAATTGGGGACAAATTCTAGCATATATTACAACACATGAAAATCTAATAAAATGAGAAACACATTGTTGCTCTCAAATGGAGTAATGATTATTCCTAACATGTAGTGCTATCCCAAGTATCCCAAATTGGTAATAAATTTGGATAACTTATAAATAGAAGATGACTCTTCTATTTAAATTTTAGCTGGTAATGTTACCTGGCACATTTAAGTATTAATAGATTCAAGTTAGACAATATGAGCATCAGGGTGTTCTGAGTATGTCAAAAGAACAAAGTTGAAAACAAGAGTCCCCATGAGCAAAACAGAGCCTTGATTTGGCTCAAAGTTCAATCATCTTAAAGAAAGAGGTTGGAGAAAGATATTTGGATAGTCAAGTATAAATGTTTCAAAGTTCTAAAATTTTACAATTCCTGTAGAATGATAGAAGAAACAACTTTACATCTACTGTAGATAGGAAGGAATCCTGCCTTTGTGTGGAGACCCTGTAAGGGCCCCGTCTGAGGCAAATGTCTGTCAAGGTAACGTTTGTCCTTGCATCAGTATATTCCCCACATCCATGTTCCACTAAGAAACCAATTGACGGAGGAAATCCAGTTCTTTCTGCAGAA
Organism: Orientallactaga sibirica; assembly: GCA_036365145.1. NCBI lineage: Eukaryota > Metazoa > Chordata > Mammalia > Rodentia > Dipodidae > Orientallactaga > Orientallactaga sibirica. The sequence goes on from JAEOAD010001656.1 coordinate 756,050, forward strand.
AGAAATTAAGAGAAATGCTTAATATGAGGGGGAACATATTCAAGAGTGGATCATGAAGACAGTTGGCTAGAAGGGGATAAGAATATGTTGGGAGAATTTGACATTATAGCAAGAATACTTTGAACTAAGCCAAGCATGGTGCCGCATGCCTATAATCGCAGGACTTGGGAGGCAGAGGTAGGAGGATCGCCATGAGTTGGAGGCCAGCTTGAGAACACAGAGTGAATTCCAGGTCAGCCTGGGCTACTGAGACCTTACCTCAAAAAACAAACAAACAAAAAACAACAATAAAGAAAAAAATAGAATACCTTGATCTAGTTATTTTGGTCATCATGTATTGTATAAGCCTCAATAAATATAATGGTGGATCTAGAACTCTCAGGTTAATATGGCTCAGGAAGCTGGAAAATGTGGTGAAATGTTTAATAGGATTTACTGAACATTAGGATGTATTGAATGAAACACATATCTCATGTGAAATCATAGTCTCTTCACAGGTATAATAATGGTATATAGAATACCAGTAAATAGAAAATTTTAAATTCCAAAAGATTCACTTGACTGTAGGGATGGTTTCCTAAATTGTGTTCCCTGATGTCTTTGGCCTTAAAAGATGTTTTTGAATAAGAATCTTCAAGTGGCAGTATTAGGAGAGTTGAAGAGTGTGAGACATATTTATTCTAACACACAGCAAGTTTGAGGTAACAAGGCCTTTTGTGTCTGTAGCAAAGATAGACCACAGGACTTCTAGAGAACATGATAAATGGAAAGCTGTGATGTCTGGTATTGATATTTAGAAGAACAATGGAAACAAACCTCTGGACATGCATATCTGTGAGGGTGTTTCTAGATTAGGATAATTGAAGTGAGAAGACCCTCAATGTGGGTGGCATTATTCCATGGGTATGGTCCCGGGAGGAATAAAAATGAGGAAAGGAGCTGAGCAGTGACACTCATCACTCTCTGCTTCCTAATAACATATACTGTATGACCAGCTACTTCAGCTTTGTGCCACCATGCGTTAGCCACCATGATGGTCTGTAACCTCACACTGTGAGACAAACTAAAGCTTCACTTTTGTGAGGTATATTGTCACAAAAATAAGGAAATTAAGTCATACAACAATCAATTACAGGGCTATTTGATAATTCACCCACAAAAGTAATTTTTTTTTCTGTTTTTCTAAAAGAATGATATCATCCACAGAAATAAAAACATCATGATTCCTTAGCCAGTTACAAAATATAACCTACAAAAGACCTAGAATCCAATAAAAGAAAGTAAATGCAAATGTCTTCAAGAAAGAAAACTACCCTTTCCCAACTTGGGTTTTAGAAGTTTATGATAATTATCAGACTAATGTTGCAATAGGGTTAAAAAATCCTTAGCATTTTTAAAGGTAATTGAATATAGTATCCAAATTTGGGGGATAATAAGATACACACAAAAAATCATTGTGCTTTCTATCTAGTAGGGTTGTATTTATTTTAAAGATATTTTCAGTTCAAATATTCATAAATATATATATATATATATATATATATATATATATATATATATATATATATATGAAATAATTACATAATTTATTTCTTCCCCTGCTTATATATTGATTTTCAAATGCTGTACTTTGATTCATCATTAATATTGCAAATGTGAACATAAGCCTTTGAATATTTATCTTCTGATAATTATTACTGATAGGACAATGCCTGTACATTTCTTCTTTTATGGCCTGCATTATAATAAAACTGAACTGTGAATCCTATGCTTGTAAGTAGATGTATGTAAGTACTTGAAATGAATGTTATGAATGGACTCTGCTAGATAGGATCCCAACCCTTGACACACAGTTAATTAGTACAAAGAAAGAAAACCTATGAAAACAGTCCTCCTCTTCATTTGATAGCTAATTAGAATGCAAACCCTGTCTAAATCATTTGATTCTCAATTGCAATTAAATATGCAGGCAGAGAGCTAAAAGCAATCTTCCCCTATTAGAATAAACATGACACGAGTGATCCTACATGGTAAGGAAAGTTGTCCATGTTCCACAGCTAGCTGTGCCCCTCACTGACTGCAAAGCTGTGCTCCTACTGGCCCAACTACGTTACCACTGGGAGGAGTCTCAACGCTGGGTCGTAGTGAATGTTGAAATTGTTTGTGGACCCATCAGTTAAAAAAAAAAAAAAAAAAAAAAAGTATTTCAAGATTTACCAGCTGCTTTAATCATAAAGACATTCTAAAAAGAAGATATTGATAGAATCAGTGCTTTTTTTCCGAGTTAACCCACCTGAACAGCTTACAACTCAAAGAACTCTGAAAAACAATTGTAACTAAATCACACATCGTGAATTCTCTTTTTAAAATAATTTTTTCTATTAACTATTACAATAGTTATCTCATTTGAACTTCAGTTATCATGTTTGTAAACTAGATTGCATATTTTCATAGGTGATAATGTTTTCATAAATTTCAATGTAGATAATTTGCTTAAAGTTAACCTGTGAATGAAGCCCACCCAAATAAGATTATGAACAGTGGCTTGCCAGAGGACAAGCCTCTCTCTTGGCTGGCTCCTGAACTTTCAGGTTGTGGTAATCTTCCCTTGTTTTAGCCCAGATAAAAGTGGATTTTAAATAACAGGTCAAATTTCATTTTTCTACATATGGTCATCCAATTTGTCCAACACCATTTGTTGAAGATGCTATCTTTTCTCCAGTCTACATTATTGGATACTTTGTCAAAGATCAAGCAGCTATAGTTACTTGTCCTAAGGTCTTGGTCTTCAATTCTGTTCCATTGGTCTATGTGTCTGTTTTTATCCCAGCAGCATGCTGTTTTGTAATTATGGCACTGTAATATAGCTTTAGATCAGGTATGGTGATACTGCCAAAGGTTTATTTTCTTCCCCCTGAGGATATGTTTGGATATCAGAGAACTTCTGCCTCTCCATAGGAATTTTGAGATCATATTTTTCAATCTCCTTGAAGAATGATGCTGGTATTTTTATTGGTACTCCATTAAATATGTATATTGCTTTTGGTAGAATTGCCATTTTCACAATATTTCTACCTATTCAGAGGTCTTTCCATCTTCTCAAGTCCTCCTCTATTTCTTGAGTGTTTTTAAATTTTCATTATATAGGTCTTTCACATCCTTGGTTAGTGTTATTCCAATGTATTTAATTTTTTTTTTTGTTGCTATTGAAAATGGGACAGCCTCACTGATTTCTTTTTTATCTACTTGTCCTTTGCATATAGAAAAGCTACTGATTTTTGTGCATTGATTTTGTATTCTGTTCTTAGTACAAATTCATTTTATTGACTGTCCTCCCCTATCCTATCCCTCATTCCTGTTCATCTACTTTCTGCATTTTTTTTTTTTTTTTTTTTTTTTTGCCATGTGTAATCTATCGCCCAATCAGTTACATTCCGGTTGCTGGAATGAAATACCTGACCAGAAGGAGTTTATATAAGAAAAAGGATTTAATTAGGCTTATAGCTTCACAGAGTCCATCACTGTGAGGAAAACATGACAAGCCAGAGAGGGAAGCCAGTGTAACATTGCACATCAGTATACAGGACGCAGAAGAGGGAACAGAATGTGAGGTAGAGTTACAACACCTCAGGGCTCAGGAACCCATGAGACATTTACTCAAACAAGGCTTCTCTCTTAAATGTCCCACAACCTTTGAGATAGTACACTAACTGGGAACTAAGTCTTAAAACACATGAGCCTATGGATGGCATTTTACATTCAAATTATCACAATTACTCTTTTTTACCCCTCTCTAGCCCTTACTTAAGAAGGCTTTTTCCTTTATCATGGTTCTCTTTCTAGTTTCACAAATTATACTGCCATATCCACACATACTTTAGACCCACCCACCTTTTATGCATATCTGTATGTACATAAATATATACATGTATGTGCATGTACATGCACACATATGAAAGAAAACATGTATGTAGTATTTGTTTTTATGTTCCAGTTAACTTGTCATACTATAGTAATTACAAATTGCATCCATACTCCTTGAAAAGAGACATTACTTCACTTTTTCTTTTTACCTTTAACCACTGAGCCATCTTCCTATCCCTGACTGTTTCTTCAGCTGAATAAAATCTTATTGTGTATGTGCACCACATTTTCTTTATCTATTCATTTGTTGATAAGGACTTACACTTGTTTCATTTCCAGCTATTGTAAATAATGTAACAATAGGCATTATGTAGTAGAAATTAGATATGGTAGAACTCCTTGGCTCAACTAAAGAGACCTTTGAGTATATGACCAAGAATGGTATAGCTGGGTCACAGGGTATCTGTCCATTTAGTTTTTGAGCAACATCCACACCTATTTCTACAGTGGCTATAAAAGTTCATGTACCCACCAGTAGTCAACAAAAGATCACTACTTTCTCCACATACTAACCAGTATTGTTGTCCTTGATTTTCTTGATGTTAGTGATTCTTGGAATATTAAAGTAGTTTTAATTTAGATTTGTCTGATGGTTAAGAACACTGAACACTTTTAAAACATTTATTGTTATTTTCTATGTTGTGTCATAATCCAGTTTTGGTATCAAGGCAGTACTGGCTTGGTAAAATGGGTTTGGTAATATGTTTATTGGGTGGAGTATTTTGGGAAGTATTGGTGTTAATTTCTTCATAAAAGTTTGGTAATATTTTTTGTGTGGAATATTTTAGGAAATATTGGTGTTAAGTTGTTCATAAAAGTTTGGTAATATTCAAACTGTGAGATGCATCATTAGGCTACTTAATGAAGATTGCTGTTTTTCAAATTTTTTATTTATTTATTTATTTACTTACTTACTTATTTATTTAGAGAGAGAGAGAATGGGAACAATAGGGCCTCTAGCCAGTGCAAACTGGCTCCAGACACATGTACTACCTTATGCATGTGGCTTATGTGGGTACTGCAGAATCAAACCTGGGTCCTTAGGCCTTGCAGGCAAGTGTCATACCACTAAGCCATCTCTCCAGCCCTTGTGAGAACTTATAGCTAGAAACTTTATTTGTAGAACTGCCTCAGAGGTGCTAGTATGGTTACCACTTAAAAAATATATATATGTATATATATATATATATATATATATATATATATATATATATATATATATATATGTACAAAAATATACATATATACACATACGTATATGATACTTTGCTGGCTTTGATGGCACAGTTGAAGATATCAAAGACAGTGTTTTTATCTGGTGAATACTCCAAGTGTCAGCTTCAGGTTTCTGAGTTATAGCTCTACTACACTCCACAATCTGCTCTAGCTTGCTTTATGTGTACCAATTATCCAGCTTCAGCTTCTAATTAATTTCCTACAAGCCTTCTCCCTTAAGCTCTTGTGGTGCCACCAGTAGGAGGCCCTCCTACAGTGGCTGCAGTTGAAGCCCATAATAGTCCTAGTTTATTGCATTTGGGAAGGCGGAGCCCACTACCTTCTCTGTGAGCAAGTTCTAATCTCTGCATTTTATGTTTGCTTTAGGTCTTCCTTTATTTTAAAATAGGAGCTGCTGTATTTTTATCTTAACCTTTCCTCATCTGCCCACGCAGATGTGAAACATATCATTTAGAAGTATTGATATGTATATATACAAATTAAAAGGACAAAGTTAGAGTCAGTGTCTATCAAAGTAAAAATTGACACTTATTCTGATAGCATTATTTCTAATGAAAATTCTTTATATAACAGTACAAAAAAGCAAATATCATTCTGATTCCTATAAGTTATCATGAATTTTAAACTTTCATCACATCTTATTCTTATGACTATATGTCTCTTTGTTTCCTGCCCTGGCATACTGATATTTTCAATGTCCACCCACTGACTTTATTTTATTCAGGGGCAATATCAGCACCTTTTTGTTGCCATGCTGGTAGTTTTTGCTTATTTAGTATGATTTGTATCTTCATTTTGTATTTTCTTCTACTGATTATACTGTGATAGTAATGTGATCTTATGTTGAAAGTAAGAATGAACAGGAGAGAAATTTGATGCATGTTTATGAAAAGATCTGCAAGTGAGGATGGGGAGTCAGTATAACAGTGAATATTTAGAATCCAGTTTTGTTTTAATAGTTACTGTTTTCTTATTGCTACTGTTAACCAAGGTACCATAAAACTAACTCATTCATGCAATGTCTCAATAACCTCATAACCTGTATCTTTATCTTTCTTTCTCCCTAATTGTTAAGCTACCAGGTAAATCTCCTGACTACCACAAAGAATCCACATCACACATAAAACATACTGGTTAGAGACCATAAAAATCTAGATTTAGGAATAATATGGTGATTTTTAATGTAACACAACATTCATTGAGGATATAAACTGTCAGTCTAAAAATGATTATCCACAGTGCAAGAATACAAGACTATATAGGAAACTGCCAGTTCTTATATCTGAGGCAAAGATAAATTTTTAAGACAGAGTTAAGATTGGGAATACTATTATTAGGAATTTTATGTACTATTAGAAATAATAATTTCTGTAAAAAGAAATGAAGCAAGATTGGCAAAATAAATTTCACATCAGGATGCCTGCTCAAGGTTCTCAGCTCAACACAGAAATCTCATACAACCGGGCTGCTTTAGGAGGTCCCATTTGCACTTAAGTGATTTACCTTGGCATCACTTCCTGCTTCAGTCATTATGTGATTACCCCAGAATGCTCAACCGAAGATCAAAGTTGAAGTATGTCAACAGCTGGTGGTTTTAACAGAATCTCTGTTCTTGTGGGTCAACAAGGATTTTGCCCTTCATGCAGTACATGGTTGTATTTCTCTGCTTCTCACTAACAGGTCTCGATGTTTACTAGGCATTCCAGTAAGTTTGGTGAATAAAGCAAAACTTGTTGAAAATATGCTCAGAAATGACTGAACACATGTATGCTTCATTATCATTACCAAAAATCTGCAATAGCATCTCCATTTCTTTCATGGCTTTTTATTTTTTCCTCAAAGACATCTTTCTAGGAACACTGTGTGGATCAAAATCCTTACTTATGTGTTCAGTAAATATTCTCTGGGTTTGCATTGAATGGTCTATTCTGTCCTGAAGCAGGATTGTGCTTCCATGCTCCTATCCTGATCTGCTAGTAGTACAGAATTCTAGCAGCCATTCAGGCCAGGTGCAAAAGATTGATAGAGGGTGTTCATTTATCCTGATTTTTCTGAGTTCATCTGTCTCCCACCCAGTACCCAAACCTCTTTCCAGGCTACCTTTCACATGTCTGCATGTTTACCGCTATTCTAGGCTGATTATTCCCCCTTCTGGCTCCTAATATTTGAAATTCATCCTGCTTACTTTCATCTACACACTGAATGCCTGCTTTCAAAGACTACAGGAATCTCTCCTATCTCCATGGACATAGGGCCTGTTCTATTCTGTTTCTCAACTCAGGCTGTTAAGTTGAAAATCCCCAGGTACATGTATATGAGAGTTTTCAATAAAAGGCAAATTTTTAGGGTAATAATAATCACATATTTGGGGGATACTGATATGTTTTAGAGGAGAAATAAAAATAAATTATATTTTTTCTGTTTTTTTATTAGTTAAAGTAACAGAAAGTTTAGACTTATCATCAAATATTTTGTTTTCTACTATTTTAAATAATAATAAAATATTCTCTTACACACAGGAAAAAAGTAGCCAGTTTTCTGATATAACTGGATAACACATATCATCTTAAATTTTTCAAACTACTTGGATTTAATAGTTTGTTCTTGAACTGCTCGAAAACAGTTGCACTTTTTAAATGCTTGTCATTTAAATTCTAAATTTACAAATAGTCTAGAAGGTAAAAAAGCCATCGGAAGCTCTATCCTTCATACTTCTGAGCTAAGTCATTCAACTAAAACATTAAAGTGCTAGAGAGATCATGAAGAGAGTGAACCATGATGACATCACAGAATTAAAAAGAGTGTGGTTCTCTCCTGAAAATAAGTGCACCATTTCTCCAAGAAAATAATGAGAAAAGCAGGGTAGAAATGAAGATTTTTTTATTGTGGTTATGAAGAAAAATTGAAATATGGTAGAGGGAGACTCAAGGATCTCACAGAAAGACTGGATGAAAATAAAAACATAATTTTGTTTTCTGGAAAAAGGAAGTTTCAAGTTATAGACAGAATTAGTAGCTGACTTATTGCAAAATAAGAATCTCTTAGAAGTCTTGAAAAAGATCAAATCCAGCTAGACTTTATAATGTCAAGTCATTTCATAGGTATATAGTATATTTTGGGAGTAGGAACTATTGCAATGTCCTAGACAATTTTTAATGCAATATAAGAGCAATTTGTACGTTAAAGGGAATCTGATGGATTTACTGAATGTCTGGGTTTTGAGTTTCAGTGAGTATAGAAATTTAAAATTATGGTGGATTGGTATATGTTAGCTGGATATACAAATTTGAAATATTGAATGTTTAGGTGGGTAATCCTTAGTTAAATGTGGGCATGGTGCTATAAGTCTGAAAAGAAAGACAGGCAAACACTAAAACTGATTGACAAATTATTAATTAAAGGCAGGTGTGGTGGCACTTGCCTATAATCATATCACTTGGGAGGTGGAACCAAGAGAATAAGGAATTCAAAATCACCCTCAGCTACAAAATGAGTTCTAGGCCATGCTTGGCTACAGATTACACGTTTAAAAAAGTATAAAGGAAAAATGGAAGGACGAAGGGAAGAAAGGAAAGAAAAAAAGAAGGAACAAAAAAGGCAGAAAAGGAGGGAAGGAAGGAAGGAACACAAGAGAAAAGGAAAAAAGAAAAAAAGAGATAATGGATTAACTGAAATCTCAGAAGTTTTGTAGAGATAAAAATAAAGAATGTCTTTGCTAAGTCCACTTTGTAGCTATGAATTTTAACTTGCTTTTTATTTCATTATTGGAACAAAAATAAAGAAATTGGTACAGAAATAAATATGAAAATAAGAAATTTAAAACAGCATCTTCATATCACAAAGATAAGTGAGAGGAAAATTTGACAAATGTTTCTTTTAGTTTGTGATTTATTATGAGATGTTTGCAAATTATTCCTCCAAATTTGAGCATAAATTACAGAATAACTAATGTGTACTTGTTACTGTACAGTGTATGTCATCTTATAATTTGAATCTTGCAGTTTATTATCTTTACTTTCTCATAGAAGCTCATCCAAAAACAACAATAACCCCGGAAAAGTATGTTTAAGATATAAAGAATATTTTTGACAGAATTAAGCTGATAATATATATGTAGAAATGGGTCATCTTTAAGTAAAATTCTTTGAAAGAATTTATGCTTGTGCCTATGTATTTAAAATGCATATATGTTGACTAGTGCCTATATATTTAAAATGCATATATATTGACTAAAAAGGAAATGGAATAAAACTGTGAAAAACTAGCCTTTTCCTATGCTTTCTGAATATAATATTAAAGTCAAATGGTTTGGAAGAATTAAATCATAGGATGATGCGTGCTATCCAGTTGCATGAGGAAACTATAAAGTGTCAAGCTGGGAAGAAGCAAAAATGGTGTTTATATGCACCAGTTGTAACCAGACTTGATGAATGTGAATATTTTCCTACTATTAAATCTGTTTTCTTAATCATTGACCTAGAAAACACAAAAAATGATAGATTCCACACAAAGTATAGTAGAGAAACACACACACACACACACACACACACACACACTTGACTACTCTTCAGAAAACTCAGAATTACTTTGAAAAACTAAAATATTAGCTAGAATATTCAAAGTGGAAAAAGAGTCCTCTAAACAAAGAGAATGTATTTTATGATTATTTGTGATTTGCTTGTGTGTCTGTGTGTGTGTTCCTTTGGTTTCGACCTTTGGAATAAGTATGGTAAAGGGGGCTGATATTCACTTCTCAAAGTTGACTTATTCTGTAGTTGTCTATTAACTTGTTCACTGGCTTTCACTGTAATTGTATAGAAGAAAAATACTGACAAGATAACAAATGCTGGTCTTTTTTGGCTTGTTTCACCTTTCCTGAAAATCCAGGTCCCTAATCAGTAAGCTCCCCTCTTCGCTGCCTTGCTGGGCTGAGATCTGAGGGGGAACCCCTGACTCCTAGTCCCACAGAGGCTCCTTACCCCTTTGCCTTCTACATGTCAGGAGCACTCTGCACTTCTCTTTTCCTCTCTAAATCTAATAATGTCTCCTCAAGCCTAAAGAAATGAAACAAATATGAGTATGAATTATGATGAAAACAATAAAATAACCAATCTGATGGAAACAGAGACAAGGAGGAATCTATATTTGAACACTGACTTAAAATTGAAAAAGAAGAAGGAGCTGCCAGACAGCCATTGGGAAAGACAGTTCAGGAATATTGGGAGTTTTCCAAGTGCCATGGTATAGGTCTTAAATATCCCCTAAGACTCCTATGTTGAAGGATTGTTCTCCAATGCATGGCATATTTGGGAAATGGTAGAATCTTTAGGACATAGGTAGAATTTAGTGGAAGAATGTTAGATAATTGAAAGCATTTCCTAGAAGGGGACACTGGGTTACTGGGTTCCCTTTCATTCTTTTCTGTACAGTTTTTGATTATCAAATCCTTTTCTTTTCTTTCTTTTTTTTCTTTTTTTTTTTTTTTCTAGAAAGAGGCAGATGAGAGACAGTTAAGGGACACACATCATGGTCTGTAGCCCCTGCAATTGAACTCCAGATGCATGAACCACCTTATGTATCTGGCTTTACATGGGTATTGGGGAATTTAACCTGGATCCTTACACTTTGCAGGCAAGTGCCCTAATGTCTCAGCCATCTCTCCAGGCCTATGACCAAATTTTTTGAGTATGTGTTTTATTTATTAGATATGGACATATTTTGTGTATAAATAGCACATGCTGGTACCATCCTTTCCCTCTTTCCTGCCCCTTTTCTGAAGAGGCCTTCCTTGTTGGGGATGCAGGTCAACCCCCTGGGGATTGTGGGTCATATATTATGGCGGGGGAAGCAATGTCTCTGTGCAAAATGTCCCAATTTGTGGCTCTAACAATCTTTCCTCCCCTTCTTTGGCAAAATTCCCTGAGCCATGCTGGGAGCATTTTAAATCTACTTCAGTGATTCAACGTTTAGGAGCCTCTGGATCTCTGGTTTGGTAGGTGTTGAGTGCTCTTGGTGTCTATCTCCATCATGCTTGTGCTGATATCAGATTCACTGAGAAAGCAGCACTCTTGCTCATTTCCCCAATTCCTCTGTAGTTTCATGTGGGGCTGGAGTGGAATGCACTCATTTGTTTTTTTCTCCTCAGGTCCAGTTCCCATCTGAGAAAGAGAAGCAGATTCTCCAATGGAAAAAGAAGTTAGCACCAGTTAGATAAGATTAACATTATTAATTTAGAGAGAATTATGGGGTGTAGACCCTATTTTAGTCTAAGGTTAGTAGGAGCTTGACAATGGAAAGCAGAATCATTGGATATAATTCTGACTTGTTTCCCAGTTCCAGATATGGTTTATTTTCCACTGAGTGGATCTGTTAGCCAATCCAAGAGCAGATGGTTATCCACCATGGCTATGTATGAGTATCACATCAGGTTATTTGCTTCTGAGTCACTTAGACTTTGAGTTGCTTGGACAGATCTTGGCCACTTCCTCCCCCCACCCACCCCCGTACCTCAAGTAGTGCCTTTCAGCATTAGATGAGCTAATTGTCTGGGGACTGGATCTCCTCCAGATTGTAACCAGCTCTCTCCATGGTCCATGCCAACAATGTATGGTGTCTTCAGCAGCAGGGTCTTGCCATTAACCTCTGGTGGGTAATTAAGTGCTCTTACAGAAGTCTGTCTTGTTTGTTTTGGGAGATCTAGTAGATCTCTCTGATCAACAGCTCATCATGGATGTATACCACATCCTGGTACAGGGAATTACAGGCCAGTGTCAAAGGAAAAGAAAAAGAGAGAAATAGGAGAAATTTGAGGTTAGGTTTCATCTCACACTCTCCAGGGCCCTTTGATTCAGGTGCTTCCCCTTAGATACTTTTAGGGTTCCACCTTTTTAGTCTGACTTCCAGGATATAGGATTCTATGGTACCAATTCAATTTGGGTTCAATTTTATGTTCCCCCAAGCCCTACACTTCCTATTGTCCAAGCCTCATGATGCTATTCAGTTATGTCAGCAACTTAAGCTGATCCAGGTTAGGAACTGCAGATGAGTGAGATCATGTGATGCTTTTCTTTCGGTGATTGTGTAAATTCACTTAGAATGACCAAGTTTGACAATTTCTCTATAAATTTCATTGTATTGTTTTTTTCTTACTGCTGAGTAGAATTCCGACATGTAGTATATTACATCATTCTTCCAATGGTGGACACCTGGTTGATTCTCATTTTTACCTACTATGAATTGAACAGCTATAAACATGGTTGAGCAAATATCTCAGAAGTGAGATGTGGAGTTTTTAGGGTAAATGCCCAGTCAGGGGATAACATGGTCTGTTGGTAACTCTATATTCACCTTTTCAGGAGTCTCCATATTGATTTCTGTGATGGTTGTACCAGCTTACATTCCCACCAACAGTGAATGAGTGTTCCTATTTCTCCACATCCTTGCCAACATTTGTTTTCATTTGATTTTTTAATGTTTTCTAACCTTACTGGGGAAAGGTGGTATATCATAGTTGTTTTAATTTGCATTTCCCTAATGGATAGGGATGTTGAACATTTTCTTAAGTGTGTGTTAGCTATTTGTAATTGTTTCTCTGAGCACTCCCTACTTAGTTCTCTGCCCTACTTTTGGAGTGGTTTGTTTGATTTTTTAATGGTTTAGTTTTTTGAGTTTTTTGAGTACATTCTAGATATTAGGTTTCTGTCAGTGCTATAGCAGGAAAAGATTTTCTCCAATTCAGTGGATAATCTATTGTCTCTGCTTATGGTATGTTTGTCTGGGCAAAAGCTGTTTAGCTTAATGAGATCCCATTGGTTGAGTGTTTAATTTCCATGGCTACTTGGGTTTTGTTCAGGAAGTCTTTTCCCAGCCCTATATCATTGAGAGAGCCTACTATTTTTTTCTTCCAGTAGTTGAAGTGTTTCAGGTCTTATATTGAGGTCTTTAATCCATTTGGACTTGATTTTTTTGTGTGTTTGGTGAAATGAGTGGGTCTAATTTCATTTTTGTACATATGGTCATCCAATGTGTCCAGCACCATTTGTTGAAGATGCTGTTTTTATTTTTTAATCCAGTCTACATTACTGGAACATTTGTCAAAAAAGAAGCAGTTGTAATTACTTGACCTGAGGTCTAGGTTTTCAATTCTGTCCCATTGGTCTATGTTTCTGTTTTTACTCCAATACCATTCTGATTTCACTATGGCTTTGTATTATAGCTTTAGATCAGGTATGGTGATACCAGCAGAGTTTTCATTTTATTTATTTATTTATTTTTTACTGAGGATATGTTTGGATATCCTAGGGCCTCTGCCATTCCATCTGAATTTTGAGATCATATTTTCAGTCTCTGTGAAGAATGATGCTGTTATATTGCTTTTGGTAGAATATCCATTTTCACAATATTAATTCTACCTATCCAGGCGCATGAGAGGTCTTCCCATATTCCCAAGCCCTGCTCTATTTCTTTCTTGAGTTTTCTTTTTTAATGTTTTCATTATATAGGTCTTTCACATCCTTGGTTGGTGTTATGCCAAGATATTTAAACTTTTTGTTGCTATTGAAAATGGGACAGCCTCACTGATTTCTTTCTCTGTGTATTTGTCCTTTGTATATATAAAAACTACTAATTTTGGTGCACTGATTTTATATCCTGCCACTTTGCCAGAGGAATTTATCAGCATTAGAAGTTCTGATATGGAGACTTTCAGGTCTCTTATAAACAGGATTATGTCATCTACAAAAAGGGCTACCTTGACTTTTTCCATGCCAATTTGAATCCTTTTTATTTTTTTCTCCTGTCTTATTTTTGGGCTAGTACTTTTAGTACTATGTAGAAGGGCAGTGGTGATAGTGGGCACTGCTATCTTGTTACCAATCTGAGTGGGAACTCCTTGAGTTTTTCCCAATTAAGTATTATTTGGTCTTTATGGGCTTTATATATAGCCTTTATTGTGTCGTGATATAAACTCTCCATGTCTATTCTTTCCAGTGTTTTGATAATGAAATGGTATTTTATTTTGTCAAAGGCCTTCTCTGAATCAATTGAGATGATCATGTGGTTCTTATGATTCAGTTTATTTATGTCGTATATTACATTGACCAATTTCCATGTTAAACAATCCCTGAATCCCTGGGATGAAGCCTACTTGATAAAGGTGGATAATGCTTTTGATGTGTTGTTGAATTTAGTTTGCAAGAATTTTGTTCAGGATCTTTACCTCTAAGTTCATTAGGGATACAGGCCTATAGTTTTCTTTCCTTGTTGCATCTGTCTTGTTCTGGTAATAAGATGATGCTAGCTTCAAAAAAAAAGGGGGTTGGGAGGATTTCCTGGTCTCCAATTATGTGGAGCAGATTGAGAAAAGTTGGTTTCAGTTCTTCAATGAAGGTTTGATAGAATTTAGCTGAGAAGCCATCCAATCCTGGACTTTTCTCTTTGAGGAGGATTTGATTACCTTTTCAATCTCAATGAATGTGATTGGTTTGTTTAGGAGATTAATCTGCTTTGAGTTTAATTTTGGTAGGTTCTATTTGTCTAGTAATTCATCTAGTTCTTCAAGATTATTTAATTTTGTGAAGTAGAGGTTTTGAAAGTATGCCCTTATGATTCTTCCAATTTGATTGATATCTGTTGTGATCACTCCTTTTTCACTTCTGATTTTGTTAATTTGAGACTTCTCTCTCTTTTTTTTTTTTTTTTTTTTTTTTTTTTTTTTTATCAATTTGCCAGGGGATTGTCAATCCTGTTTATTTTTTTTCAAACATTTTAAAAATCAATTCATCAATTTTTAAAATTGTTTTATTAGCTTCCAATTCATTAATTTCTTCTCTAATCTTGATTATTTCTTTCCATCTGGAGCTCTTTGGATTGGGTTCTTCTTGTTTTTCCAGCATGTTAAGTGGACATTTAGGTTAATGATCTGTCTGTGTTTGTAATGAAGGCATTTAGGGCTATGAATCTTCCACTTATGACTGTCTTCATTGTGTCCCATAAGTTTTGGTAGGTTGTATTTTCATTATCACTTAATTCTAGGAATATTCAATTTATTTTTTGATTTCTTCCATGATCCATTCATTGTTTAAAAGTGTGTTGTTTAGTCTACATGAGTCGGTGGAGTTCTTGATGTGTCTCTCATTAACTTCTAGCTTTAAAGCATTGTTATCTGACATGGTACAGGAAGTTACTTCAATTTTCCTGACTTTATGAAGGCACACTTTATGGCTTAATATATGGTCAATTTTGGACCAGCTTCTGTGGGCTGCTGAGAAAAATGTGTATTCTGTAGTGTTGGGGTGGAAAGTACTGTAGATGTCCCTTAGGTCTAGTTGAGCTATGATGTTGTTGAGCTCTGTTATTTCCCTGTAGACGTCCTGCTTGGATGATCTGTCTATTGATTGAGTATTGAAGTCTCTGACTATGATAGTGTTAGTGTTTATTTCTGTTTTATTGTTGAGTAGATTTTGTTTTATAACGGTGGTGCATCTGTGTTTGGCACATATATATTTATGATTGTGATGTGCTCATGTTGGGTCATTCACTTGGTGAGTAAGAAGTGGCATTGCTTTCATTTATGATTAGTTTTGTCAGATATTAATATTGCAACACCCACTTATTTTTTTTTAATTTTTATTTGCTTGGACTATCCTTTTCCAAACTTTCACCCTGATGAGGGGTCTATATTTAGTGATGAGGGGTCTATATTTAGTGATGAGGTTGGTTTCTTGAGGATAGCAGATATAAGGGTCCAGTTTGTTGATCCATCCTGTCTTTTTATGGGTGAGTTAAGACCATTAATATTTAAGGTTATTATTGTGAGGTTTGAATTAATCCCTGCCATGATTAGGTGTTTTATGGGGTTTGGTGCTTTCTTGTGTTCTGTACTGTTTTGAACCTGGTCCATTTTGTTTATTGCTACCTTCTTCTTGTTGGCTCTTTAGATTGGTTGTTTGACTGTCCTCTGTGGAGTACTCCCTCAAGAGTTCTCTGTAGGTTTAGCTTTGTTTTCATATAATCATAGAGTTGACTTTTTTCATGGAAAGTTTTTCTTTCACCATCTATGATAAGGGATACTTTTGCTGGGCAATGTTGCTTGGGTTACAAGTCATAGTTTTTCAGACTTTGACATGTTCCATTCCAGGCCCTTCTGGCTTTCAGGGTTTCCATTGAGAAATCTAATCTAATTCTGATGGGATTGCCTTTGTATGTTGTGAATTGCTTCTCTCTGGTGCTTTTTACACTCTCTTTTTTTCATTGTTAAGAGTTTTAATTATGATGGTTCTTGGAGAGTTTCTTCTTTGGACCTGTTTGGTGTTCTTTGGGCTTCTTGTACCTGGATGGGCCAATCTTTTGTGAGATTTGGAAATTTTTCCTTAATAATTTTGTTTAATATGTTCTCTATTCTTCTGGCCTGGATTTCCTCTTCTGCTGGTATACCCATGATCCAGATGTTTGGACATTTTTGGGTGTCCCACAGTTGCCTTCTATTCTGTTCGCTTGATTTCTTGAAGTTAGCAACGTTTTTGGCCACCTGATCAATTTCTTCTGTCTTATCTTCCAGGTCAGAAGTTCTGTCTGAGTAACTTTGTTGGTGAGTGGTTCAAGAGATGCTTTTATAATTTCTATTTGATTTTTGTTTTCTTTTCTGTTATTTTTCATCACGTCCATCTCTTTTTTTGAGGTACAATTTTAATTTGGGTTCTGATTTCCTTGATGCATGCTTGCATTTAATCAAGTCTTCATTCAGCTTAATCAACTGGTTGTTGAGATCATCCATTTCTCGACTTACATTCAAGTTATTCGTATCTCTTTGGAGGGTTCTAACATTTTCTTCAATCAAGTTAAGACTACTGTAAAAAACTGAACACTCTAGGAGAGAGGATTCTGTTCAATTTCATTGATACGGTTGTTGGTTCTTTGATAGTTTGCTTCTATTTCAGCGATTTTTTTGACCAGAGTCTCAATTTGTGTTGTGTTTTCATTTTGGGAATAAGTTTCTATAGATTTTTCGATGATTTCATTGGAGGCTTCCATGGTAGGACAAGGCATCCTTGGTGGAAATCTCTCAGTTTTTTGACTTTCATTGGCTTTTTTTGTGTTGTTTTTTTACCAATTTTAGGAAGAGTATTTTATTGAGGAGGAAGCAAGTTTTTGTCCTTTGGCAGGTCTGGCCTACTCACACCAGACCACTGTGCCCACCCATAGACACTGTCCACCCAAGGAACTCTATTATCAAATTTTTAATGTTCAATTTCTCCCACATTGTTCCTTCTAACCAGGGACCAAAAATCACAGGAGCCAAGGGTAGTGATCTAAAACCAGGATCCAGAATAAATGTTCCTTACTTTAGGTTGATTTTTCTCAAGCACTTTGTTATAGTGATGGAAAGTTCAAAAACACAACAATCATGAAGTATATATAAATGCCATGCATTTGAAACCACACAGGAATATCACAATGATTACTACAGTGAGAAATAGACCTAAAGTAAGTTGAGAAGGGACAGATTTACTACTTATAGAAGTCAGTTTTTCTACTAATTCTGTGCAACAAAGAACTTCAGAAAGCTGCATAAAATAAGGAACATGCACTTTTTGCTAATGAACCCTGGCTTGACTGAATTGTAGCTGTCATGGCTGGATAGGATCAGCCCCTTCGGTAAATAGAGAATGTATTGTTCATTCCATACTGCCTGAAGTCTGTTGTATAAGCACCTTTCAACTCTTTGTATAACAATGGCAACATGCCCTTGAACAAAGGAAGTTGGCCAGCAAGTATAGACATGCAGTAATGATGCAGAAATTCCGTGAGGACTTACATTGGTTTTGCTAAGAATATATATTGTGCTTCAAAGTCTGGGATATTCATAATATTTTGCCTAATATTTAGTAGGAATTTGAAAGACATTTAAAGGTACTCAAAACTAGCAAAAAAAAAATGTAATATCAGGAGTCACTGACATTGGT
Source organism: Orientallactaga sibirica (assembly GCA_036365145.1). Taxonomy (NCBI): domain Eukaryota; kingdom Metazoa; phylum Chordata; class Mammalia; order Rodentia; family Dipodidae; genus Orientallactaga; species Orientallactaga sibirica. The sequence goes on from JAEOAD010001656.1 coordinate 774,172, forward strand.
TTTGCTATTTCCTTCAATAATGAGAAGATGTTTTGATGCTTTGTTGTATATCAGCTCTTTAGGCACCACTCACTGACTTCAAGTATCATTCATGTACACAAGACAGCTGCATAGATTTCATCAATATAAGTAAAGCATTAATTATAGTAGCAACTAGAAATACAGTAGTTGCTTTATATCAGTAATGCAATCAGGTTCACATTGCTGCCAGAAAACACCAAAAGCAATTTGTGGGGAAAAGGGGTTTATTTTAGCTTTCAGGCTCAAGAGGAAGCTCCATGAATGCAGGGGAAAACAATAGCATGAACAGATTGTGTACACCACCCCCTGGCCAACATCAGGTGGACAATAGCAACAGGAGAGTGTGCCAAACCAACTGGCAGGGGGAAATTGGCTATACTAGCCATAAGCCTGCCCCCAACAATATGCTGCCTCCAAGAGGTGTTAATTCCCAAATCTCCATCAGCTGGGAACCTAGCATTCAGAACATCTAAGTTTATGGGGGACACATGAATCAAACCACCACATTCCACCCCTGGCTGCCATAAACTGATATCCATACATGATATAAAATGCAATGCATTCATCCAACTTTAAAAGTTCCCTTAGGACTTCCGGTCAAGTTGGTATCCACCTAACTATGCCTCATCTAGCAGGAAAGGAGATATAAGACATTTAGGGTGAAGTGGGGTTTCTAACAGTCTGCAGCCTCTAGTAGAACTCCAGTGGGAAACTGTGGAGGAGGAAAATAGGGAATCCACTGACTCCCACACTCTCGTGTAGCCCACCAGTCCCCCAATCCACTCAAGCAGCCGTTGAAGCCACAGGTTCTTCCTGCACTAACCACATTTTAGCAGACCCAGGCCAGCAGGCTAGCATTTGCCACTCCCCAACCTGACCTAGGCTTTCCCACCCCTATAGAGCTCAACACTTGAACCCCATCCCATATGCTGCCACTGCCACACTCCCCCCTCCCATGCTCCAAGCCAAGCTCCCAGCCTAAGATTCCTCCTTCACTAAAATGCAGGCTAAGTGGACCCAGGCCAGCAGGCTAGCATTCACCTGTCCCCACCCTGATCTAGGCTTTCCTGGAACAACCCCCAGAGCTCCACAGAGGAATCCCATCCCACTCACTGGCACAGCAGTGCACACCCGTTCCTCCCCTTCTGTCTCCCTACCCAAGCTAACAGGATAGCATTCTCCCTGCCCTGCCCTATGCTTTCCCCACCCCTGCAGAGCTCCATGCTTGAAAACCATCCCACTTGCCATTTGCACTGGCCCAGCTCCACCCTGACCTAGGCTTTCCTGCCCCTGCAGAACACCATCCCACTCGCCGCCACCCCCCCCAATGAGGACCCAGGCCAAAAGGCTAGCATTCACCCTGCCCAAACCTAGGCTTTCCACCCCCACAGAGCTCAAGGAATGAAAACAATCCCACTTGCCCTTGCCCCCCATTCTCAGACCCAGGTAAAGGGTAAACTACAGCTTCCTCCTACATTTAATAAGATTCCTTCACTGTGATGGCCAGACCACAGCACAAAAGAATTAACATGAAAAATCAAATGCAAGTAAATCCAACACGATTGTCCAGTCCCACAATGGATGTCTCTAATCAAAACAGAGGATACAATAGGATTAGAACCCAAAAATGAAGATATAAGCAATGCAACCTTGGCCGAGAAAATAGAAGAACTTGCAGAAAATCAACAAAGGGTCAGTAATTGTATGAATGCCGTTTTTGTGAGATTAGACCTAATAGAAAAGAACCAGGAAGGGCTCCAAAGACAGATAAATGACCTGAAGGAGAGTGAAAATAGAGAGGACCTCAAAAGCCAGCTAGCTAAACTCAATGAAGATATAAAAAAAAAAAAATAAAAATAAAATGCAAGGGTGAATTCCAAGAACCATTAAGAAAATCAGAAAATGATGTGAAAAGGGAATTCGACAGAGGAATAGAAACTATACATAAAAAAGCAGTAGAAAATAGAAAGTAAATTGAACAAGACCAAAACTCTATAGAAACTCTCAAGAATAGAGTAAGCCATATGGAAGATAGAAACTCAGAACTGGAAGACAAAACAGAAAAAACAGTCCATGAATCCAAAAGTTTCAATAAGTTCAATTTTTTTATGAATAGAACATGAGGAAACTGTGGGATACCCTTAAACATCCCTACATTTGGGTCATGGGGATACCAGAAGGGGAAGAAATTCAGAACAAAGGAATGAAGAACTTATTCAACAAAATTTTACAAGAAAACGTTCCAACATTCTCAAAAGAAAGTCCCATTAAGTTACAAGAAGCTAACAGAACTCAGACTGAACTAAAGGAGAAATTCTCCAAGACATATTATCATTAACACTGTCAACACCAATAACAAAGAGAAACTCCTAAAAGCAGCAAGGGAGAAACAACTCATCCCATATAAAATAACTCCAACAAAATTACTTCAGAGTTCACAATGGAATCCCTAAAAGCCAGAAGAGCCCAGAATGGAACACTGCAAATCTAAGAACTTATAGCTTCTAACCCAAACTACTCTACCCAGCAAAAGTATCCCTCATAGTTGTTGGTGAAAGAAGAACTTTCCACAATAAAACTCAGCTTTAGAACTATATGAACACAAAGTCAAACCTACAGAAAGTAAGTACTTCAGGGAATTCTCCACACAGAAGAATCAAACAATGAACCTCAAGTACCTACAAGAACCAAACCACAATAACCAAACTCAGAGAAGGCAAAACAAACAAACAAAACCAACCAAAAACAACAAGAAAAAAATATAAAGTCCAATAAAACACTAAATCACATAAACCACCACAGTATGGCAGGGATTAAATCAAACCTCACAGTTATTACCTGGAACATTAATGGCCTTAATTTACCCATCAAGTGACATAAGCTAACAGGGTGGATCAGAAAATTAGACCCCTCAATCTGCTGTCTTCAAGAAACCCACCTCACCACTAAAGACAGACACCTCCTCAGGGTGAAAGGGTGGAAAATGATATTCCAAGCAAATGGAAATAAGAAAGAAGCAGGTGTTGCTATACTAATATCAGATAAAATATACTTAAAAACAAAAGTCATAAAAAAAAAAAAAAGACAAAGAAGTCCACTTTCTACTTATCAAAGGAATGGTCCAACAAGAGGATATCAAAATGACCAATCTTTATGCACCAAACACGGGTGCACTGCAATTCATAAAACAAAACCTACTTGACAACAAAACAAATAACCACCAACACCATCACAGTTGGGGACTTCAATGCTCTACTATCAGCAATACATAGATCATCCAAACAGAAAATTAAACAGGGAAGTAAGAGAGTTCAACAGAATCATAGATCAACTAGATCTAATGGACATCTGCAGAACTTTTACCCCAAATCCACAGATTACACGTTCTTCTCAGCAGCCCATGGAACATTCTCTAAAAGAGATCATATATAGATACTGGGTCTTAAAGCCTGCCTCTCTATATTTAGGAAGATCAACATAATCTCCTGCATGGTATGAGATCATAATACTGTACTACTAGAAATTAACATCTTTTGTTGTTAATAAAACTTATCACACCCATTGAGATTAAAAAGGTAATAAAAAACCTCCCCAAAAAGAAGAGTCTAGGAATAGATGGATTCTCACCTGAATTCTACCAAACCTTCATGGAAGAACTGAAACCAATATTTCTCAAGCTGTGCCACACAACTGGACAACAGGAAAAGCTCCCCAACTCCTTCAATGAAGCTAGTGTCACTCTAATATGAAACCCAGGCAGAGATGCCACAAGGAAAGAAAACTATAGGCCTATTTCCCTGATGAACATAGATGCAAAGATCCCTAACAAAATCCTCACACACTGAATTCAACAACACATCAAAAGCATTATAGACCTTGATCAAGTAGGCTTCATAACAGAAGTGTAGGTGTGATTTGAAATAAGGAAATCTGTCAATGTAATACACCACATAAATAAGCATAAACACAAAAACCACATCATCATTTCCATAGACACAGAAAAGGCCTTGACAACATATAACATCACTTCATGATAAAAACAATGGAGAGAATAGGCATGGATGGTTTATATCTTTTTTTTTTTTAATTATTATATTTATTGAGGGAATACAGAGCCAAGGAAAGGTACTCATGTGGCTAAAGAGGTTACGTGGAGGGACGGGGGGCAGGGGGGGAGTGTGGAAAGAAAAAGGAAAGTTCAAGGAGTTCCTGCCATGTGAGGAGCTGGAGGGAATAAAGGAGCGTGTGTAGAGAGTAAGGCCTAGGGGCACTGAGCCAGCCTAGCTGAGGGAAAAACTCACCCACAGCTGGAAGTTCCCATGTGGTCAGAGAGCCTCAATGGTTTATATCTTAACATAATAAAGGATATATATAAAGCTCCTTTTTAAAGCCCAAGTAACACTTAATGGGGAGAGATTAAAGGAATTCCCACTGAGATCAGGAACAAGGCTCTTCAACATAGTACCAGAAGTCCTAGCTCAAGCTATAAGACAAGAGAAAGAAATGAAAGGGATACAAATTGGAAAGGAAGAATTTAAGTTAGCCCTATTCACAGATAACATGATTCTATACATAACTGACCAGAGAATCTCCATCTCAAAACTCTTAAAGGTGATTAACTCCTTCAGCAATGTAGCATGATACAAAACCAATATACAAAAATCAGTAGCCTTTCTCTATGCAAAAGGCAAGGATACAGAGAAAGAAATAAGTGATGTTTTCTCATTTTCAGTAGCAACCAAAAAAACAAAACACCTTGGAATAACATTAACAAAGTATGTGAAAGACCTTTAGAATGAAAACAAACAAACAAACAAACAAAAAAACACTCAAGAAAGATATTGAAGAGAACTTGAGAAAATGGAAAGCCCTCCCATGCTTCTGGATAGGCAGCAAACTCACCCAATCACAGAAAGACAGTCGTCACTTGATCTCATTCATCTGTGGTTCCTACCCTGAATGTAAGATGCTGACATACCTAATAAGCATCTTGAGGACCGGACAATAGGGAGGGTGGGGTGGGAGGGGAAGTTAAGACTGGGGAGGGACACAAAACTGAACCCAAATGGAAATGGCATCATAACAGTCTATATCCTGAAAGGCAGACTAAATGGTTAAACATTCATCACATCCTTAGAGGCAACACCTGATTCACAGAGCTCTGGAGAGGGTATGATGAAGACTAACCTTAAGTTTCTCCTGCTTCTCTCTCTCTCTTTCTACCTCTTGTCTCTCTTCTCCCTCTTCTCTCATTCTCTTCTATATTACTTATCTTTTTCTTCCTTCTTTTACCTTGGTGCCAGCCTGTAACTCCTAGTAGCAGCATGATGTGAACAATCACAATGAGCTGTTGATCAGTGAGACCTACAAGGTTTCCCAAAAGAAGACAATTTATGTCAGAACACTTCATGATATACCAAAGGTTAGTGGTAAGACCCTACTGCTGAAGACACCATACATTGTTCATACAGAACATGAAGTGACCTTGCTGGAATCTGGAAGAGAGTCAGTCCCCAGGTAGTTAGCTTGCCTAGTGCCAGAAGGTGCTACATGAGTGACTGTGGGAAAAGTGACCAACAACTGTCCAATCAACATGTGATCTAAGTTTCTCAGAAGCAAACAACCTGAAGTGATGCTCACACAAGGGCAATAGTGGCATACAGCCATGTGGGGTAACCAACTGCTCTTGATTTGGCTAACAGATACATGCAGTGGAATGGAACCAGTAGCTGGAACTGGGAAACAAGTCAGAACCATATCCAAATAACAAGCCCACTCTCCAATATCAAGCTCCCACCAAACATGGGCTACAAGAGGGCCTACACCTATGAGATTCTTTCTAAAATAATAATGGTTATCCCATTTATCTGGTGCTGACCTCTCTGTCCATTAGAGAATTTGATTGTCTTTTCAGATGGACACAAAACCTGAGGAGAGAATCATCCCATTGCACCTCACCAGGGTCCCAGCTGAAACCATAGAGTTATGGGGGAAATGAGCAAACGTGCTGCTTTTGGGCTGGAGAGATGGCTTAGCTGTTAAGGTGTCTGCCTCCTAAGCCTAAGAATGCTGGTTCCAATCTCCAGTGGTCCCAATCTCCAGGTCCCACGTTTAGCCAGATGCAAAGTGACACAAGGGCACAATGCCGCACTTGACCACAAGGGGGTGCTCACATCTGGAGTTTGTTCACAGTGGCTGAGAGGCTGATGGCGCACCCATCTCTATCTGTCTTCTTCTTTCTCTATCTCTCTCTATCCAAATAAAAAGTGCTGCTTTCTTGGTGAACCTGGTACCAACACAAGGGTGAAGGAGATGGACACAGAGAACTCTCAACTCCTACCAAACCAGATGTCCAGAGACAGAGAGGCTACCTAGACTTCATCACTGAAGTAGACCTAAAATGATCCCAACATGGCTTAGGGAAATTTGTAAGAGAGAAGGCAGAAAGATTGTTAGAGCCACAAGTTGGGATATTATGCACAGAGACATTTCCCCTTCCCCATAACTGATGACCACTCCTCCAAATGCATGACCCACATTCCCCTACAAGGAGAGTCCCTTTGGAGGGGGGAGGGAAGGGAGGAGGCTAACAATGGTACCAGCATGGCTGGATACATACTATCTATATAGCTAAGGGAAAAAAGTTCCCTTAGTTTTTATCAATTCCAATGATGTTCATACATCCCCATAGTCCAAGATCTTTTAACTGAGCCATAATACCAAAAAATCCCCCAAAAGCCATAATGGCACAGATTAAACATTCACATTGCAAAAGATGGCATTGGGCAAATTTCATCCAGGGCCAACAGCTGTCCTTAGCAACCATCTCATGGTCTTTGCACCTCCACTGGGTCTCCAATGCAACTCACAGTTCATCCTCTCAGGGCCTTTGATCTCCATTCAGGCAAGCCTGCAGCAAATTGCCCATGGCCTTTTCTAGAACACAAGACCATGTTGCAAATTCAGTGACTCACTCTCTCCTGCATTTCTTATACTCCATAATACCAGGTACAGTGCCAATTTGTTAATCTGGGGAGGAGAGGTGCGGATAAAGCAGACTTTGAAGAACAGGATACTCTTTCAGCACTTAGGCTCCTTCAAAAGACTGCATTCTTTCTGTTGTCCCAATGCAGGTCAGCTGGCCCAATCACAATGGTTATAATCTCTCATATAATTACAACTGAATGGGCAGTAGTTTAGGCCCAAAGATTTCATTTTTTCTGTGCCATATCCTACTGCTAACACAAGTCCATTTCTTTGTAATGCAATTTTGCACAAATTCTCAGGACACAGGCATAACAGCAAGCCTCTCACACAATTGCTTCTAGCCCAGTCCAAGAAAGCTCTTTCTCACCTTCATAAGCTAAACCTCACAGTCCATAGTTCTTATTGCATTCAGGTGTTTAAACTCTGACCAGAATAGTCCATTAAACTGCATTTAGTGTACTTCAACGCAGCTCTTAGGCCAAGGTTTCCAATTCCTTCAACATTCCTCTTGAAAATCAGTTCCAAAATCCAAAGCCACACAGTCACTTGTCCAGCAGCAATGCCACTCTCAGTGCCAACATTGCTATTGCTCCCTGAAAACACTTCACTAAGAGCAAATTGTGGGGAAAAGGGGATAATTTTGGCTTATAGGCTCGAGGGGAAGCTCCATGATGGCAGGGGAAAACGATGGCATTAGCAGAGCGTGGAAATCACCCCCCTGGCTAACATAAGGTAGACAAGAGCAACAGGAGAGTGTGACAAACACTGGCCATGGGAAACTGGCTATAATACCCATAAGCCTTCCCTCAATAATACACTGCCTCCAAAAGACTTTAATTCCTAAATCTTGATCTGCTGGGAATCTAACATTCAGAAAAACTAAGTTTATGAGGGATACTTGAATCAAACAACCACAGTCAGAATTTTACATACATAACATGATTTTATCATTTTGGAATTTGCATATATTTACTATATATGGTATAAAGACTTTCATAAAGACATTTTCATGAAATATACATTGAGTATATATATCCAATCTCCCTCTACCTTCCTCTTTCTTCCTCAAACATCTCTCATTAGTCCCTTTTGTTCTTCTAGGTAGTTTCCCTTCACTTTCAAGATAAATATACCAACATCATTTTATGTATTTAGGATCCACAAATGAGAGAAAATGTGATATTTGTCTTTTTGAATCTGACTTAGTTTGCTTAATATGATAATCTCCAGTTGCATCCATTTTCCCGCAAATGACATAATTTTATTCTTTATAATTGAACAAAATTTATAACACACATCGTATACCTATATGCATGTATAGACTTTATATATATATATATATATATATGATTAGATAGATTGATTGATTGATAGATAGATAGATAGATACAATGCCTTGAAGTTCTGTAAGTACAGCTTAGTGGACTATTCTGGTCAGAGTTGAAAGACCTGAATGCAATAAGAACTATGGACTGTGAGGTTTGGCATATTTTATATATATATATATATGCACACACACATATGATTTCTTTATCCATTCCTTTCTTGTTGCAACCCAAGGTTGTTCCATAACTTAGCTATTGTGAATAGTGCTGCAATAAATATTTATGTGCATTTGTCTCTGTGATATGTTGACTTGGAGTCCCCCAGGGAAATACCCAAGAGTATTAGAGCTGGATGATATGGTAGCTCTTTTCTTAGTGTTTTAAGGAACTGCCAAACTGTTTTGTATAGTAGCTGGCCTGATTTGCATTCCCACTATGAGTCCCTTGTTTGTTTTCTTAATGACTACTACTCTGGCCTGGATAAGATGAAATCTCAAACATAACATCACAATAGGCATGAGAGAAATATAAATTAAAACTACTTTGAGGACTTTTTTGTTGCTGTTGTCCATTATCTTCTGACAGTCATTTTTCTTCCTATTGTTTATTTAGCTTTAAAGTGTTTGCTGGTGTGATCATGCACATGCACACACGCATGCACACACAGGCATTCTGGTGTTCAGGTATGTACGCCCTGGCATGCATATGGTGAATAGAAGACAGCTTTGAAGGCCAGTCCTTGCCTTCCACCTAATTTGGAGAAAGTTATCTCTTCAGAACAGGGTTCTCCAGAGTAGTTGGCATATGAGCTTCTAGAAGCTTCTTTTCCTGTCTGTACCACTCTTCTTAGAAGTAGACACCCTGGGGCTGGAGAGATGGCTTAGGGGTTAAGGCGCCTGCCTGCTTAAGCCTAAGAACGCTGGTTCCAATCTCCAGCGGTTCCAACTCCACACGTTTAGGCAATGCTGCACTTGATCACAAGGGGGCGCACACATCTGGATTTCGTTCACAGCAGCTGAGAGACTGCTGGCGCGCCCATCTCTATCTGTCTCCCTCTCCTTCTCTGTCCGTCTCTCTCTCTCTCTCTCTCTGTGTCTCTCTCGAAAAATAAATAAAATAATAAAAAGAAGTAGACACCCTGGGACTACAGGCCCTCTTACTACAGTTTAGGAATATGAGCAGGTTCTGGGAATCCAAACTCAGATACTCATGCTTATGCATCAAGCACATTATCTTTTTGCCATCTCCCCAGCCCATTCCTTTCTTATCTTACTTCTCTTCCTACTTCCTCATTGTTCTATTAGGAAACTTTTGGGTTTATATCTTGAGTTGGCAATTAAGTTTATCCTGTGATTTAATCAGAGATAGCATTTCCACCACAAGAGTTACATTGAGTAAGTATGTGTATTTTGGTGTGAGCTGCAAAGCATGTTTTTGTAGTTAACTGTGTGAAATATCACTGTGATAACTACAAAAGTAAACTAAAAACCTGAATGATTTTAAGTAGGATGATAGTACAGATGACTATAAGAGAAGAACTGATGAAGAATAAGACATGAAAATGGGTAGCTGGTGGAAATATGTCCCCAACATAAATGCCCCCCACTTGGCTAAAAGTGAGAAATATCCTTGAGCTTGTATAGCAGTTAGTTTCTCACTGTGGGAGCAAAACATACAACCAGAAGCATCTTATGTGAGGAAAGCATTTATGTTATGCTTAACAGATTTGAGAGACTGCTTCATCATGGCAGAGGAATGCAAGCAGTAGGGATGGACTCAAGGTCTACCCCCAGGGATACTCCTCCTCCAGCAGGGTTCCACATGCTGGGGACTAAGTAGGCCTAAACACAAACACTTGAGGCTATAGGAGACATAAACATTCAAACCTTCACATTGTGTAAGAAGAAACCTGGCTTTGCCTTATCTCTTTCCCTAATGGAATTCCTGTTTCCTACAAATGTATATAAGAGCAAACCTTTTTCTAAAAGTATGACAAAGCCCCTGGACACAGGGCATGACAGCAGTCCTGACTAGCTGAGATTCCATCCTGTAAATTCCCATGAAAACCACTCTGATAATACCAGGCAAATTTACAAGCTTGGGTTAGCTCCCAAATTGGGAGCATTCAACTTTACTTTTCCTAAGAGAGTTTTCCAATGTCTGGGCACCCTCTTATCTGCCTTCTTTGTTTCTTTCTTTTAACCTCTGTAATAAAATCTTTGTAAACTTTACCCTCTATGGTCTATGGATTTAATCTGAAAAATTCATAAGGCAAAAGAATTTGGAGGCCACTGACTGAGTGGAAGTTTTGTGTTACCATGACTGTCTGACTTCTTAATTACTGAGTTAAAGCCCAAACAAGATCTAAGAAAGGTTCCATCAATTTCAAAGATACCTCCAATTCCTGTATCACAATACAAACTGCACTCATTACATTTCTAACTCCTGAATAACATAGACCAGAAAAGTAATATTATTTCATTCATTGTAGCTTACTTGGCTTACTTGTACTTGTATGACTTATATTTATTGAGTTTCTCAAGGCATAATAGAAACTTAACCCTTTAAAGTCATATAACCCTGTAAAGCTATATATAGTGTGTGTGTGTATATATATATATATATAGTAGCTAGGAAAAAATCCTAGGATCTTATTTCTGCACTAAAAAAAAAAAAAAATGTGTGTTATTGGTGAAATTTACTAAATAAGTGAAGAATTAGCCTTGAAGCCTATTTTTTGTTGACAATATTGTGTTTTAAATGAATTATGTCCTAAATGTGTAGATATCCAAATGGAAACAACCAAGACATGCCCTTTGATGAGAGGCTCTTCTAGGTGTACAGCCAATGACCAGGACCCAAGTAACTCAATGAGTAGTGAGGAGGATAGGAGAAAGCAAGATTTTTAGGCAGTTTCAGCCAGAGATTGAGGCTCAAAGAGAACCATGAGATGCCACCACAAAAATGGCACACTTATCTTATGGAGAATGACCTACAGCACCCCTCCCCCATGCCCCATCTAGCTCACTACCTAGAAAGACTGCTCAGATAGGCTGGTTCAGGGCCCGCTAAATCTACCAACCAATCAGGTCTTCCCTTTGCCTATAAAGACTCCGGTATTCTGTCAGAAAACTTTATCCTCTCAGGGAAGTTCAGCTCCGCTACTCTATCCAGCCTGCCTGCCTCTCTTTGCTAGGGTCAGAAGGCTGCATGTGAGTCCAGCTAGGCTGGGAGAGAGGGAAGAGCATAAAACTGTTTCTTGGATGGTTTTTCTGCATGTCTCTGCTTTATAGTTTGGGGTAACTTCTCTCTTTGATTACATGCATGATTTGTTTCCGGTTTCTGAATCTACCATTTGCAGGTTCTTCACAAGTTTCCCTACACATGCTACTACATTCTACTTTCTTCTTGCCAGCAGCTTTCTTCTCTCTTTAAAAGCCTCAGTTTCTCTCAAGTCCATGTGTTTGTAGCTTTACCCTAATTTCTCTTTAAATGTCTCAATTGCTCTTAATTCTACATGCTTGCAACTCAAGTTTTTTTTTTCTCCCAAAACTTAAATTTTTCTTAAATGAACTTTATCAACTATGCAGCATTTCCACATGACAGCATGTTTCCTAAACCCCATAATTTGTGATTTCTTCTGTAAATAAACCCTGTAATTTGAGATTTTCCCCTCCATAAACTGAATAATTCCTAATTTATCTTTCTTGAGTTTGTCTTTATCGATTCTTTGTTAAAGGTAGAACAGAACCCAAAACGTGTGTTTCATACATTTGGGAACTCCTCCTAAACCCTCAATTCCTGCTTGGGGGACTCCTCATAAACCCTAAAATCCTGTATCAGTAACAGCTATGCCAAGTGCACTGGGCAGTTTTTCCATTCTGTGCTCCTGATAAACTAAAGCCACTTGCATGAATCTGTCCACTCAGAAAAAGGAAATGTCCTCACAACACTCAGCAGTGGGTGATGTCCTGAGGGAGTAATATAGTGCAGGGTAGAGACCAAGAGATGAGATGTGATTCGAGAAAGAGTATTCTAAACCAGGAATCACAAAAGCTTTTCTGAAAATGTGAAGCAGGTAACAGTTCCACTATACTTGAATGACTAGTCATGGATATTGAAGATAATATAAATTTGGAAAATTTGTGATCATCCCTTTGTCACAGATTTCTTAAGTTTTTAATCAGCTACACAGTGAATCATAATTTTCATCCTACTAATAGACACTTATTATATGCTTAAATTAATCCAGTAGACTCAATATTATTATAGTTAATATAAATCTTTGTATTTCCTGGGTGTCAGCAAAAATTTTCCTCAATCTTATACTAATTTATTTTTAGCTTATTTCTTTATTTTTTTTTTGGTGTCTGTAGTGTGTGTGGTATGGTGTGTGTGTTTGTGTGTAAGCTATACACACACATACATACACACATACATACATGCATATATATATATATATGCATGCAAGTATATGGAGGCCAGAGGAGAGCATCAGATAGCCTTCCTCAATTACTCATCTGTGTATTGCTGTGAGATGGAGCTTCTGTCTGAACACAGAGCTGTAGTTTTCATGAGCCCTCGTGTTTCTCTAATCTCTGATCCCCTGAAGTCTGCCTTTACGACATGTGTGGCCAAGTCTACCAGTTTACTTTGACACAAGGTAAGTGAACTAAGGTCCCATGCTTGTGGCAAGCACTCTTACCAACTGAGCCATTGCAGAAGCCTTTCCCTCCATGTTCAAGATTGACTATACCTAGCTATAAAAATAGTAGAAATAAATTACTTTATCAAAAGTTATTAGGGGCTGGAGAGATTGCTCATGATTAATTGTTCTTCATGCACAAGCATTAGGGCTTGAGGGGCTCTGAATTTCCCCAAGTTCACATCTCCAGAAACCATGTAAGGAGCTAGGCTTGGCTAAAACTCCAGTCTTCAAAGTGCCAGCTCATGAAACATAGCAAGATCCAGTGTCTGTAAGAAAACTCAGCTCCATCAGCTCAAAATATGAACAGGTAGAAGAGCAATGGAGCTGAACACTCCATGTTCTGCATTAGCCACCACAGGCAAAAACCTCCTACCCCACTGTAGGTGAGTACAGGCGTGATGCTAGGGCACATACACATGCATGCATCACACACACACACACACACACACACACACACACACACACATGAAAACTTGTCAGTTACTTTAAGCTACTACTTATTCAGAAGAAAATATAGTACTTATATTCAAAGAAACACTATATATTTGCATATATATATGCATATATGTAATATACATAAAATCTATTTTTCAATATAAAACCTAGTAGGCAACATCATTCTAAGGACTTGATTGAGCTATGTGCTGGTAATGAGAGATGCCACCAGACACCTTCTGTCTATTTCTTAACATGAATAAATAAATTCATTAGCCAGCAAATGTTAATGACCATACACAATAAATGGAATAAACAGATATAATCTGCATTAAAAGTTCATTAGCATCAGGGATGAAAAACACAAAACAAAGGAAATGAGTTCAGAAGCTTAATTCTCTTATTTTATCTTCTCAGAATTAAATATGTATGCCAAGTTACAAATGAATCCTCAGAGCAGTCTGAGTGGTGTGGCAGTTAATCCCTATTGTCAACTTCACTCAATCAGGAATCAAGTAAAAGACATGCCTTCTGGGCAGAGCTGTGAGGTATGATTAACTGAGGGGAGACCACTCCAGAGAGGGCAGCACTTCCCCTGGCAGCCTATATATAGAGAGAGCTTTCTGGCCAGTGTGACTCCTTGGTGAATAATCTATTTTGATGCTACCATCCATCTTGGATACTGAAACCCAGCTGCTTCAGATTTCCAATATGGACTGAAGACCAATAGTTTTTCAGGAATCTGCCAGGCCTCTGGCACCAAAGTAGGAGTGATGGAGCGTGCAGGCTCACTGTGTGACCAAATGCCAGGTTGGGTTCTCTGCTTCTCCAGCATGCAGATAGTCATTGTTGAGAGTATCCAGCACATAGCATGCAAGCCAGTCTAATAAGTCCCCTTTTGCCATCTATGTTCCTTCAATCAGTAATGCTCTTCTACAGAACAAGCCATCCAAGTGATGTATAGCATAATGTATTTCTTTTGCCACATTTGTAATTAGAGAAAGGAAATTTGGAACTTTGGACATAGAACTGTATTTTTTGTTGTTTGTTTTGTTTTTGCCTGAGGGACATTTTCTATTTGCTGAACAATGGTACACTGACCTTATATGTCATATGAACATACCACAGAGTGCTATTTTGGTTGCAATTTAAATACGCTTTTGTTTCAGATAGAATGGTATAAATTTGCAAATATTCTTTCTTTGCCCCTCTATCTCCTTCCCTTACTACCACCCTCCACTTATATAATTATCTTAGCTAGTGTTTTGACTCCATTTAGTAGTGCAAAATAAAATAAATTTATTAACATATTTTATCCAATGGTGTGTAATTCCTGCCATGACCTTGTGACTCATATCTGGGTATGTGGAGACTCCTAAGAAGGATGACTATAGAGGTAACAACAGACCCAGTTTTCCCCTTACTGGGCATTTACCTAAAATCTCCAAACCTCAGTTCAGAGATATTTGCTCAACCATGTTTATAGCTGCTCAATTTAAAATAGCTAACAGCTGGATTCAATCCAAATGTCCATCATTAGATGAATGGATAACTAAGATGTGGTATATCTACACAGTGGAATTATACACCGCAGTAAGGAAAAATGACACAAAGCAATTTGAAGAAAAATGGTCAAACTTGGAAGAGATCATTCTCAGCAGACTCATCCATTCACAGAAAGATAAGTGTTGCATGGTCTCACTCATCTGTGGCTCCTAATTTGTATTTTCCCAAGATGCTGACACACCTAATAAACATCTCGAGGACTAGACAATAGGGATGGTGGGGTGGGAGGGCAAGGAAAGGGTGGAGGTAGGGATAAAAAACTGGACCCAAATGGAAATAGTACCATAAAATCCTATATCCTGGAGATATACTAAAAGGTCGATCCTATATCAGGTGCTTGGAGAGAACACCTGAATCACAGGGGACTGGAGAGGGTATGATGAAGACTAACCTCAATCTTCTCCTATTTCTCTCTTTCTCATGCCCTCTTCTCTCTCTTCTCTCTTTCTCTTTCATGTTACCTGTACTTTTTCTTCCTTCTTTTCCCTTGGCACTGACCTGTAACTCCCAATACCAGCATGTAATCAACATCCACAATGAGCTGTTAATCAGTGAGAATTACAAGGTTTCCCAAAAGAAGAAAGATTTCTGTCAGAGTAATTGATGACTAACCAAAGGTTATTGGTAAGACCCTACTGCTGAAAACACCATATGCTGTTTGGACAGAACATGGAGAGACCTGGCTGGAATCTGGAAGAGAGTCAGTCCCCAGACAGTTAGCTTGTCTAGTGCCAGAAGGTGCTACAAGTGACTGAGGGAAAATGAACAACACCTTTCTAAGAAACTTGTGGTCTAAGGTACTCAGCAGCAAACAACCTGACATGGTGCTCACACAAGTGCAATAGTGGCACACAGCCATAGTGGGTTACCAACCCCTCTATATTTGGCTAACAGATCAGCTCAGTGGAATGGAACCTATACCTGGAAATGGGAAACAAGTCAGAACCATATCCAAAAATGAGCCCACTTTCTAATAACAAGCTCCTACCAATAGTGGGATACAAGAGGGCTTACACCTATTAAATTCTCTCTAAAATAATAATGGTTATCCATTATCTTGCACTGACCTCACTCTTTTTGCAGAATCTGCTTCTCTCTTTCAGATCCATGCAGTTCCTGAGGAGAGAATCAGCCCATTGCACCTCAACAGGTCATCAGCTGAAGCCATAGAGTTATAGGGAAAATGAGCAAGAGTGCTGCTTTCTCAGTGCACCTGGCACTAGCACAAGGGCGAAGGAGATAGATACAAAGAACACTCAACCCCTACCAAATCAGATATCCAGAGACACAGAGACTCACAAAACCTCATCACTGAAATAGACCTAAAGTGAACCCAACATGGCTCAGGGAAATTCACAGAAGGGGGGGGGGGGGATGGTTAGAGACATGTATTAGGTCATTATACCTCTCCCACATAACTGATGGCTGCCCCCATAAGGCAAGACCCACATGACCCATGGGGGAAGGACAGGGAGAAGGCTAAGGATGGTACCATCCTGGCTGTGTCTATGCTCTACATATAACTTTTATAAAAAATATATTAAAAATGGTTAAAAAAAAAGTGTTAGCTTTAGCAAAAATAAAGTCCTAAAGTTCAAAAACAATCCTTGTTTACAGGCAGTGCCTTCTTTTATGTGGTAAAACATTTTTCCCTGCCTTTCCTTGCTAGATCCATAAGGTATATGTAAATATATAATTTGGCATATATTTGTATGCTGGGTGTGTAGAAGGACCCAAGAGATAAGCCTGAAGCCAAATGTTGGCACTTGTCTGAGCCATATGGAAGCATTTCTGTGATCTTGAGTAAGGGTCTCTATATTTCAATAATGCAAAAGGCAATTTGAGGCTTTTTGTGTACAACCTGGTGAATTGAACCATTTTTGACATGGCTCTTTTCACTTCTATGCTTCTGGTGGTAACCTCATGTTATCAATAACCCTCAATTTGTCTCTTTCCTAAGTGTTCCTCTGTGACCTCAGTAAGAAAATTTCTACCAATGAAAATGGTATGTAGAGGCTACATATTTACTTGAATTCCAAGCTACTAGTGACAATGAGAAAAAAAAGATTATACATATATGGCAAAAGAGTTGGAGTGAAGATTCAGACACCTGAATCTACTAAGACTATGAGATGTTTTATATATGGCAGATAAGCCAGGTGAGTGGATGGCCAAGATTTAAAGACCAAAAGTCTATTTGAGAAGTATGGATGGCTAAGATGGGGAGAGGAGAAGGGAGAGGTGTAAGAACTGGGAGGGGAGGTGGTCCATGATGAGATTATGTAGACCCTGTGAGCCTTATGAATGGTTTGGCCACATTTCAAGCCTGACAAATAATGAAACACATATAGAAAAAAAATATGGTGATTATTGATACGGCAGTTTTCTAATTCCTAGGTATAAATGTAGAAGCTAAGAATAAACATTGAAATTTCTTTTTTTTATATTTACAAACAGTGCTCAGAAACAATATAATATTATATATGACTTCTACACAATATACAAAAAGCCTAAAAATTCTCCTGACAGTCATCATTGATGTATATAAACCCGGAAAATCAGCAACACACTGAGCAGTACATTGGAATGAATAAACACAGAGGAGGCCACTGCATTGAGGTATTTCTTAAGGTCACATCCAACATTATTTTTGAATATGAAATCCATTTGAAATGCCCTTTAGAGATTTTCTCTTTAATCCAAAGGAAAAAAAAAGAGAGAAATATTTGTGTTCGTATTTTTAGTGAGCATTAACCTTCAGAGAATTGAAAAAGTGTAGGGAGTGGAGAGGCAATTCTTGTGAACTTAAATGTACTCAGCCAGTAGATGGTGAACATTTTACCTGTTCCTTTTTTAGCATAACTTTTACTCTACCTTAAAAATCATGTCGCATAAACACTTTGTGAATTCAGATAGATAACTTTGTTCTACTGAGCCATAAAATAAATATGGATTTGATCCCAAAATATATGCTATTCTTTCCTCATGTTGGATTAACAAAAATATATCAGGTTTTGGAACTGCTGAAAACTACATGAGTCATCTAAAATCAATATGTTTGGCCTTGGCTAGCATCATCCAAGGAGATGCCAGACTTAAACCTTCATGAGAAATGACCCTCTAATTAAATGTCTCACAGAAAAATGGCTCTTTTTAGCAGAGAGATGGTGTCTTTCCCCAGATAGAGGATGTGCTAAATGCCAATCTTACATTTAAAAAAAAAATTATATTTTAACCTGTAGATTTTATGGGAATAAGTTGTACCAAGAACATAGATATTTTTCCTAAAGTTAAAAATTCCTACAGTTGGGCTGGAGAGATGGTTTAGTGGTTGAGGCACATGCCTGCAAAGCCTAAGGACCCAGGTTCAATTCTCTAGGTCCTACATAAGCCAGATGCATATGGTGGTGCATGCATCTGGAATTCGTTTGCAGTGGCTAGAGGCCCTGGTGTGCCCATTCTCACTCTCTCGCTCTCTCCCTCCCTCTCTCTCTAATAAATAAATAAAATTATTATTTAAAAAATTCCTATAATTAAGGTGGAAGCGTTTATAATGCTATTTCCTTATCACACCCCGAAGCAGCTTCCTTAGCAGCCAGCCTTCTCTAAAATCTTCCATCTCAAATTTCCCTCCTTAGAGCCACTTTGACTGGGTGAGGCATCCATTCTAGCAACAGACAATACTTTGGAGAATCTGAAAAGGAAGAGGAGAGACTGGAGTAGTGTGACATTAACTGTCAAATCAGGTCATTTGGGACTCACAGGGTTTTTCAACATAGTAATTCCTATAAGGGCAGCTTCATCTTAAAGGTGAAAAATATGTGCATTTTTCTCCCAGGACATTTATTTATGCAGAAGTCACTCTAGATCCTTTATTAATGAGAAAATTACCCTTAGAATAAAAAAAGTAGTACATCTCTTGTTCAGAAGTGAAGCAAATGACTTTGAAGTAGCTATAACAATGTAATCCAGGACAGTGGTTAACCTCTTGTTTATAAAATACATATGTTAAGTAACTTGAAGCTAGAAACTGGGATTAAAAATGAGAACATCAGGCTGGGGAAATGGCTTAGTGGTTAAGGCATTTGCCGCAAAGCCTAAGGACTCTGGTTTGATTGCCAGGACTTATGTAAGCCAGATGCACAAGGGAGCATCTGCAGTCCCTGGTATGTCTACTCTCTATCTTTCTCTCTGTCTCTTCCTCTCTCTCTCTCTCTCTTGCTCTCAAATAAATAAATAAATAATTTAAAGAAATGGGACCATCGGCAAATAACCAAAAATGCTCTATAACATTTTAATGACCAAAGGCACTATAAATTGATTCTATGCATTAAAAATTAGCTCTGATTTCTCTATAAATTTCTTAATTTATGAAACTCTGATAAATACTAATTCAATTAGGCTCAGTAGAAATGCCTAAGTATGCTCTAAAATACTTCCACGTGTCTGTGTAAATGTTGATTTTTGTATATCTCAGTGTTTCAAGCCTGAATCCTAGCTCTTTTTGATTAAAAACATACCTCTAGAGAGATTCTAGGTGCAGTCATATCCTTGAACATTAGTTACCAAATCCTGATTTTGTTTCCCTTGAAAGAATCATTGAAATGGCAGACATGTGGGAGCACAGACATTTAAACTCAACCCAGTCAAAATGCATCTTTTGTACTTTATCAACTGCATAAAAATGTAAAATATTACTTTAAATTATAGGCTTATTTTATTATTTCATAGCTTCAATGCTGGTTCTGCATATCAAATCTGTAATTATCATAATTTCTTATCATTTTCAGGTGCTTTGTTCTCACTAGTTGCTACATGAATTATAAACATGTTGATGGACAGAAGAGTCACTGTTCACACTGTAGTCAATTGTAGGTTTCTATGAGCTAATGAAATTGTTTTAAAAAAGGAATATCATGATTTCCTTCTTAGGATCTTGCTTTTTATTGTTCTCTTAAAATGTCTTGTAAATTCTATTATTAGAGAGTAATGACAGTACAAGTTTAAAATAGTCTGAGTGATGTGCACCTGAGTCAGTTAAACCTAGCTATTTGTGCCTAATGACAGGTTGTGAGATGGTCTTTGCATAGAATATTTTCATTGATTATGTTGTTCTGCCTTGATTCACTGGCACAGAAAGGGGAAAAAAATCAGTGTGGCATGACTAGAGCTGAATTTTTAATATCTCTCAAGTAGAAACCCTTCCTTGAATATTGCTAATATGTATAAAACAAGTGCGATTTTTACTGAAGAGGAAGTGAAAGATTGCACTGGTATAACAGCATGCATCTGATAGAGTACAGTGCGACTTAATGGGGCACAACCTACATGCTAGGTGCAATGGTAGGTAGTTTATATAAATTAACAAGTTCAGCATTCTCTTTGTGGAAGAGCACATTGGATTTCAGAGAACCAAGGACAGCAGTTTGAAATTAAGATGTGATGTGAAGCCAGATAGCCTGACTCTGAAAATCTATTCAGCCGCCTTTCCCAAGTTGATGACAGCATTTATTTAAACATTTCCCTCGTTAAACATTTCTATGTTACTTAATCTTTGTGACAAAAAATATAGCATATAACTATGCATCATAGTTTATTAAATTTTGTGTTTCCAGAGAGCGAGGCAGGCATTTGTGGGTCCCACAATACATTGCAATCACTCCTAGGTGCTCAATAAGTACATATGAAACATATAAATCATCAATATATTCTTCCATGCCAGAGAAAAAAAAATTCCTTACACATTTGGTAGCTTACTCATTATAATTATGCAATAAACTCTGCATTCCTTTTGTTATTTACCTCTGACTTGTTATTACTGCTTATTAAACCCTAAAGGTTTGTCATTTTATTGCTATCATATTACAGCCATTAACCACACATTCCCAGCTTTATACAACATATTTAAATACCTGGTGTTATCAACAAAAGAAACAACAGTTCTTGTCCAGATAAATTCAGGATGAAAGGATTTATAAAATCATCTCAATTACTTCCTTACAATATCATTGCAAACAGATTTAATATGATAATACAGTAGAAATATTGCACTTTGTGTATTTGATTCATTATAAGAGAGACTACATAGAAATTTTAATAGAATGAAAGAAGTCTTTAGACTTGAGATGACAATGCTTTTACTTTATGTGACTGAAATCTTATGAATTGTGCCTTGTTGTTATATTGATTTACTTTGTGAAAACAATATCTCATAAGTATTAATATATAATAATTACTGAAATTCTTGGGTGTCCCTTGTTAACATATTTTACTCTTCATATTTAAATAATTTTGTGGACATAAATTTCTACAACATGCCTTTGCAGTGTATTGTTACCATTGAATGCTTAAAAAAAAAAACTATATATAACATTTCTCATTCATTTCCTCAATAAGCATTCACTGCTGCCTTCTATAATCCAATCCCAGTTCCAGGTGCTACTATGGAGCACTGAGATATTATTGTAAAGAAGATAAGCTCTTTGTCCTTAATTAGTCAATAAATTAATAAACAAATTAAATCTTGACAGTTATAACACATGCTATTAAAATCCTAAGCAATTTAAGGAGACAGAGTGATGAATGAAGAAGATTGTTTCTTTATACTCCATTGGGAAAGGCCTAAAAGAGAAAAAATATATTAGAAGGGACATAAAGTAAGTGAAAAATGAAGTTGAACAAAAATCAAGAAAAGAGATTAATAGATGCAAAGACGCTGAATGGAGCCTGAACTCTGAATGCCACATCTCTAGTAGATGGCATAGGGTGGGGAAAGAGAAGACATCCTTCAGATCATAGAAGGCTTTAGATTTTGGTCAAACCAGGACTGGAAAGGAAATTAGATTTTTTTTTTTTTTTCTATAACAACGTTCCTAACAAAAGTAACTCAAGGAAGGAAGGGGCTACTTGAGCTCATAGTCTGTGGGTACAGTCCATCATGGTGGAGACAGCATTGTAGCAGGAGACCAAAATGGCTGGTCACATTTAAGTGTTCAGGCAGGAAGCATACAGTGATGAATTCTAGTGCCCACTATCTCCTGTTCATTCAGTCTGGAAACTCAGCCCATGGAATACGCTGCTGACATGTCTTCCTTACAATCTTATTTAGCCTAATTTAGAAACGCCTTCACAACATGTCCAAAGAGTTGTTTCCATGGTGATTCTACATCCCAACTGTTTGACAATTAAGAGTAACTATTAAAAAACTGTGTGGCTGGGTTTAAGGAACTAATGATAACAGCCTATCTTCAAGAGGCCTTTGTTGGATAACACAGGCAGTAATGCACAATCAAATGTCCAACATACATAAGAAGTGGTGGAAGAGGTGAAACACTAGTATTTTTCAAGGTAGACTGAATATGAGGTTCTGACTGATTGCAGAGGGTAGGACATTTGAAATCCTATGTGTCATAGTCAGCCTCACATTGCTGATCTGAACCTCCAGACCACACACAGTTATGGGAGGAAGGGAATCTATTTGAACTTTACAGGTCCAGGGGAATTTCATAATGGTGGAAGAAGCTAGCCCCCTTACACAGGTCCATGCAGAGAGAAAAACCACCACTAGCAACACAAGCAAACACATTTCAGGAACCCCAGGCAGAGTTCAAGCACTGCATATCTTTAGACTAGAATTCCAGATCCACCCACACAACTTAAGGCTAACCCTACAATCTACTCAGTGATACCTTCTCCAGCCAGGTAGCTGGACATCCAAAGAAGCTTTAATAGAACTCCTAAACCTATTGGGGGCTATCCAGTCAAACTATAAAGTATGGTAGCCTACATTTACAGTCATGTAGGGACTTTAAAAACAGACCATGAATAAGCATTAAAAGAGTTACTACTGCAAAGAGCAGAAACTACTACAATGTTCTTTGTAGTGTTCAGTTGAGCATAGAAAGGTCCAAGGAGATGAGACATGAGGGATGTTTCCAGCAACCAGGAAAGCCAGGTACTGTTTATGAAGTAGTTACATTGGCTGAAGGGAGGGATGGCTAAGGTGTTAATTTCAGAATAATGTTGTGTTTTCAGAAAGAACCTGATCAAGTAAAAACCAAAGTAAGTAAAAGAGAAATAGAAGCAAAGTAACTTGCCTTCTTCCACAAGAATCACCAAATATTCTTTCTTACAGTTACAATGCAGTTTGGGCTGGATAGATGGCTCTGTGTGTGAGGTGCTTGCCTGCAAAGCCTAATGACCCTCATTGGATTTCCCAGTAACCACATAAAGACAGAAGTACAGGGTGGCACATGCATCTGGAGTTTGTTTGCAGTGCCTAGAGGCCCTGGCATGCCCTTTCTTTCCTTCCTTCCTTCTTTCTTTCTTTCTTTCTTTCTTTCTTTCTTTCTTTCTTTCTCTCTTTCTCTCTCTCTCTCTCTCTCTCTCTCTTTCCTTGCAAATAAATGATTAAAATATTTTAAAACTACTATAACTTCTCAATTGTGTGATGTGTTAGTAATATGCCCAAAGATGGACCAGCACCATGGATTATAAACATTCTCTCTATGGGAAAGGCTTGCTGAGCCATTCAAAATGACTCATGAACAAATTTGGTGATCAAGATCTCTCTCTGTAAACACATTCATTTCACTCTTGAGTTTCTTCTCATGTCCATATCTGTAGCCATGAGGAGGCAAATGCATGTGCATTAAAGTTACTTAGTAGGAGAGGAATTGATCTCTTACATTAGAATGGGAACAGAGCATTCTAACATATAACTTACCTATTTCTGTGATTTTAATTTTATTAACACTACCATAATTTTGAAAGGAGTTCTATGAGCTGTTTGATATTAAATTTTCAAATATCAAAGAAGCACTATGATCCACCAAATCACATAACCTACATGGATCTGTTTTACTTAAATGGAGCCTTCTCCCAATATATTTTTTTCTGTACTGTTTTTCTAGAAAATGCCTTTCAGTGTTACATTTAAAGAGTGATTATAAAAAAGGAAGAAGATGAGACAGGAGCTCATGGAAGTAGTGTCCATCCCTCTGCTCTTCAAGAATAAAGGGTACACAATAAGATCAGATTGAGTGGCCAAAAGAAGTAAGAGCATCAGAATGGAAGACCAGGAAGGTTGTAGTGAGCTAAAAAATATATATATATACCAGTTGCACTGGGGAGATGGCTTAGCAGTTAAGGTGCCTGCCTGCTAAGCCTAAGAACCCAGTTCCAATCTCCAGGTCCCACGTTCAGCCAGATGCAGAGACGCAAGGGCACAATGCTGCACTTGACCACAAGGGGGTGCATGCATCTAGATTTCATTCTCAGCAGCTGAGAGACTGCTGGCATGCCCATTCTTTATCTCTCTCCCTCTCCCTCTCTGTGTGTCTCTCTCTGTGTCTCTCTCCAAAAATAAATAAAATTATATATATATATATATATATATATATATATATATATATATATACACACACACACACACACACACACACACATATATACCAGTCAATTAATAAATCAGTAAGTCATAAACAAAAGTATATGTCCTATATGGATGAGTGATGATGATATGAATTAAGTGACTAGCTTCAACAGGTCAATGACAATGTGTTTGTTATTATGTGACAATGTGTATTATTATGAAGACATACCTAATAAAGTCACAGCATAAAATCATGTGAGAGAATCTTAACACCTCATTAAGGACAGCAGTTAACACTGGAAGAAAAAAGGAAATAGGCATAAGATAACCATATTAAGCATACCACAGTGTTTGCAGTGACACATTTAAATATATATATATATATTTATTAATTAATTTA
The DNA here is from genome assembly GCA_036365145.1 of Orientallactaga sibirica. Lineage (NCBI taxonomy): Eukaryota > Metazoa > Chordata > Mammalia > Rodentia > Dipodidae > Orientallactaga > Orientallactaga sibirica. The sequence goes on from JAEOAD010001656.1 coordinate 798,987, forward strand.
TTTATTTATTCATTTGAGAAAGAGAGAGAGAGGGAGAAAGAAAGAGGCAGAGAAAGAGAGAGAGACTGGGAACACTAGGACCTCTAGCCACTGCAAACGAATTCTGGATGCCACCTTGTGCATCTGGCTTATATGGATACTGGGAAATTGAACCTAGGTTCTTAGGCTTCACAGGCCCTTACATTTTTAAAATCTTAAAAATATGTATCAATATTCTGCAAACCATGCAAATGTTGGACAAATGAGCATTTCTCATAAAATTTTCCATATGATTAAAATATTTATAATAATAATTTGATATGATAAATACTATTTAAAATATAGTTTTAAATATTATAAATACTTTATGCATAAATAAAATATTTATTCACTATTTTGAACAATATTTTCACACAAGATGTTTTCTAAAAATATAAATTTACAATAATAATTTTAAAAGCTAAAACAAACCAAAGACATGTAAATAACCTCTGCAATTTCAATTGATATAATACTTTGAAATTTAAAACAGTTTTCCTAAAACATCATGTTTTCATCCATCAGAGAGGTCCATCCATGCTGTAGGCAGTATCAGTATTTCATTCTATCACAGGACTCCATGATAACTCCTTGTTGTTTTCCACAATTGGTGCACCCATTCATACTGAAACTTGATTTTTATGTAAATAAGATTTTTTAAATGATAGGAAGAAAGCACCTCCAGGTCTGATATGAATGGGCACCCAATGAAAGCCTTGATTAAGTGGAAGTGTGATGATTTTAGTTCCTCTAATAAAGCCCACTGATCCAAGAGATTGTCTTCCAACCCATATCACAGTTTTCACTCTACCTTTTCTTTTTCTAACAGTTTACTCTAAAAGTAACCAGATAGGGGAGGAAGAACCACTTTTACCATCCTCCCAGTGAGAGGAATCACTACCTGCTTCTGCTACTCTGGGCAAAACACTCACAGCTGAGTATCTGAGAGGTTTCTTACATGACTAGATTTCCGTTTCCTCCTAATTTCCTATGTCTATTATTTTTGGTATAGAAGAATTGGCAGACATTAAATTGCCAAAGAATAAAAAAGCAGTTACTAAAATGCTTTTTAGGACTTATACTTTTAAACTCTTAAAAATTTATTTTCTTTTCCTCTTGTGACTGCATTTGCAGTCTTGGAACATGATGAGGAGTGCAATATTGATTTTTTTTTACCTGTGTATCTGCAGTGCATTTCATGCTTAATTCATACCCTAGTATTGGAAATGATCCAGGAATTATTACTTGCAAGAGAAAAAAAAATGTCTGTGCTGTAAAATCAAGTTGAAATAGGAATAAATAAAGCTGTGGGGTAGTCATGTTCTAACTCTACTTGCCGCTGCTTCTCCTTCAGGGTAAATAGTTTCTTCTTCTTAAAATATATAGATACTTAAGAGATTTTTACAAAAAAAATGTTTGTACATTTTAAGTATTTTAAAAACAGTTTCATGTTCCAACAATAGTGAACAATTTTGGTTTTAACAATGAGAAAACTTTTTTTTTTTAATTTACATTTTCCAACTTTCTGGTACATTTGTTTCCTTGGGTTTTTAATTGTTGTATTTTGAAACAGGGTCTCCATATTGGTCAGTCTGCTCCCGAACTCATGATCCTCCTGCCTCTGCCAGGGTTACAACTATATGTTACCATGTCTGATGTCTGTGTTCTTACTTCTTACATGATGTTTTTCTATAAACCCATCATCACCCTAAGCCTGAAACACTTTAATAATCACATAATTTATTGTGTGTATGTGTGTGGGGGGGTGTTGTATGGACAGGGATGTGCCCATGCACATGTTTCAGGAAATATATAATTTAAATATCATGCATTGCAAAAATTATATTGAGGTACTTTTTAAAATACACTTAGAGGTTAAAGACCAATAAAGTATATATCAAGCTTTAATCGCATAAATGAGAAAA
>JAEOAD010000734.1:0-10040 GCA_036365145.1 Orientallactaga sibirica
GATCCTACCTGCATCTTTGCAACCTGAGACACCCACTTGACAATGTCCTAGACCATCTCATCTCTTAGTATCATGAAGGAAGAGTGAGAAGGAAATTCATCTATAGGGGATCCATTTGGAAACAGAAGGTACTTTCCATGGCTGTAGGACTTGACAAATGTGGATACTGGTTACAGCGGCCACAAAGACTACTCTGGTTAAAATGGAATCTGTGCAATTGGGGACCTGGAAATTTTGACTTTGCCACAGTAACATAAATAATGGCAAATGTGCATAGGTCCTGAGTGGGACCTGGTACCAGTGGTGCCAGATGATACCCCAAATTCACAGGGCCTCACTCAGCTATATGATCCTATCTTTTCACTGAGCCTGCTTAAGCCCCACAAATTCCCTGATAGTTCCAGGTGACATCATTCTCCCTCATTCAGGACCCAATATAGTACCTAGTTCTGGCTGCTCTGGTAGTGGGAAGAAGATACTTTCCTGGACCCCATAGGGACAGATCCCATCCTGCTACATCTGTCTGGTACATCATTTAGTCCTCTCCATCCTCAGTTTTTCTCTTGCTTAAAAGGGATCCTAGTACTCATGTCCCAAATCTGTGAGGTGCCAAGATCTAAGGGGATCCACCATGGGAAGGGTTCTCTATGATGCCTTCGGCCTCAAATGGCAGGGCATAAAGAACAAGGCCTGGTAGTTCAGGCCTGTCATCCCATGTGCTCAAGAGGCTGAACATGAAGATGACAAGTTTACGGCCAACCTGGGATACAAAGTGAGACCTAAGGGCAAGGATACAGGTCAGTAGTAAAGAACCTGGGGAATATCCTCCTGTGAGTGGGGGAGTTGAGCTGTAGAACATTTTCCTAGCATGTCTGTGGCCATGAGAATCTCAACAATGCCAAGGACCTGCTGGGGTCTCAAGGTCATTCTATTCAGTCTCTCCCTAATTATTGAAGGAAAGTTGGAGTTCCAAGGGAAGCACCTGGCCTCAGACAGCTGCCTAGCACTGAGCTGCCCTGTCCATTGGGGTTCCCCAGGTCAGGGCTTTTTGACTCCAGCACTCTTCAGAGCCACATGCTCTGAGTTTGCCATAGAGTTTGGGGGCTGAAGCAAAAATTAAAAAACACAAAGATGTATGTTTGGGTGATGTTTGTGTGAGTAACACTCCAGTTTGAGGATAGGAAACTTTCCTATCCATGTTGATTTTTCCATAACTCTTGTTTCCCTGGCTTTGTTCAGGTATTCCTGATGAGGTGGTGTGTAGAACTAATTAACAAATTTAATACTCCACAGGCAGACACCAAGAGCTTAATTTATGGTTTTATTGAGCACCTAGCGCATACGGAAGCTTGTGCCAGTCTCAGGTATGCCAAGATGGCACAGGCCTGTCCATAGGCAGAAGGGGTCATGTGGACTGCAAGTAGGGAAGAAGGATAGAGGGTGCAGAAGCCAGGGGAGAAGGTCACCATGGAGGAGGGTAGAGCAATTCAGAGAAACTGATCACAGACAGCTGGGCAGGGACAGGTTTTATAAGGAGAAGAGATGAATTCAAGGTTCACTTAAAGGGTAAGCAAAGATTTCATAACCAGCACAGGCAAGGCATCTAAGATGAAATACATAGGACTAAATTGTACTATCATAATTAAAACTGTCCATCAAAATACACAATTGAGACTGTGGAAAGACCAGGCTTGGGATGAGAGAAAATATTACATACACACTGATTTTTGTCAAAGGCTTTTTATACAGAAATATATGTTTCATTTTTTCTTGCTTTTTAAAAATTCTTTAAAAATTTTTTTATTGACAACATCTATACTTACAGAAAAAAACATATGTCCCTCCCCTTCCCCATTCCTCTTCAGAACTCCTTTCTCCGTCATATACCCTCCCTCTCTCCATTAGTCTCTCTTTTAATTTGATGTCATCATCTTTTTCTCCTATTATGAGGGTCTTGTGAAGGTATTACTAGGCACTGCAAGGTCATGGATATCAAGACCAATTTCTGTCTGGACAGTTGCATTGTAAGGAGTCGTACCCTTCTTTTAATTAATTTATTTTATTTATTTATTTATTTATTTATTTATTTATTTATTTATTTATTTTTGGTTTTTGCAAGGCAGGGTCTCACTGTGGTCCAGGCTGACCTGGAATTAACTATGTAGTCTCAGGGTGGCCTCAAACTCTTGGCGATTCTCCTACCTCTGCCTCCCGAGTGCTGGGATTAAAGGCGTGAGCCACCACGCCCGGCTAATTTATTTTTTATTGAAAACTTCCTTAATTGTAGACCATATCCCATGGTACTTCCCTCCCTCCCCCCACTTTCCCTTTGAAACTTAACTCTCCATCACATCCCATCTCCCTCTCAATCAGTCTCTCTTTTAATCATGATGGTCTTGTGTAGGTAGTTTCAAGCACTGAGAGGTCATGGATAGCCAGTCCATTTTGTTTCTGGAGGAGCACGTTGTAAGGAGTCCTACCCTTCCTTTGGTTCTTACATTCTTTCTGGCATCTCTTCCACAATGGATGCTGCAGAAATATATATTTCTGCATGTTAATAATGGAAATATGTTAATCACTTTTTCCCACTGAAAGTCATTTAACTGAACAAGTAAGGTTTGGGAAGAAGGATTTATTTTACTTTTGGCTCACAGCTTCAATGGTTTTCAGTCCATAGTCAGGTAACCCCATTGCTTTGGGCCTGTGGAGAAGCAGAGCATCATGGTGGCAGAAAACCAGGGCAGAGCAAAGCTGTTGACATCTTAGCAGTCAGAAAACAGGAAGCCAGAAAGAGGAACATGTGGAGCCAATATGTCCCTTCAAAGGCAAAGAACACCTTTCTCAAATCTGGCCCTACTTCCATGGTTTCTAGCATGAGTGCCGCCTAGGCTACAGAGTGAGACCCTGTATAAAATCAAAACAGGCTGGACGTGGTGGTACATACATTTAATCCCAACATTCAGGACTCAGTGATAAGAGGATCACTTTGCATTTGAGGTCTGCCTGAGACTACATAGTGAACTCCAGGACAGCTGGGCTAGAGAGATCCTACATCAAAAATTAAATCAAAACAAGACAGGGAGTTGGGAGATGGATAAGTGGTTCAACTCACCAGCACCCAGATAAAGCCAGATAGACATTCTTCTGCAGTAGCAGGAGACACTGGTGTGCTCATACACACACAAACGCATAAATAATGAGATAAATACAAACTAAAATTAAACATTTTTACAGCCTACAAACAATATGAAAGAAATAAATGAAGGAAAGGAGTAGTAGATAAAGGGGAGATAAGAAAGGGGAGGGAGGGAAAGTGTGAAGGAGGGAGGAGAAGAATGACACATTTGAGGTAGGGTGAACTGTACTTGGCACTCTTGTCCCTCAGGGAATGCAGGAGCAAGGCACCTTGACCACATCAGGATCACAACTGAGCCATCCACAGCAGAAGAGGATTCTAGAACACTCTCTACACTGAAGGCCTGCCTTTCCCTTCCTATAAGACTGCCTTTCCTAAAAACTGAGTTGCACTGAGCCCTGTATATGCCCCCAAGAATTTACTAGAGTAGTTTGTGTCCAACAGAACCAGGCAGAGCTAAGACATCTCAGGCCATGGCCACCTGCTTGACCTGGCTTCATGATAGCTGGGCCTGCCAACCCAGGGCTCTGACTCCTCCTGGGAATATGGCACTGAGAGTGCTGGGGATGTAGGTCAGTTATAGAACACTTGCTAAAATTCAGTCAGTGAGAGGCTGAGTGTGTGACTCAGCAGTAGAGCACTAGCCTAGAATCCCCCAGTGAGGGGCTGGGGCATGGCTCTTTGGTAGAGCACTTGACTAGCATGCTTGTATCACACCAGAAATGGCTAAGTCCTTACCTGGGATTCAGATGCTCCTGGGCAACTATGTGGTCCTGGGGGAGCTATAGGCAGAGTCACCAATGGTCACCTGAGGCCAGCAAAGCTGACTGCCCTCTGCCAGCTCTGGAGATGGACATTTCCAGCCAGTTGTCCTTGCCTCTGTCCTGGGTCTGTCCTCATAGGTGGTGAATGGAGTTTTGTGGAATGAATATCAGGGAAGAGGGGAAGCACACTGGTAGTTTGAACATATGTCCCCCATAGACTCAATTGAGGTGTCACTGGGTGCAGACCCTGCGATCCAGGCCAAAGGTATGTTTTGGGGCAGTTCTGAATTCCAGACCAAAGGTATGCAGAGAGTTTTGAGCTCTGGTGAGGTGTCTGCTTGCTGGTGGTGGTTTCTCTCTCTCTTCTTGGATTTATGAATGGGAGCTAGCTTCTTCCACTGTGGGTAGAACTTCCTATGGATCTGTAAGCTTTAAATAAATCACTGACTCATACAAACTGTGTCGGTCTTGGATGTTCATCACAACAATGTGAACCTGTCTCCTCTATACACATTCTCCAGTCATTCCCATCCTAGTGTCCTGAGAAACGATTCCATCCACTCTGTCTACACATTTATTTGCATGTCTCATCTACACAGTCAATCCAATCCTGGGTCCCAGAGACCAGACAGTAAGTTAGTCTCGAAAGTTCTTAGCCTAGTCTGTCAGCCCCTGCTCATCTGGGAATCCAGAACTAGACTTCCTGAGATGCTCCTACACTATTGCCTTGGTTACCATGACCATATGCTCACCCTGTGGCCACCATGATTGCACTTTGAGAAACACACCCCACTATGAACCTCTCAGGTCTAACTGTTCAGTCAAACCCTCTTTGCCCTCAGATACCTTGATAGCAAGTTCCTCCAGTGCAGTTCCTTCTCTTGCAGGTTCCATACCCACCTGAGTCCCTTCTTGTTGCTCTTTCTTGTTGCTTTTAGGTGGCACCCTCTCCTATAGGAAGCCCTCCAGGATTTCTCCCCCTCCTCTTTCACAAATATATGGATTAGCCACTGCCAATGGTCCATATGCATTACCTCACTGTCTTCTCCATAGACCAGGGAGGAATTTGCATGGGTCTCATGTGCTTTTGTCCTCCTGCCTCAATGCAGACCTGTTGCTCACAGGCTGTAGGAAGATGGCTGGGCTGTACCATGTAGTGACTTCTAGGGACCAAATATCATGTGTTGATCTAGTTATAAAACAAATACCCTGCCTCCAGTGCAAGTATGTTTGAGATGTACCATGTGATCTGGGTAGCCTAGTGATCCATAAATTTTCTTTCTCACCTTCCTCAAATGTCACCTTTTGGATGAGCTCCACCCCAGTTCCTTTCAAGCTCTGACTCCTAATGGGGATTTTGCCAATTTTACAGAAGTGACTTCTTTCTGCCATGCTGGGGATGGAATCTGGGTCCCCCACACTCCTTAGGGGATTCTAGGCAGGTGCTGTACCACTGTGAGACACCTCCAGCCCCTCAGTGGCAGAATTTAGCAGGTTCTGTAAGACTGAACTACATCCCAGCCCCTCACTGGGGGATTCTAGGCAAGTGCTCTCCCACACAGCCACACCTCCAGCTCCTCAGTGGCAGGTTTTAGACAGGTGCTTTGACAACTGACCCATGCCCCCAGCTCTTCACTGGGGGATTCCAGACAAATGCTCTATCACTGAGCCACACCTCCATCCCTTCACTGGGACATTCTAGACAATTACTCTACCACTGAGATATGCCATAGTTATTCATTGAGGTATCATAAGCAGGTGCTCTACCACACATCCATGCCCTTTGCCTTTCATTGGAGGGTTTTTGTCAGGAGCTCTAGCACTGAGGTCCATCCCAGCACTCTTATTACTTTTACAAGTAAATACTTTATCCACTGAGCCATCTCACCAGCCCACCATCTAATACTTTCAGTTGGAAACAGTCTCACTAAGTTACCCAGGCTCCTCTTGAATTTGATCTGGAATCCAGACAGACCTTGAACTTTCAATCCTCTTGATTCAATCTCCTGAATAGCTGCGATGCCAAGCTGCATGCCCAGATTGAAAGCATCTTACTATTGAAATGTGGGTTTGAATATAAGGGTGACAGGAAGTTCACAGGAATCTGAGGCACTGCCCAGTAAATGCCCAGAGGATGTTTGTTTACTGCACACAAGATTGATTGAGAGAATTCAAAGTCAGGCCTGAGTGCTGGCACCAGCCTCCTGGGGTGTGACATGTATGATCTGGCTGCAAAATTGGGCCTCTTTCCCTGCCTGTGGCTGCCCCATGCTTCCTGCTTGTCTAGGAAATCCTATGGACATCTTTTACTGGAGGGAACACAGGGATGTCCTGGGGCTGCTTTCCTTGGATGTCAGTATTTTTCCAGCAGAACCACTCAAGGTTTCTGAATCCAGTTCTTTAGGGGACCTCACCACAGGTTGAGCAGATCCAGGCCCCTCAAGAGGCCACACACTCCAAAAATGTCTTCAAGCTTCCTCATAAGCCTTGGGCTCAGTCTCAGCCCTAGGGATCCTCATCCACTCACGTGCATGGCCAGTGGACTGTGGAGTCCTGGGATGACAGCTAACACTGTGACGACAACAGCAGATACCAGCTGACAGTCTCCATCGACAGAAAGGGACTAGTGGTCAGTGATCTGGTGGGACAGAAGGCAGACATGCCTAGAGCCTAGGACTAAGCCAGCCCCTCCCACCACTCCCTGTTTTCAGCAGCCCAGGCTGCCATGGCTTCCACTGCTCACAAGTCAGGTTGGAACATTTCTCATTTTGCTGACTCAGGATGTAGGCTTGTTGCTACCTAGGGCCTCTACATGATCCTAAATATCACTTTTTCATATATATCCAGGGGGCATCACTGGGAGGAAGCTCAAGCTGTAACAGTAAAGTTAGCACCAGCCCTGCTGTCTGCCCTGAGTGATCCTTGAACCCTCTAGGGCAGCATGACCCTCATCCTGCCTGGAGACGAGCCCTCCTCCTGGATGCATGCACCAGGCAGGGGCTGTGTGTTTCAATCTGCATAGCAGCTTCCTCAGGAAGTGTGGCCAGTCTGCTTTACAGATGGAGAAACTGAGTTGAGATACAGACAGGTCAGAGGTCTGAGTGTTGAGGTGAGGGCTGTGCTGCTGGGAAAGGGGTGAAGGAGGCTGAGTAGGAGGGGCCAACTGACAACAGGTAGTCCACACCTATAGACTCCTATCAGATTTAAGTATTACTATTTTTTGAGGCACTGTCTCACTCTAGCTCAAGATGGCTTATAACATACACTGTAGCCCAAGCTGTCCTCAAACTCATATCTGTATTTGTGGAGTCCACAGGTCAACACTGGATTGTAGAGAGCTGCGAGGTGCCGCGCCTTAAAGATGGCGCTGGCTTCCGCCTTCCGCCTTCCCGATGGCGAGTGCTCTCCTGGATAAACAAGTCCTTATGTGGCTTGGGCCGTGATCTAGGCTTGCTTCCGCATATGTGGACCTATCTGCATTCACCACGTGGCTTACCAGGGTTGGCTGTTCAAAGGCTTCTTAAGCTTTGGGCGGGCTTGTCCCGGGGGCAGTCAGTCAGTGAAGTGAGTGAGTGAGTGAGTGAGTGAGTGAGTGAGTCAGTGAGTCAGTGAGTCAGTGAGTGAGTGAGTGAGTGAGTGAGTGAGTGAGTGAGTCAGTGAGTCAGTGAGTCAGTGAGTGAGTCAGTGAGTGATTGAGTCAGTGAGTGAGTCAGTGAGTGAGTGAGTGAGTCAGTGAGTCAGTGAGTGAGTGAGTGAGTGAGTGAGTCAGTCAGTCAGTGAGTCAGTCAGTCAGTCAGAAGATTGTTTAAGGGGTCAGAAGATTGTTCAAGGTTCCTGAATAAACTGCTGAAAGAAGAGCCCAAGTGTTGCGTCTTCCTTGCTGGTCGAGGCAGTCGCGACACTGGATGTCTTTTCTATCGCTCTTCAACTTATTTTATTTGATAGAGGCAGATAGACACACATACACAGAGAAAGAGAGTGGGCATGCCAGGCACTTCAGCCACTGTAAATGAACTCCAGATGCATGTGCTACCTTGTGTATCTGGCTTAAGTGGGTACTGGATAATTGAACCTGTCTCCTTTGGCTTCACAGGCAAAGGCATTAACCACTAAGACATATCTACAGTCCTATCTTCCTTCTTTTCTTTCTTTCTTTCTTTCTTTCTTTCTTTCTTTCTTTCTTTCTTTCTTCATGAGAGAGAGGCAGAGAGAAACTGAATTGGCATGCTAGGGCCTACAGCCACTGCAAATGAACTCCAGACACATGCCCCCCTATGTATCTGGCTCACATGGGTCCTGGGAATTAAACCAGGGTCCTTAGGATTTGCATGCAAACAACTTCTACCGCTAATCCATTTCCCCAGCCCCTAACTTAATTTTTGAGACAAGGTCTATTTACCCAGCAAGCTCCATGCATCCTCCTATCAACATCTCCACAGCACTGGGATTACAGGCACATACCACTGGGGCTGGCAGGGTGCTGGGAATTGCATTCAGATCCTCATGTTTGCATATCAAACACTTTACCCACTGAGTCATCTCCCAAGACACCATCAAAGGACTTTATAGAAGGAAATGCGATGTGATGACTTGATGGAGTGGTTTTCCAGGTTAGGCGAAGTTGACCACAGAGTAAAAGTGGGAATGTCAGGACCCAGTAAGCTGAACCAAGAGGCAGGGACAAATCACTCTGGGTCAAGAGCAGGGTGGGTAGACAAGCACCAGCTGCCCAAGGGGACTCTCTTCTATTTTCTGACCAAGGCCCATCATTGGTGGGATCTTGTGGTGGTTTGATTCACGTGTCCCCCATAAACTTAAGTGTTCTGAATGCTAGGTTCCCAGCTGATGGCAATTTGGGAATTAACACCTCCTGGAGGCAGAGTATTGTTGGAGGCAGGCTTATGGGTATTATAGCCAGCTTCCCCTTGCCAGTATTTGGCACACTCTCCTGTTGCTATTGTCCACCTTATGCTGACCAGAGAGTGATATCCACCCTCTGCTCATGCCATCGTTTTTCCTGCCATCATGGAGCTTCTCCCTCAAGACTGTAAGCCAAAATAAACCTCTTGTTTCCCACAAACTGCTTTTAGTCTAGTGATTTCTACCAGCAATGTGAACCTGAGTGCAACAGATCTCAACAGCCCTGAGATCCTTTGAGGACAATCAGTTGCCCCAGAAGAAAGATCAATTCATTCTGTCTACCTATCCTGGGGCCCTGTACTCACTCTCCTTGTCAGTAGGCAGCTGCCAGGACAAAATGCTCTTTTGGTGTATGGATGGATGGGAAGGTGAAATGATGTGGATGGGTGAGTGGGTGTATGGATGGATGGGTGGAAGATGGATGAATGCAAGGAAAGAAAGGAAGATGTATGTAGATGTTGAAGGGCAGGTGGATGGTTGGGTGTGTGCATGGATGAATGGATGGTTGGATGGAAAGATGAGATGTGTGTAGGCATGTAGCTATAGATGATGGGTGGGTAAGTGGGTAGATGTAAAGATGGATGGATGGCAGAAAGAAGGACAGGAGGTGTAGAGGTATTTCAGTTACTTAAAGGCACTTGCTTGCAAAGCCTGACAACTCAGCTGCATGCCCAGAAGACAGAAATCCAAAGCACTCCTCCATTTCCTCGGTTACTTCAAATGATTCTGATCCTTCTTCCAGTGTGTTTCCTGAGTCTCAGAGAGTGTGATAGAGATGTGTCATTTAGGACCATGCTTTTGGCAGCCTCATATTCTCAGCAGTTTCACAAGTTTCCACAGGAGTCATTAGCTTCCCTGACCAAAGGTGAGAGCTTCAATAACCTGTGAACATAAACAAAAATATTTAGAGGGCAATTAAATGCCTACAGCATATTAATTTAACCAAACTTCAGTGATAGCATCTCCTCTAGAGTCTATGGCCTTCCAGCCACAGCCTTTTGACAGATTTTCAGTAGAAATCATGAATTCATTCTTGTGGAGCAGGCTTCAAATCCAATAAGGGACAAGTATGTTACCTTTGTAAAATTCATGACACTAATACACCAGTGGGGCCCTATGAGAGGAAGAGGGAGACAGAGAATGGGTGTGCCAGCAGCCCCTTAGCCACTGTTAACAAACTCCAAACATGTGTGCCCCTTGTGGGTAGGTGTGGCATTGCA
>JAEOAD010002649.1:0-10263 GCA_036365145.1 Orientallactaga sibirica
ATATCTCATATGAACACACATTCTTCTGGGGCTAGGAGTCCAACCAGGGCACTGGGGTGTGAAAACAAGATCTTGTCAACATGTCTATCATTCTTTTTTTTTTTTTTTTTTTTTTTGGTTTTCAAGGTAGGGTATCACCCTAGCCCAGGCTGACCTGGAATTCACTATGTAGTCTCAGGGTGGCCTTGAATTCACAGCGATCCTCCTACCTCTGCCTCCCAATGAACTGGATCATTCTTCATCTATATTGGTCACCTAGGCTGTTCAGGAACAGAGACAATCTAAGGCATAGGAAATCTGATTACATTGTTTTGAGCAGCCAGAGTACTTGTTTATAAATAATTAGAGACCACAAATTTAACTGAGTTATGGGATCAAGAAAAGCCTTAACAGAAAAGTCATCCAACAGAATATTCCCAGAAAAGTTATTTGTAAGATGTATAAGAATTGTTCACACAGTTCATTCCACAATTACTTGAACAGTTCTGTCCCACAGAGATGGATGATCATTAATAATGTGTTTTTCAATTGGATTTGTAATAATTTTATTAAGAAAATGCATCTAAATTTATCAGGGATGTTGATTTATAATTTTATTTTTTGGTTGTGTCTTGTGTCTACATCTGATTTTGCCACTACTCCCCTAAGGAGTTAGGGGGTAGTCCCTCCTTTTTTTTTTTTTTTTTTTTTTTTTTTTTTTTTTGGTTTTTCAAGGTAGGGTTTCACTTTTGTCCAGGCTGACTTGGAATTAACTATGTAGTCTCAGGGTGGCCTTGAACTCATGGCAATCCTCCTACCTCTGCCTCCCAAGTGCTGGGATTAAGGTGTGCCACCGCCCGGCTCCTTTACATTTTTGTAAAATAATTTGAAAGGAGATAAATAGATTGCTCAGTGTTTAAAGGAACTTGCTTGAAATAACTTTGAAAGACCTAATAGAATTCAGCAGTGAATCCATCTGGGTATGGATATTTTGTTGAAAGATGTTTAATTATTGTTACAATCTCAGTACTGGTTATAACCATAGTAAAATTATTACCTCATATGGATATAAATTTGGTACATGACATATAAATTTTCCAGTTTGATGAAATATTGATTTTGAAATATGTCTATATGATTCTTTCTATTTCACTGCAATCTATTGTGATATCTCTTAAAAACTGCTAATCTCTCTCTTTCTTTTGGTTTATTTGATTCATAGTTTATCTATATTGCTTATCTTTTTTTTTAAATTTTTTTAATTTTTATTGATTTTTAATCTTACATACCAAAAAAAACCCCACCTGATATTTCCCTCCCCTCCCCCATTCCACTTTAGAACTCCAGTCTCCATCATATCCCCTCCCTTTCTCCATTAGTCTCTCTCCTAATTTGATGACATCATCTTTCTCTTCTATTTTGAGGGTCTTGCAAAGGTATTGCTAGGCACTGCAAGATCATGGATATCGAGGCCAATTTCTGTCTGGGCAGCTGCATGAGTAAGAGGTCATATCCTTCCTTTGGCTCTTCCATTCTATCCGCCCCTCTTCATAATGGTCCCTGAGCCACTGGAGGATGTGACAGAGGTGTTTCAGTGCTAGGCACTCCTCCATCCCTTCTTCTCAGCACTATGTTGCCTTTTGTGTCTTCCCAGTGGTCATCACCATCTGAAAAAGAAGCTTCTCTAGCCAAGTGAGAATAAGCGTTAATATGTGGACATGAACATTTAGTGTAGTGTCCCCAGGGCAGCTTGGTGGGAATAATATATACATTTAGTCAGACATGAGCAGGCTTATACCCCCAAAGCTCATGACCTCACCTACCATAGACTTTTACTTAGGTTTTCAGTACGGGTATGTATTCCCTCCCGTAGAGAGGGCCTTCAGTCAATTATGGAGCAGTTGGTTACCCCAAGAGTAGACACGCCACTATTGCACCCGTTCAGTCATTGGGCCTGTCTGGCCAAGCTTGAATATTCAGCATCCACTATTTTCACTGTTGATGGCTTCTGTCTCCCATACGCTGCGTGCAGTGCAGCTTTTCCAGCTTTCAGTTGGCTGGTCTACAGGAGAAGGTTTTCTGCTCAGCACCAGCTTGCTTTCTCAGTGTCCTTGCCTCTCAGGCATGAGATGTCTTCAGCAATAGGGTCTTACTATCTATTTCTCTAGGAAACCAAGGGCTTTGGCAAAAAGCCTTAATGTTTTGGAGGCTACCGGGACCTCCTTGGCCAACATCTCACTGGAAGGAGTTCCATCCCAGGTACTGAAAATTTTCTAGTAACAGTCTACATCTTCTAGACGTGACCTTAATCAAAAAGTAGTTTTACATATGTCTTATTGATAATATCTTGAGTTTAGATTGTCCCTCCCCTGCCCTTTTTGTATGCATTCTCTTCCCATGGCCTCGCTTAGGCCATTCCCTCCTGTACTCAGTTCTTCTACTTACATATGTGTATTACCATACATAAGTCCTTCCCTTTCTTCCCTCCCTTATAGCCTTTTACCCGCTTACTGGTTTCTGGTACCTATTTTTGGTTCCAGTTCATACACAAGTCTATACATTGGTAGCTAGGATCCACATATGAGAGAGAACATGTGACGTTTGGCTTTCTGAGCCTGGGTTACCTCACTAAGTATAATCCTTTCCAGATCCATCCATTTCCTGCAAATTTCATAATTTCATTTTTTCTTTACTGCTGAATAGAACTCCATTGTGTAAATGTACCACAACTTTATTATCCACTCATCTGTGGACGGACATCTAGGCTGCTTCCATTTCTTAGCTATTGTGAATAGAGCAGCAATAACCATGGTTTTGCAAGTATCTCTAAGGAAGTGAGAAGAGTCCTCTGGATATATGCCTAGGAGTGCTATAGCTGGATCATATGGTAAATCTATTTCTAGCTGTCTCAAGAACCTCCACACTGATTTCCACAGTGGCTGGACCAGCTTACATTCCACCAACAGTGTAGAAGTGTTCCTGTTTTTCCGCATCCACGCCAACACTTATTGTCATTTGTTTTCTTGATGGCAGCCATTCTGACAGGAGTGATATGGAATCTCAAAGTGGTTTTAATTTGCATTTCCCTGATGACTAAGGATGTAGAACATTTTTTAGATGCTTATATGCCATCTGTATTTCATCTTCCGTGAATTCTCTATTTAGTTCCATAGCCCATTTTTAACTGGGTTGTTTGAATTCTTGTTATTCTGTTTTTGAGTTCTTTGTATATTCTGGATATTAATCCTCTGTCAGATGAATAACTGGCAAAGATTTTCTCCCATCTGTAGGTTGTCTTTTGCTCTATTCACAGTGTCCTTTGCTGTACAAAAGCTTTGTAATTTTATAAGGTCCCAGTGGTTGATTAGTGCTTTTATTCTCTGAGCAATTGGAGTTATATTCAGAAAGTCCTTGCCTATTACAATATGTTGAAGAGTTTCCCCTACTTTTTCCTCTAGCATTTTCAGAGTTTCAGGTCTGATATTAAGGTCCCTGATCCATTTGGACTTGATTCTTGTGCAAGGAGAGAGACAAGGATCTATGTTTATCCTTTTTTACAAACAGATGTCCAATTTTCCCAGCACCACTTGTTAAAGAGGCTATCTTTTCTCCAATGAGTATTTTTGGCATTTTTGTCAAAAATCAGGTGGCTGTAACTGCCTGGATTAATATTTGGGCCTTCTATTCTCTTCCATTGATCTACCTGTCTGTCCTTGTGCCAGTACCATGCTGTTTTTGTTACTATGGCTTTGTAGTATAACTTTAAAATCGGGTATGGTTATACCACCTGCCTGATTTTGTTATGCAAAATTATTTTAGCTATTCGAGGTTTTTGTGTTTCCAGATGAATTTTAGTATTGTTTTTTCTATTTCTGTGAAGAATGCTATTGGGATTTTAATGGGGATCGCATTAAATGTGTAGATTGCTTTTGGTAAGATTGACATTTTCACTATATTGATTCTTCCAATCCAGGAGCATGGAATGTCTTTCCATTTCCTTGTGTCTTCTGCAATTTGTCGCTCGAGTTTTTATAGTTCTCATTGTAGAGATCCTTCACTTCCTTAGTTAAGTTTATTCCAAGGTATTTTATTTTTTTGAGGCAATTGTGAATGGGAGAGATTCCCTGATTTCATCCTCTGCATGTTTGTTGTTAGTGTATAGAAAAGCTACTGATTTCTGTGTGTTTATTTTGTATCCTGCTACATTGCTAAAAGTGTTTATCAGCTCTAATAATTTTCTGGTAGAGTCCTTAGGATCTGTTATGTATAGAATCATATCATCTGCAAATAATGATAATTTGACCTCTTCCTTTCCGATTTGTATCCCCTTTATGAGTGCCTTTTGCCTTATTGCTATGGCTAAGACTTCCAATACTATATTAAATAATAGTGGAGAAAGTGGACACCCTTGTCTTGTTCCTGAATTTAGAGGAAAAGCTTCAAGTTTTTTCCCCATTAAGTATTATGTTGGCTGTAGGTTTGTCATAAATAGCTTTTATTATGTTGAGATATGTACCTTCTATTCCAAGTTTCTGTAGTACTTTCACCATGAAGGGGTGTTGGATTTTGTCAAATGCCTTTTCTGCATCTATTGAGATGACCATGTGATTTTGTCCTTCAGACCATTTATATAGTGTATTACATTTATGGATTTGCGTATGTTGAACCATCCCTGCATCTCTGGGATAAAGCCTACTTGGTCAGGGTGAATAATCTTTCTGATATATTCTTGTATTCTGTTTGCCAGTATTTTGTTGAGAATTTTTGCATCTATGTTCATGAGGAGATTGGTCTATAGTTTTCTTTTTTGATCTGTCTTTGTCCGGTTTGGGTATCAGGGTGATGCTGGCTTCATAGAAGGATTTTGGTAGAATTCCTTCCTCTTCTATTTTATGGAAAAGTTTGAGAAGCATTGGTGTTAGATCTTCCAGGAATGTCTGGTAAAATTCAGTAGTGAATCCATCTGGGCCTGGGCTTTTTAATTGGGAGACTTTTGTGACTGCTTGGATCTCTGTGTTTGTTATAGGTCTATTTAAATGGTTTATCTCATCTTGATTTAATTTTGGTAGGTCATATAAATCAAGGAAATCATCCATTTCTTTCAGGTTTTCAAACTTAGAGGCATATATATTCTTAAAAAGTATGTCCGTATGATTTTCTGAATTTCTTTGGTATCTGTTGTGATGTTGCCTTTTTCATCTCTAATTTTATCAATTTTTGTCTCTTCTCTCTTTCTTTTGGTCAGATTTGCTAAGGTTTGTCAATCTTGTTAATCCTTTCAAAAGAACCAACTCTTTGTTTCATTGATTTTTTTGATTGTTTTTTTGGTTTCCATTTCATTAATTTCTGCCTAACCTTTATTATTTCTTCCGTCTACTGATTTTTGGTTTGCCTTGTTCTTCTCTTTCCAAGGCCTTAAGGTGAAGCATTAAATTGTTTAGTTGTGAACTCTCTAGTTTCTTAATATAGGCACTTAGAGCTATAAATTTCCCTCGTAGGACTGCCTTCATTGTGTCCCACAGGTTTTGGTATGTTGTATTCTCATCATCATTTGATTCTATGAATTTCTTGATTTCCTTCTTAATTTCTTCAATGACCCATCGTCATTCAATAATGTACTGTTTAGTCTCCATGAATTTCTGTATGCTCTGTAGTTTTTCTTGTTGTTGATTTGCAGTTTAATCCCATTGTGGTCAGATAGCATACAAGGGATTATTTCAATTTTCCTGTATTTGTTGAGATTTGATTTGTGTCCTATCATATGGTCTATTTTAGAGAGAATGACCCATGTGCGCTGAGAAGAATGTATATTCTGCAGTATTTGGATGGAATATTCTGTATATATCTGTTAGGTCCATTTGTTCCATGATATCATTTAATGCAGTTGTTTCTCTGTTTATTTTTTTTGGGTAGACCTGTCAAGTGATGAGGCGGGAGGGTATTGAGTCACTCACTACTATTGTGTTAGGTGTTATTTCTGACCTTAAGTCCGATAGTGTTTGTTTGATGTAATTGGGGGCCCCCGTGTTGGGAGCATAAATGTTTAGGATTGTGATATCCTCCTGTTGGAGTGTTCCTTTAATCAGTATAAAGTGACCTGCTTTATCTCTCCTCACTAATGTTGGTTTGAAGTCTATCCTGTCAGAAATTAGAATGGCAACCCCTGCTTGTTTTCTGGGTCCATTTGCTTGATATATCTTTTTCCAGCCTTTCACCCTAAGAATGTTTCTATCTTTTATTGGATGTGAGTTTCCTGAAGGCAACAGATGGTAGGATCCTGCTTTTAATCCAGTCTGCAAGTCTATGTCTTTTGATTGGGGCATTGAGGCCATTGATATTAAGAGTTATTATGGAAAGATATGTATTTGATCTGTCCATTTTTCTTGTTTTGTAGTTCTTCCTGGTTTTCTTTTTACTCACTTGTTCTAACTGTTGAATATGATTTCTTTTTTCCTATTTCCTGCTGTGTGTGTTTTGCTTTTTCTTCAGCATGAATGATTCCTGCAAGTATTTTCTGTAGAGCTGGCTTAGTTGTCGTAAATTCCTTTAGCCTGTCTTTGTTGTGGAATGTTCTTATTTCTCCATCAATTTGGATAGAAAGCTTTGCAGGATAAAGTAATCTTGGTTGACAGTTTTTATCTTTCAGAACTTGGAGTACATCACTCCAGGCCCTCCTGGCTTTTAGGGTTTGTGTTGAGTAATCTGCTGTGACCCTGATGGGTTTCCCCTTAAATGTCATTTGCTTTTTCTCTCTAACTGCTTTCAGTATACTTTCTTTGGTTTGTGTATTTAGTAGTTTAATTATAACATGGCGAGAAGAGGTTCTTTCTAGGTTTTGTCTGTTTGGTGTTCTAAAGGCTTCTTGTATCTGCATTGGCATTTCTTTCCCAATTTGGGAAAATTTTCTTCTATGATTTTATGGAAAACACCTACTAAGCCTCTGGATTGAAATTCTTCCCCTTCTGCTATACCTTGAATTCTTATGTTTGATCTTTTCATAGTGTCCCTCATGTCTTGGGTTCCCATTCATACCTTTCTATTAGCTTGTCTTTCTCTTTGTTGGACTGTGATAGATCTGCCACCTCGTCTTCTAGCTTGGATATTCTGTCCTCTCCTTCATCCATTCTACTAGTGAGACTTTCCACAGAGTTTTTATTTCACTGACTGTGTTCTTCAATGTTAAGATTTCAGCCTGGTTTTTCTTCAGTAGTTCTATTTCCTTGTTCATGTCCTCTAATGACCTTTTATTTCATTAAACTGTTTCTCTGTAATCTCCTTCAACAGTTTGTTTTTTCTTCTCTAATTCCTTTGTTTTCTTCTCAGATTGCTTTCATTTCTTCTTTCATTTCTTTGAGCATAGATATCATCATTCCCTTGAAATCTTTGTCAGGAATTTCATCTAAAACAGTCTCATTGTTGGACCTATCTGATGGATTTGCAATTTTTGGTGGAATTGCATTGTCTTGATTCTTTGTGTTTCTTGTATTATAATGTAGTGACTTTTGCATCCTGGATTGCTTTGATGCTTAGGTTTCCTATTTATCTTCAGTGTTCTTAGGTGTTGTGATCCACCTTTATATTATTTTAGGATGGGTTTAAGGTGTCAAGTGTAGCACTTGTACTTAAGTAAGTACTCTAGCTGTTGAGTTTGCTTGTTAAGCAATTATTGTAGTGGACTGGTGGAACAATTTCGATGCAAGTTCTAAACTTCAACAGAGCAAAATACACATTCAATTGACATGAACACAGAGTATACAAATGTGAATTGAGACAACCAGTCCTATAGGGTTAAAATCCCTAAGGGCATGTGATGGTCCACTCCCTTAGTCCTGTCAGCTTGGGAATCAGACCCTGTCCTCAATAATAACTGAAGCAAAAGATAAAGGCCCTTTAAATCTATAAGTAGTACAGATAGAAATATTCAACCCCTCACATTCAGCTTATTTGAAAATGGTAAAGCCACCCACAAATATGTAATACATACCCTGCCTTGACCTGTAAAGAGTGGTTAGCACTTTCAATGCAGGCCTTTGTTATCTTTTGGTGTGGCTTTTAAACTCACCAATGCTGGGTGCCCACCTCGTTACCTAGGCTGTGGAGCTTGGGTCAGGTCAGCTGGGGCGGTGTTGCGATGTGGTTCAAATTTGCCACTGGTTGTTGTTCGATTCTACCAATTCCCTGGGGAGCTGATGAATGGGGATGGGCGAATTCAGGAAGCCTGCAGCAACTCACGGTGTGTGTCTCTTTCAGTAGCTCCATGAATTTTTCTTTGATTTCTGGGCTCTGTGAGGAGACTGATGAGGTTGAAAAGTCCTTTTTTTGTTTGTTTGTTTGGGTGGCGTTTGCAGCGGAAGCTCAGCGGGGCTTAGCTGACCTGGTTGGAAGCTTTGGATCGAGTTGGAGTCTTGGTGCCGATCCGTTGGGGAACCGGCTGAGTGAAGTGAAGTTGCTGGGGTGCTCTTGGGGTGGAGAAGCCGCTGGGAGCCACGGATGGGGAGCCCGCGGATGGGAGCCCGCGGCTGGGAGCCCGCGGCTGGGAGCCAGCGGCTGGTGAGCCAGCGGCTGGGAGCCAGCGGCTGGGGAGTCGCGGCTGGGGAGTCCGACTCTGGCGGCATTGGGAGCGAGCTGCCAGGGCTGCACTCTCCACAGTGGGTTTCTGGCTGTCTTTTGCTTTTCCGCTATTTCCCGGAGAAAATATTCTGCTCTCTTCCTCAGATGAGTGTAGTTTTTCTTGATTCTCTGCCTGATCCGGTTTGGCGTGGCTCCTATGCAGCCATCTTACCCGGAACCTGCTGCGGAGCACCTTCACTGGTCCCCAGACTCGCCATGGCCGCCTTTTCCACCATCCCACAGGATGGAGGGCCGGGAAAATGAACTCCACTGGTTCCTCCGCACTGCTCACGCCGTCCTACCTTTAGGTTTACAAGCGGCTGAGAGGTTTCCCTGGCACACAGACACCTCTGCCCCACTGAGCTGATAGAGAGAAGCTCAGGAGAAAGAACTCAGCTGCTCCTGCCTTTTTAAAGTTTACTAGTTCCCTCTTGCTTATCTTTTTGAAGGATCAACTCTTTGTTTTTAATATTTTATTTACTTACTCTTTTGAGAAAGGGAGAGAAGAGGGGTCAGATAGAATGGGCATGGCAGGGAGGCTTCTAGCCACTGCAAACAAATTCCAGCCACATGCATCATCTTGTGTATCTGGCTTACATGGGTAGTGGGGAGTCAAATCCTGATCCTTAGTCCTTAGTCCTTGCAGGCAAAAACCTTAACTGCTAAGCCATCTCTCTATCCTTCTGTATCAACTCTTTATTTCATCAATTTTTCCAATTTTTTGTTTTCTTTTTATTTCTAAGTAATTTATTTATGCCTTGCTCTTGACTATTTCTTTCCATCTGGTATTTTTATGTTTGGACAGCTCTCACTTTAACTAAAGCTTTTAGATATATCATTAGTTTAGTTATATAAGATCTCCTATTTTGTAATGAAGACATGTAGAGCTATCGCTTCCCTCTTAGGGCCACATCATTGTGTCACATATATTTTTCGTATGTGGTGTTTCATTGTCTTTAGGTTCTAAGAAATGTTTGGTATTATTCATTTTTTTGTTTTTGTTAGTTAGTTAGTTAATTAATTTTAAAGCAGAAAGATAGATACAGACACAGAGAGAGGATAGAGAGAATATGGGTATGCCAGGGCATCTAACTACTGCAAGTGAACTCTAGATGCACTTACCACTCTGTGCATCTGGCAGAATCAAATAGGCTATTCCACAGAGCTTTAACCATTCAGCAATCTCTCTGACCCTTGATTTTATTCTTTTCTTTTCTTTTTTTTTTTTTTTTTTTGGTTTTGCAAGGTAGGGTCTCACTCTGGTCCAAGCTGACCTGGAAGTAACTAACTCACGGAGTGTCAGGGTGGCCTCAAACTCTCGGCAATCCTCCTACCTCTGCCTCCCAGTGCTGGGATTAAAGGCGTGCACCACACCCAGCTCTTTTTTTTTAATTTTTAAATTTATTTTTATTTTTTTGGAGAGTGACACAGAGAGAGACAGAGAGAGAAGGAGAGGAAGACAGATATAGAATGGGCGTGCCAGCAGCCTCTCAGCTGCTATGAACAAACTCAGATGTATGCACCCCTTGTGGGCAAGTGCGGCATTGCACCCTTGTGTCACTTTTGCATCTGGCTAAATGTGGAACCTGGAGATTGGAACCTGTGTTATTAGGCAGCAGGCAGGCGCCTTAACCACTAAGCCATCCCTCCAGCCCCTTGATTTTATTCTTGATT